>VZRF01002650.1:835707-1256390 GCA_013396875.1 Vireo altiloquus | reverse complement strand
GGCTGAGCCCGGGGATGTGCCGGCGCCCGGAGGAATTATTTTGGAACTAGCAACGGAGCGGTGGGAGGAGGACGAGCGGCACAGCGTTTCAGCAGCTGCGAGGAGGTCGTCCGGCGGTGCTGTATAGGCAAGTAAGCGCTTGCTTCCTTTTCGCTGCGTTCCCCTCGTCTCGAGTGACTTTTTTTTTTTTTGCAGCTGGTGGTCGCTTGCTCCCGGTTCGGAGGCAGGATGGTCGCCTGCGCCAGCGGCAGTTCTTGGGGGCTGAGGTGCGGGGGGTTGGTGGCCGGGATTGCCGGGGAACCCCGCTCCAACTCCGCCGCGGGCATCCCCCTGGTGCGGTGCTCCGGTGCATAGCCGGGAAGCAAGCTCCGTGTCCCAGCGCTTCCCACTTCTGGAACTGCAAAAGATGATGATTTCTTACAGGCATTTCATAATGTAAAATGCCTTATCCTCTTTGCTGAGCTGTAACTAAATTGTAGGACTCCCTTAATTGCTTTCCATCAGTGCTTCTTGTGGGAGAGAGGCAAGATGCGTGTTAGCCTTTCATACGCATTTATGGATTCAGATAGTGAACCCAGAGTTTTGATTTTTATGCCTTTAACTTTCTTGTGTCCTGCCTGGTGATCTTCTTTGGGATGCTCTTGCTGTGAGGTTATGGTTTGTCCAGCTTTGTTTGTTTGCTTACTTTTAGCCTGTGGATATTTATTTCTCTACTTGACATGGCAATGAAACGAAAAGTTGACTGTAATTTATTTCAGTGTATGGAGGACAGGTTGTAGGCAGGGGACTAATTCTGCTCTCGGAGGAACTCCACTTCAAAGGAAGAGGCCCATGGGGCTGTAATCTCTAGCTAAAAACTCGGAGAGCTCAGAGCAGACCTGTCACACTGCAAAGAACGAATTCTGTTCACCTTTCAGCAGTGATAGTATTTAAGCTAAGCTGCCTGCCTTCCCGTACCTATGTACCTGACTCTGAAATGCAGAGAATAGAGATGTGCATTCTGGGCAGGTTTGGGAGAAGGCAGAACTTTAGACACTGTTTAATTAAGTTTGCTCTTATTGATTTCCTCAGTGTCTTCTCTATGAGCCTGAAAACTGCAATCTGTTACAGTGACCTTGATGCATGTTGTATTCTAACATGAAAGCAGCACAGAATAAAAGTATTTACACAGATTTATAGCTAAGCTCTGATGTTTCACTAGGAGCTCAGTCAGTTTCAGTGAATGTGGTAGTTTCAGCAGGGGCACTGGGCATGGTTTGTGTGTAGGAAATAACTTGGGAAAATAACTTGCTAATAGTGATGAAAGTAAAAGTTGCAGTGTTGGAAACGTATGTTTCTGCAAAAATGCCACTGTGTGTGAAATATCTGTTGAGTTTGGGATATTTCCTTTTACAATCAGTGAGATATCTACTGAAAGAAGTGTGTGGGTGTGTGCGGCAATCTCAAGGCTTCCCAGGTTAATGCACTCTGAGTTGTCAGCAGCAAGAGATCTTTTTATGCACTGAAATACACATTTTTACTTAGATGCAAGATTGACATGATAAGATTAAAAAATGTTGGGATGTCAGTATGGTGAACATGTAACTAACAAAAATTTGTAGCTGAAAGATAAACTAATCCTTTCCTGTAGTGGTCGATGGAGATTACTGAGGGTAAGCTGGTTGAAGGGAGTGTCATTTGTTTCAGTGCAGTGTATGGAGAATGTTCCTATGGTTTGTTCATATTTCTGACTCTCTGACGATGCTGTGAAACACAATTAGAATAACTGCTGCTAGACGGTGGGATGCAAACCTATCCGTTACTTAAAACACTCAGCTTATTCTGTCTCATATCAAAAAAAGTATAGTTTTTGGCAAACTCTGCCTATGATTCCATTGTAGTAATTCCTTCCTCTGTTGCAGAGTGGCAGGCTTTCACTAGGCATGTGCAGGGGAGATCATGAAACACTGAAGCATGCACTGATCTGGAATTCATTTGGGCTATGTATTATATTTGAGGTTTCCACAATTAGCATAAGTAAGTGCTTATGCCTAATTATATAAGTAAACGGGGTTTAAAAATTGTATTAGCTTTGTCACTTCTGATGTATGTTGTAGACCCCCTCTTCTTCCTTTTTAGTCCTTCAAACTAATCTAATGCTATACTCACTCTTTGCCCAGAGAGGAAGAAAACATAATTTAATGATTCATCATTTGGCTTTTGCAGTGTCCCATAGCTATGAGAAAATCGAATGAAGGTCCCCATCACTGAATTAAAGAACATGATGCTCTAGAATTTCACTTACAATCAGTGTCTTCCTCTTTTATGTGGCTAAAGAGCTGAGTTTTCACAAGGTCTGAGAGAAAAAAAAATGTTGTTTTTTTTGTTAGAAACTTGAAAAGAAAGGGGAAGGTAAGACTTGAGGACTTTAAAGACATCATTAAAAACCTTCACTTCTAAGATATTAATCAACCTCCTTTACCTTCACACATTATCTTTTACTTAGTACTTGTCAGAAAGCTTTCGTGCATATTTATACTTTATTTTACAATATGTGTAGTTCTTAATTTTAAAAACTCAGGAGTGGCCATCACACACTGTAAGGCTATTTTAGAATCCTGTTTAATGTTCTGTATCCCACTTGGCTTGTATCTTTTGAATCAGAGATTTTCAAAGTACACTATATTCAACGTTATTGTATGCATTTTTGTTTTAATTCTGTGTAAATCTCTTTTAGAGATGATTATTGAACTTGATTCAGAAATTTCAGGGCAAGATCAGAAATTATTTTTCTTTCCTAATTTTTTTCATGTGTGCTCAGACATGCATTTGGCTTGTTGGGCATAGCTTTCATCAACTGAGAAAATCCTGTAAGCATAATTAAAAACACCAACAGTTAAACATGATGTTTCTAGTCAGCCCAGCCCAGTTGAGTGTGTCATTTCTATTTATTCATCTTAGATTGAATATTAAGACAAACAAATGAGAGCTGTAGTCTGCTCTCAGTTCCTTCTGAAGTACTCAAATAAGTACCATTTCTTCATGCTTGTAACTTAGCACTAGTCCTTGTGCCTGAGCTGTTAGTATTTCTTCCTGGTAGTCATCACCAGGTCTGCTTGCATTCATTGTTAAACAGCTAAAGAGTTGTGGTGAATGATAAGAAAAATCAAATGGATTTAATCCATTTGTTGTGTTTCTTGGCCCTTGGCATGGTTGTACTTTCAGCTCAGGTTTCCAGAGAGAGGCCTGGATGTGTTTGGGTTGAACCCCAGTATGAGTCTGCTACATCAGCATGAGCCTCTGGCAGTATCCTGTGACACTGGCTCACTGTGGCAGACTGTGGAAACAAACTTCTGTATTTGCTCAGAGTTTTATATGCCATAACCGGAAGAGTCAGAAAGCCTTACTGTTGTGGTGGCCAGCCTAGATTTTCTGCGTTCACCTTGCAGATCAGAGGAAAGAAAGAAAGCATACATTAAAAAGCCCAAAAAACCCAGAACTCAAAACAGGTCATGTCTCAAAGATACAGCTATAATCAACACCAGGGAATGCAGCGGAGGCACAGCCAGGGAAATTTACACACATCTTTAACTATCCAAGGAGGAAATTATTATTATTCTTGAGAGATTGATTTAGTCTTGAGAGATTGATTTAGTAGGTGATGCGTCTGCCCCTTACGAGGAAGAGGAGCTGTGTGATATGGAAACAAAGCTTTCTTCCGCTGCACACTTCAGCTGTGGCTGTCACTGTCATTTGGGGCTCTGCGCCTTATCTTCAGTAATTAGCTTGAATTGGCCAAAAGAGGTGGAACACTCTGTTGTGTGATGAATCTGGCAGTGCAGCAGCCAAGGGCTGGGCTGTTTCCTGGGGACTTGCTCTCTTCAAGTTATTAAAGTAATGAGTAGAGGAAAACTAATCAAGAAGAGTGTTTGGGATGAGATTAATTTTATGATTCGTTCTCCAGTTTATTTTGGGTAATTGGGCAAAACCATGAAAGTTCTTCACTGTGATACTTATGTGACAGTAGTAATAGTTTCGACTTACATATATAAATATGTTTCTTTTTTTTTTTTTTTAACATAAATAAATATCCTAAAAAATGGGATTAAGGTTTTGCACATGAGGCCAGAACATGGATATAGGATACTGCTGGACACAGTTTGCTGTGCCACTGAGGCACTTCAGAGATAAGAAATGGATGGTTTATGAAAGGCTGTTCTGTATGTTCCATTGTGGAAAGCAGGAGGTCCCCCATGCCAGGAACTGAGCACAGCTGAAACAGTCATGCCCTGATGGTGGCAGTGGATGTTCCGAGTGTGGAATAAAACTTGTAACAGTGGAAGTACCACACTGAGGCTCACAGGTGCTTTTCAACAGCCACTGAAATTCCTATGTAAGATATGCTCGAGGTGAAGGCACTGATGTTTTGCTGCATTAACACTGGCATGGATACTGAGTCTGTGAAAGAACTCACGGCTTCAGAGATGCTGTGGGTGCAGTTGATTGTTCACTCAGTTCCACAGGTGGTTATCATCTGGAACAAGGATGAATTTTAAATTTTTTTCTATGACATTTTTTCCTTGCTCTTAGATTTGGGTATTCATTCCTTGGTTGGTTGAGATTTTGGTTCAAAGGTGTGCTTTTAAAGCTGATAAACATCAAGCACCTCTGTAATGTTCATTGCTTGGAGCTTCTGAGATAACATCAGAGGAACAGTCTATTAATCAGATTATTCTAAAGTTTGGCTTTATTTTATTTTTTGTTCATTCTCAATGTGCTTTTTCAAATAGTGAACTTGGTTTCATGTTGAAGATGTTAGAAATGGCATTTTAAGTAAATTTTATATTGCTCTTGGTCAAATTATTCAAATAGACTCAGATTTAAGTGTGAATAAAGGCTGTTTGAATAAAATAAACCACGTCTTTCCCCCCTCTACTTTTGGTGTTAAATTTATTTAAAATTCAGCTAACCACAAAGAAGTAAGAATGGGGGTGGTGCTCTTCATGGCATTCATATTTCTTCCACTTTAGTCAAAATCTAAAGGGAATTTAATTGTCTTGTACAAATGACAGACTATCATGAGTGATAGTAATCATATCCTCTGAACAGTAAAGACTGTTTTGCTATTTTTATTGAATTTAGTTTGAAAATGTCATTGATTTCAACAGGTATAATATGAAGAACTAGGGAATACTTAAAAATCTTTTTAAAATTTGATATTCATACTTAACATAGATGTTAATATTTGCCTTAATATAAAACACTGATTCTTAATTACAGAATTGTTTCTAAAATGCTTTGCTATTTTTCATTTGCTATGCTAAATATATCTTCATTCATAGTTATGCGAGATAGCTTTTTCTAGGTTCTCTGTATGGCAAAATGTTTTGATTGACTCATTTAATGGTTGTGAATAATGAACTGTATGCTTCAGCTTCAGCAACACAAATGGACATTGATTTTCTTTGACTTGCTTTTGACCCCTAAAGAAGTAAAGTCATTAGAATTATGCTTGAAAGAGAACTCTTTGCTCTCTCTCCTATAATTTTTTATATATTGTAAACAGGCTTTGAGAACTCATCTATGCTAATCAGATTTTTTTCAAGTGGAAAAGGAGGAGAAAATCATCAGCTCTACAGTTGACGTGCAGCTCCAGGTTTCATCACTCACAGCTGTCTGCCTGTATCCATTACCAGTTGGTATTGCAGCTGTGTGTCCCTGAATGCAGCAGAATTCACAAACAGTTCTTCTCACAACTGTTTTAATTGGTTATTAAATGGCAAACATTTATGTGACAATATAAGAATTGGGTCAGTGCAATGCAGTTGTTTTCAAGTAACAAAACATGCAGTGATGCATGTATAGAGTTCCTCACTGAAGATAAGTTTTGAGTAAAAGTCAGCATCAGATCTGTGTCTGTACAGGTTTTAGTGTCTGGAGTGCCTTCATTCTCATTCTGTGAGTTACGTAGTTTACTTTTTTATGAAACAGCTTTATGGGTGCAGAATGCAAAGGTAAAATATAAAAGACAGAAGTAGTCTTTTCTTTTCAAAATCAGCTGTAGAAATGGGTGTAAGAGCAAACTGGGGTTACAGTGCCTAGGAGCTGGTGTGGTTGACATGTTATGAAAGGGGCAAGATAGAGCCCTTCCAGGGGTGCAGTTCCTGGCAGGGCTCCGTCCCCAAACTGAGCAACTTCGTTAACCTAAGTGCAAAAATAGCCACTCTGCTGCTTTTTCAGTTGGAGCAACTTCTCTGTCAAATACAGTGACATTTGTGGAGGAGTTTTATTGGAGGAAGTATACTGCAACTGTGCTAGAGGCGGTTCCAAGCAGAGTGTGTAGAAATCATGACAGCATCTGATGATGATCACCTCTTATTTTATTTTAGCTCACTGAGATAAGAAAGGACCTTCCTGGATAATGGAATGCACAAGTAGATAATTTCTTTCTACACCGTGTCATTAGTCTTTCAGCTAGCTAATTCTTAAGCATTTGTAGTAATAGTTCATCATATGCTTCTTTTCACAACTTACTGTCTTATGCAGTTGTGATGTTGTCTGGGCTGATTCCTTGAGATATCTTCATTAAAACTGCTTAAATTTCAGTTTGTTAATCTGTTTTATTCATCAGCTTTCCTTTTCACTACATTAAATAACCTATTTAAACTCCAAAGGGAGAGCTGATCTTAGTGCTCAGTGATTATATATTGTATTATTCTCCATGTTTTCAATGTTATTTATGTTTGCAAAGTTTTCATGTTAATTTAGGAAAACTCTAAACCTTCTGATTTTTGGTAGGTGGAGCAAAGAGTATTCATTGCATGCTTTGATTAATGGAGAAATCCAGTTGTTAACAGTGATTTGATACTGCCATTTTTCTCTACGCTCCTGCACTACGTGCCCTTTCATATACATCTTACTGCCTTTTTTTAACCTCTTCATGATGGTACAGTACTTCTTTCTGAAATGAAAATCTCAAGGTTAATCTCAAGCATTATTCCCTCATGTGATACGTCTTATACCCAATTGATTGTTTTCTCAGGTCTAAGATACTGTAGTTTTTTTGTGCTGTGCTTCTGCGTGTCTGTGTAAAACTCTTCATTGAGATTAATGTACAGTTCTTTATAAACCCTTTGTTTACGGGACTGAGTCCATGACTTTTTCTCTTTGAAATGAGACTTGATTTTTGCTTTTGCAGTTAACTCTTCACTATTATATATTAGCTGTATTTGTCTAACTGCAGCAAAGGCTTTTTTTGTGGAAAAAAAACCCCTCAACATTTTGGGAAATGAAAAGTAAAATATTTGAGCATCGGTTCCCTTTTGGAAAATTACAAGAACATTTTTCAGCATCTTCCTTTTAGTGTCAGGAGTATAAAAACACATAAAATTTCCCCTGCTAGCTACTGCATGATAGTACTGACCACTATGTGTATAAAGCTGTGTGCCTTCTCTACAGGTTTTTGATGGCTGCAGAACTGTGAGCCTGAGATCACAAGTAGCTGGGGTCATAAAGATCTAGCCAGACTGCATGAAAGAAGGCAGTGAAATATAGTGGGTTTGCTTTTTCATTCTTTATGCTGTGAGAGAAAGAGGATATATATGACCCTTGAAAAGAGGAAAAGGTGAATAGTTGCATTTCTGGACAAAACAGGGAGAGAACTGCCAGAAGGACAGAAGCAAGATGTTTGATGAGGGAGCTTCTGTCTGTGTTTTAGAGGGGAAGGTGGTGTTTTCCAAGACTGCAATTGTTCAGTAATCTTCAGAATTGCAATTCTTGACATACAGACCTGCTGCTTGTGAAGAATTCTACCAGAAACGTATTCCATTTCCATATGAGAAATGTCTGGGTAAGGCTGTATTCATGTCATTGTTCTCCAGAAGTTCCGTGAATTCCCTGTACGTAAAGCAGGAATTCATGTACAGGAATTCAGTTGTATCCTTAGATGGACTATTCCCTTCTGCAGGTACATCCGTAGCTGTAGTTGAGATGCTTTGGTTTTTTGGGCTATTGAGGTTGGCCTCAAAGTGCACAAGGAAAATGTTGAGGTTCTTGTGTCTCATGTTAGGAGAGGTGCAAAAGTGGCATCATCAGAATTTCTCATCCTTTTTGCCCTGCAATACATGAATATACATGTACCTCTGTCTTAAGGTGAATTTTGTGATAAATTTGACTTCCTATAGATGCCTGTTTTTATAATAGACTCTATAGTTTTCAGAAGTCAGTGGAGACTGTGGAGTTACAAACCTCATTTCACAATTCTAATTTCTGTAGGAAAGTCTGGGCACCTTACTTTCCAGCAAGTAGATCTGGAAATAACAGCCGGAAGCATCTCTAGAGGCAGTTGTAAAAACATAAAAATAGGATTCTGTGCCTTCTAAATACTAATTCTGCTTCAGAGAAAGCAGATAAGAAGGAGGTTGCTTTCATGGATCAAGTGCCAATATTACTTCAGTTACAAAGCAATATACAAGCTTAATTTATATTCCTCATTTTGTGGCAGCAGAATTGTCTTTTCTGGATGGCAAGAAGTATCTTACATCTTCTTACATATAATATCTCTCTCTGGAGGCATTTAAAGTGCTGAAAAAACCGCTGCTCAAAAGCTCACAAAAACTGTGAAGTACTTTGAAGTTCTGCAATTACAGCTAAATGTCACTTTCTGTAGGTTTATGGCATGTAAATAGCTGGAGATGCTACTGTGGGAAAAGCTAGACCTTCATTTTTAAAAAATACACCACATAGTAGTAACCCATATTTATGAGTGTATAAACTGTCCTGCTATGTGTTCAAACCTGTGGTCAAAACCCATCTGTTTGTCAAAGCTTTTTTTAATCTTAAAAAGAAGGTCGAATTACATAAATACCATCTTTTATTTGAAAGATTTTCTTACCACCACACATCTGAAATACACTCTTGTATTTAACAATCATGGTAAAAACCTGAAAACATTATTTTAAGTACTACAGTGTAATGCTAGACAACAAAATTATGCTCTCTAATACAAGCCAATTGTTTTCACAGTTCTAGGGCCCATTCGAGGTGAAGATTAGGGGCAGTGTTTGACTTCGTAGTTTCAGGCTATGCAAATTTATCCAGCACAGTGAGTGCTCTAGATTGGGAATAACTGTATGTACCAATGGCACGTTGTGTTGGTTTTGTTTGACCTGATTTTTGGTAGTGGGAGGGCCACAGAGGGGGCTTCTGTG
The DNA here is from genome assembly GCA_013396875.1 of Vireo altiloquus. Taxonomy (NCBI): domain Eukaryota; kingdom Metazoa; phylum Chordata; class Aves; order Passeriformes; family Vireonidae; genus Vireo; species Vireo altiloquus. Next base: position 1,247,202 of record VZRF01002650.1, on the reverse strand, counting down.
AGAAGCTGCTAGAAGCTTCCGCCATATCTGACAGAGGCAATCCCTGGCCAAAACTGGGCCAATGAGAGAGATTGGTAACGGCCCTGTGGTGACATATTTAAAAAGAAAAACAAAGTCACACAGTTTGTACTTCTAGTCAGAGAAGAGGAGGAGGTGAGAACATGTGAGGGACAACAACATGGTGACACCAAGGTCAGTGGAGAAGGAGGGGAGGAGGAGCTCCAGGCACTGGAGCCGAGGTTCCTCTGCAGCTGTGGTGCAGACCATGGTGAGGCAGCTGTGCCCCTGCAGGCCCTGGGGATCCACAGGGGATGCAGAGATCCACCCACAGCCCATGAGGATCCACGGGGGATGCAGAGATCCACCCACAGCCTGTGGGGATCCACGGGGGATGCAAAGATCCACCCACAGCCCATGAGGATCCACGGGGGATGCAGAGATCCACCCACAGCTCGTGGGGAGGTGCCCGTGCCGGAGCGGGTGGATGCCTCGAGGAGGCTGTGATCCAGTGGGAGACCTGATGGAGAGAGAGGCCCCTTGCTTCCAGGCTGGAGCAGCCTGTCCTTGGAGGCTGGCATGGAGGAGTGACTCATGCCACAGCAGTTTTGGGAGGACTGCTGTTCATGAGTTTGGAATCACACTGAAAAAGTTCACAGGGAACTGTGTCCCATGGGAGGGACCCCACGGCCTCCCAGGGGAAGGACTCCTCTCCCGAAGCAGCAGAAGGAAATCTCTGTGATGCACTGACCAAACCTCCATGCCCTGTCTCCCTGTGCTGTCGGTGGGAAGGAGGGAGGGGCTGGGGGGGAAAGGGGTTTTCAGGGCTCATTTTACTTCTCATTATCCTTCTCTGACTCTGTTAGTAATAAATTCATTTTGTACCTCTTAGTTGAGCCTGTTTTGCCCTTGGAGTGCTTTCTTCTGGTTTTTATCTCAACTCATGAAGCCTATGTTAATTTTTTTCTCTCTCCTCTGCCCAGCTGTGGCAGGGGAGAGTGAGTGAGTGGGTTTTGTGAGTACCTGGCATTTGGCCAGTGTCAAACCATGACAGGCATATCTAGGCAACCTTCAATTTAGGATGAGGGTTTCTCTTGAGCCTGGAAACCAAATCTTCAGAATCACATTTAAATCTCTAAAATATTGGGAAGTAAAAATCCTTGAAGCAGTAATTTATAAAAATAACTTGTTGTGTTACATGCAGCATATCTCTAAAGTGAAGGGTGCTGCTGCTCATAACCAGAAGGCTTCTCAGTCCTGTAGCTGCTGGAAAGGAGACATATATGTTCTCTGTGCAGAGAAGTGCTTCTTGGTGTAATCCTCATGGCAGTTGTGTTGCTGATCTCCATAGCAGCCTGCCTACAGTGACTTGGAAGAGGAGTGCAGGTATTTTGCAAGAGCAGGAGAGGCATGATGTGTGACTGAATCAGCTCTTCCTGAGCCATGGGGAGGATGTTTTTCCACTGCATGCTCGGTTTTCATCAGTCTGGGAAGCCTTTGATTTACTGAAATACTCGAGGCAGCTTCTGAAGTGTGAAATTAGTTGTATGATGGTCCCTTCTGTCTGAGTAGCTACCCAGTGTGTAAGGCCTTGCTGAAGCGCTCCTGTTAAAAGCTTGGACACAATATTTCCGCTACAGGTCAGTGAACGTGCTGCAGGTGGTTGCTTGTGGCAAACTCCACATTTGGGGTGGGTGTTGTGCCCTCACAGTCATTACTGATGTCCCTTCCTGTCTCCTATGTGTCGTGTTGTAGCCCATCATGCCAGTAGCTCCTGGCATGATTGCATGTCAGTGCCAACACATGCCAGTGTTTGCAATCAGTCAGCACCAGGAAGGCTGTGCATTAGGTTTTTCCTGGCCATCTTCTTGGTTGGTGTCTTACAGGACAGCATGTGAATAGTCATGGTTATTTATGAGATTTGTAGTTCTGAGACTTGCTTTTGGGAAGCCTGTGAGATCTTCACCATAATAATCCTATAATGCTGTGATACAACGATATAAAAGTAATTTAGGGAAATACAGGTGCGTGGGTAATGTTTCTTTATTGTTTGTATGTGCAGCAGTGAGCACAGATGGCACCTCTTTGAGATAAAGGTGGCATCATGAGAGAAGTGACATGGTTGAAAAGACTTATCAACTCATCTGTAAAACTTCAGGATTAACATTTTTTTCCACTTCTGGTTACTGATACATACATACAGAGAATAAATTTCTTTCAAATAGCCATAAGGCATGATTTTTGCTTTTCAGCCAGCTTTTCCCTGAAGGGAAGACAAAAATTGGTAATTTGAGAACAGCTCATTCTGATACTTCTGAGGATGGTTCCTAGTTAAAGCTTCACACTTATGATTTCCCCCCTGCCCCCCCCAGTATTTCTGTTGTATCCTTTACTGGCTTACAGCTTGGTAGTATATGTTTTACACAAATTTGTGTGTATATGTGTGTTCAGAGTAGATAAATGTTGTAGTAGATAAATACCATATGTGTGTCAAATGTGATACACTATGTGCTTTTCAGCCTTTATAGTCCTGGAATTTGGAAATTTATAATAAAACCATATTTGATCATGAGAGCAGCCACATTACATGGCTGGATGTTCTTGTGGCTTCTATTGCATCTACATAAAGTAGAGACTGGCCTGTGCTTGTACAGGGATTGACCCTCTTTCAGATAATCTTTCTCAGTCTGCATACCCTTCTCAAATCTATTCAGAAGTGCAGCTGAGGATCATCTTCCTGGCCTGTTAAATCTTCTGTTTACATGCCTCTGCTAGTTCTTCATCCCTCAGATCAAACTGAACCTCTCTTTTGTTTCAAGGATTTTGTTTGGTAAAGCCAAGCATTAGGCGCTGTATTTAGCAGCTTACTGAGGTTTTTGTTCTTACCTCTGGCCCATCGCTGTCTGAATTGCCTAAAGTTTCCTCAATACGTGTTTTTCGGTCCCTTATGAAAGTAAAAATGCTCTACTTGAAAATATGCCTTTATAACGTTCAGTTGTCAACTTCTACTAGGATGCTTGCAGATGGTTTCCATCTGGAACTGATTTCAAGACTAAATGAGAAGTTTTTTTCAGTGGTCCATTTTCAGTAGTTTTGCAGGGATAGCTTTATATAATTCAGTGAGATCTTAACGCCTATTTCTTTTAATAATGCAAATTTTTCCTTTTTTCACGTTTTTGCCCTGTTAATCCAATAATTATATCTAGTGATTGTATACTGATGTGTATTAATATATCCTGGCTCAGGTCTTGAAAATAGTGTTTCTTGTTTCAATAACTGCACTTGATTACTTAATTTTAAAATATTTAGTATACATTTCTTTGGTGAAATTGCAGATGCTTGATGTGAATGTTCTTAGACATCTGCCTTTAGGCAGTACAAAACAGACAAGGGCAGATTACCCGGAAATGTACTTTCTGCTTGGTGAGACATCCCTGTTTTCTTTACAGAGGAATCTTAAGCATTTGATGGCAGTTGTGGCAGTGATAGGTGTTAGGGTCCTTGGACTTAGATCAGTTTCCATTTGTTCAGCAACAGAAAATTCAAAGTGTCAAGAGCTTAGTTTAAAAATACAGGAAAAGGACTTAAGAATGAACAACTTGATCAAGAGAAATTACACGTCAGTTTGAATGTACAATTAATTAAAAAATGCAGTGAATTAGTGAAGAGACATCTTGCTCTTGAACCCAGATTGTGAGGATGTGAAGTGTAGGGAGACCCCAAAAAAGAAGACATGGATTCCAGTGTTCACCTGCTCCTCTCTGAGTCACCATCATGCTCATGAAATGTTGGAGTGGGCCATGAGCATTCCAACGAGTGGGCAGTGCTGGATGACTACACAGCTGACCTGCCTCCTCCCTTGGAAAACAGATCTTGGTCTTTTGTTATACTGCATACTCTCTTCCTCAGCGTTTGTAATCCAAAAATAGCATAGCAAACAACTGTACTGCTGGAAGAAAGGACTGGTGAACCTGTCTGAACTGAAGAGAGGTGAGTGGGTGTGGTTTGTAGGCTGCTCAGAGGCTGTGTGAACAACTGGTGGTTAAACTGATCTGTTAAGATTTTTTTCAGATGGTCTAATCTATTATGTAGAATTTTACATCACTCTTTTCTCTGTGTAAAATTTTTGTTCAACTGAAGTTTTAAGAAAATTTTAAAACGCTAAGTTCTAATTTAAACCTACTTTTTTCAGTTTGGCAATGTCAAGTGTACAGAATAGAGCAGGGTCTCAGCAGTGATCTGGAACTCTGGATTAGATTTACTCTGTGATCATCACATAGCCTTGTGTTGCAATGATGTGGCTCTTATTTAGGGCCTGAGCAACGAAAAAGACTCCATTCTCAGAAACCATCAGAAGGCTATTTCTTTTATTCATGCAAAGGCAAAAGCAAAAGTAAAAGCAAAATGCAAAAAGCAAAGAGCAATCTCTTTCTCTCCCGATGAGAGACATGAGAGAGTGTCTGCGTGTCTGTGTCAGTGAACAGAACTGTGTGCGAAAACAAATACAAGATAAAGTTTTCCATTGGCCAAGGGAATACCTTTTTTAAAACATTTTTTCAAAACATCAGTTGTTTACATCTGTCTGCCTGGGAACATTGTCCACAGGTGCTCTGACTGACCTTGATGCTGTAAGAATCTCTTTCAGGCAGAAATGCCTGAAAAATCTTTCATGGGTTTCCACAGACTTGTGCAATTTGCAGAAATTTCTTTTGGTTCATTTATCTCATTTCACTTAAATTCATACTTTGTGGACACATGGGTTAGTACTTTGAGAATTCTTTAGTGAATGGTTACATAAAGGTTTATCTCCAGTAGTTAGAGACAAGTCGATGCATATAGTGTGTTAGATATTGATTTCCATGCAATTTTGGTTTCTCAGAATATTTTTCATGATCTCATAGAAAATTCCTGTATACTCAGTCACTACTTTTTCTGATGTATTAGTTTTTGGAAGAACATTACACAAACTTGGAAAATAATTTGATTTATTGTAGGAGCGTTTAAAATGGATTTGCCTAAATCTATTCTTGACATCAATTAAATTTATTATAAAGTCATATTTGCTCATTTTCCAGTCTCTGTCTTAACTGATACATTGTAAGGAAGAACACTTGGAAGTCTTAGAATTCATGTAGTATAATAAACACTTGAAGGAATCTTTCTGCAACCAATTCTTTCTGCGAATAGAGCCACAACTGCTAAATAAATATTTTATTTTTCTACTACAGCACTGTAAAAGGAAATAGTGGGCTATAATTTCGAGAGCTATAAATTCCCAAAATAAATTGCATTTTTGTTTTTATTTAAAAAAAACAGCTGAACAGATGGGAAAGTAGCCCATGCTGCTTCTCAAATTCTGACTTAAAAAATCTTTTCCTACATTAGTATTTAATTTCAAAACTGCTATGTGGGCAAATGGGCAAATCTGTATATGATTATGTTATGACATTACATTTTTCCTGTTATCACAATAATTAAAATAAAACTGAAATATAGAAGTAATTTGAATGAAAGTGGAAAGATAACCTAGTATGAAGCCAGCTAGAAAACACTTTCAAACCAGTTGTTAACATTTGCTTAACTTTTCTCTAGGCAGGCTTATGATAGCACAGCTTTAGCATTGGCCAGAACACAGACTGAGATCACACACACTTGTGCAACATAAACTCCTGAATTCCTGCTCTACTGTTATTTGCAGGTGTAGTTTGGGGTTTTTTGTTGTTGAGGCAGGAGTTTTTGAGGGAATGATAACAGATTACAGAAATGAAATGATTGTTGTTAAGAGCCAGATGCTTTGGTGAGAAACCAGAAGGGGCTAGAATGACTTCACCATCTTACCAAATATTCATGTTCTGGCAAGGCCTCTAATGTATGAGGCCTGTGCATGTAGGATTAATGGAAAGTACTGTGTAAATAGCATAGTACTAACAGTCTAAGAGAGTTATCCCTTTAAAATTGAGAGAGGAGAACTGCCCATAGTGATTCTGTCTGTCCCACAGCACCTCGACAGCTACTTATTCTGTAAGATGAATCAGCAAGCAAATGTATTAATTGCTGATAAGAGACATTAAACCATTTACAATTTATGTTTTGCTACCCTTGTATGCAGCAGATGCCCGTTAGGAAAGATTTGTCTCTGCTTTACTTTGAGGTGGTAGGTTATCTATCAAGAGTAACAGCCCACATCCCCCGTGGATGTGTTAATTGCTGGTTGGATTAATAATGGAGGCTGTGTTACCCAGCTATGTGTTTGCACAAAACTTTTAGGAACTTTTATTGTCAGTACAGCTCCTTGTATGACACATTTTGCTGCAATTGAGTATGGGAAGGAGACTGCAGACACGTAAAGGCTTCAGACATGCAAGGGTTCCCCACCCTTCATTCCTTGTGCGGGAATATATGTGCAGCATGATAACAGAACCTTCATTTTCCAAGGCAATCAAATTTAAAAACAATCACCTCTATGCCGACATGTCCTTTGGTTTTCTGTTACTCTCTGGATGTTTGGCCTACTGTGTTGTATTTCAGAATACAATTGTGTGTTTATAGAAAATGTATTATGAGTCCTAGTTAAAGCTTATGTTGCCCAAATTGGTAATTATGATACAACTGGGAAAGGCAGTTCATTAACACAGATGGGGATGTGAGACATAGGCTTCCATTAATTTTTCTGAATACTTTTTAAATTATGGCTGGGGGACTGTGAAATTTACTTTAGTGTTCAACAAATAGGCTAAGAGAAACAGTGATCAGTGGGAGAAGGCATTTTGCAAAGAAACTGGATGGATGGATGAAAGACTTCTGCTGCATAGTTCCAGGCTCTGCAGTTCATCATTATTCAATCACAAAGATTAAAGCAAATGACAGCTTAGAAGCTATGAACCAAGAGCTGCCCAACAAAATGTCCAAAGGCACAGGGGAGCCCTGCAAACTGATTCAAATGCAAAGGGATAAATTCCAGAACCCCTAATGGTGTTTAAATATTTATCACCATTTTAACTTTTTATTTTCCTGTGACATATGTCTCTTTCCCATGCCAGATTTCCAGTCTTTGAAAGAATCGTAAACATTTCTCTCTCTTGCAGAAAGAAGAGTTGCTTTGTACTCTCTCATTCTTGTGGCAGTAACAGGGGACTGTACTTTGAAACATTTTACTTACTGATTGGAATTGGATTATTGGATTTTTCTTTCCTTAATGAGTTTTTATTGTTTGGATTTGGTTTTTGGTTTTTTTGGGGGGGTTTTTGGTGTGGTGGTGTTTTTTTTTTGTTTTTTTGTTTTTTGTTTTTTTTGGGGGGTTTTTGTGGGGGGGGGTTTTTTTTTTTTTTTTTTTTTTTTTTTTTTTTGTGATACCTAACCCTCCAAGGAACTTTATAACAAAGTTTATTTATTCCCTCTGCAGTTTTGGGGAGCAGAAGTTCCTAGAGTTACTCAGATCCTCCCATATCCCTGCAGTGCTCTTGAAAATTGAATGTATCATTCAGACCTTGATTTTTAAACTGTGTTAAATAAATTGCCCTTAGAACTGAGGGAAAAACATCTCATTTGTGGCAAAATTGGCACAATTTGTAATCTGGTTTAATGCTTCTGCTGGTTTCTGTTCAGATGAAAGGTGAGAAATTTTTTTGTCTAGCTGAGAGTATTTTTTCTAAAAACACTAAAATTTTACAGTGATAAATTCTTGTAAAATTTTGCTCCTGGCAAAATATTTGTGGATGCATGCTATGGATCCCCAGGAAACGGTGAGCTTTATGCTGAATCGGACTTGGGAGTACTGAAAAACATTTGCTCACAGGCATTTTTGGAAGTGCAAAACCATCTATGTCAGTATAGTATGTTCTTCAGAGGCTTTTCATACCCTACAAAGAAGGGAAATACCTTAATGTATCCCAAGGTTGGGGTCAAGGCAAAAGAGAAATCTTTTGATACGTAAAAGAGATCCGTAATTCACCTTGGCTGTTTAAGCGCTGTGTAAGAACTGAGTGCGAGTCGGTAGCAGAATGAGGTGAGGAATGTGGTCACAGGCACTCTTCATACATTCTGAGGCTGCTACTCTGTAAGGCTAGTTCTGAACAAACAGCAGGATCAGTGTGCAGAAAATCTTGTAGGAGCATCCATATAATTTAAAAAATAAATTTTTTTAGCAAGAAGACTTTTTTAAAATTCATGTTCAGTACTAAAACACAGTGGTGGATTTACATCTCTTTTAAGTCTTCACATGAGCAACCTGGTTTGCTGATTATATTGTTTATCTTTCTTGCATTTTTCATCCACTTCTGGTGGATGTGTGCTTTATATTCAGGATACTCAGGGTGCTTTATGTTCAACTAGATAAAAAAAAAAATTACTTTATCTGGTGTTATCAACCAAGCAGAGAATTGTTGTGCTAAAGCAACTTTCATTTACTAAAGGCTGACAAATCACTGCTCTAGAGCTGGGAAACCAGTCAGATAAGTTTATATCACAAATGAAAATAGTGAGGTATGTCTAATAAATTTGGAACTCAGTGAAAAAAGATAAACTGAGTTCATTTGGTCTGAAGCCAAGAGCATTGCTACAGGGAATGTATAATGTGCTGTGATATAATTTCCAGCAGTAGCTTTATGAATAAGAGGATAGAACATATTAGCACTTACGCCGATGGCTAAGACTAAATTAAATTATAACTGCATTAACCTTAGTAACAGTTTTACCCTCTTCCTTTTCCTTGCAATTATTAGGAAATTATTTTCTTTGAAAAGAAAACAAAGCACGTTTTTACAAAGCAAGCATATTGTTCCATCTTTGACTATAATGAGCATTCATTGGTTGATGTGGGTAATTACCTTTTTGGAAAATACAGATTTTTTCTGTGAAATCTGGCTTAGGGTGTAAAACAGCTGAAATGCAAATATGAAGGTGAGCAATATTGATCTTGGTAAGTTTAAAAAAATCCACACTAAAACGGATTAAGGTTGATCAAAACATTTCTGTTTGGTTTTTGTCCTCAGCTGGAGGAATTTACTAGGATTCCTCTTAAGACTTTCTGACCATTAATTAATACAGAAAACGATGCCTTTATTAAGTGGCACTAAGATATCACACAGGAATAGAAGTACTTTGTACTCTGCTGCCCAGTCTGTGCCCGTAACATCAGATGTGCTGCTCTGCACTGTGGACCATTAGCATCTGAGAACAATCAGAATTGCATACAAGAGCAGAGCATCACAGAATCATGGAAGGTTAGGAGCAACCTTGAAAGATAATCTGGTCCAGCCTTTCAAGAAGTCACTATCTGTTCTATCCCTGCTGTCAGTTTCCATATAGGGACTAATAAAATATATTCTTGATAGATCTCATGACTGATGAGGTTGAGTAAGCTTCTGTAATTGAAGAGTGAAGCCTTAAGTATGGAAATATCACCTCAAATACAGGAATAAGTAGCATGGTTGAGCTGAATTTGCATCCTGTAGTGAAAATGGAACTTGCACTCTTAGTGCTAAACTCTGAAAGGGTTCTTCCACCTGACCACTACCTTCTGAACTGGAATCTTACCAGCACGGGCAATTATTCCTGATTAATTTCAAATGTGCTGGAGTACTCACATTATAACTGACCACATTTTTAAAAGAAAAGGATTATTTTTTTAATTCTAGTAGTGCTTAAAGTGTCATCATTTTGAGCCATTCATTTTTCCTCTCATGGTGGTAACTTTATTCAACCATACCTAGATTATCTATACATATGTATATTTGCAAATACATTGTTTATATAAAATTTGAAGACTATCTCTACCTTCTTACTCGTCTTTATTTTTTATACTGTCAACACAATTTATGCTTTTCTTACCTCTCCCCATCTTCCATAGGTATCTTACTATTTTTTTGCCTAAATCTTCTTTTGTGTTTCTGCTGTAACTGATTTTATTTACTTAGTTTTCTTTCTTTACTCGTTTCTTGCAACTTAACATGGTTTCTCTCTTTTCATTCAATTTGTTTTTTCTTTTCTTGGATGTTTGCAGTCATGGAAATGGTCATGTCTGAAAAAAGGTTCTTTGGTACGTCGTGGTATGGCTGTGTTTCAGATGTGTTTTTACAGATGTAACTGAAATAGTCAGCAACCAAGCTCATTGAAGAGCCTCATCTCATCAAAGATTGTTTAATGGCTGTTTTCAGCCTGCCAGACTGCAATATAGAACTACTCAGTAAAAAATTATGTGTAGTGGGTACGATGAGTATGGGTGAAAAAAAGAGACAGTGAATAGTAGAAGCTCATGTGTGATGGATGGGCTTCCACCCTTCAGAGACTCCCTTGATCATAGTTTCTGTTTCTTCTCCTTTGTTGTGAATGTCTGGTGAACTTTTGGAAGCTGGCAAGGATTTTTCTGGCACACTGAAAGAATGCTGCTATCCAGGAAAGTCTTCTTTTATTGCCTGCAGCCTTAGCAAGCTCTTCTTTATTTTTTTTTTTTTTTCTTAAATCACAGAGATGGACTTCATTTGCTTAATGAAAAGTGAAACTTGAAGTAGTGGGCTTTAATACACTTTGGACAGCACAGTGGAAGAAATTCTCCTTGCTACATCAAGTGACCAGATGGTCATTTCCTAAAGATCTTCTGCTTTCATAAACATTAAATCTCTGCATAGAAGGTGATTGTGAGCATTAAAAAGGGATTTTTTTTTGTTTTTATTTTACATTATCTTGCAATATGTCCCCAAGAAGGGCTTCAGCCCTATTTATTCAGTTCCCTTAATTACAGTATTTTTTTACTGATTTGATGTTGTTGATTTATGTAGTCACAAATGGTCAGAGCAAGTGTTAAGTGTGATAAGGGAAGTGGGATGTAAAGCTGACACGAGAAAGGCAGTATTTTAGGAAGGGGCAGGTATGTGGAGGAGGTGGTGGTGGCTGTGTTACTCTGAGCTTGCAGGTGGCATGAGCAGCTGTACCAGGAGAGTAGCATGTGCTGCCACTGTCCTGCTGCCTTCCCGGCCACACTGTGGGAATGAGAGGGAAGCCATCTGGTGGGATCTGTGCTCTTCTTTACGCTGGTGCCAGGGCTGTTCGTGCCAGCAGTGGCTCTGCTGGCTGTGCCTCCCTCTGCATCCAGCCAGCTTGAGCACAGCTGGGAAGTGTCAGGGCACATCACTGGTCCTAACTTCACTGCTGCCTGCCTGGCTTCCTTCCTCACCTATGGGGCTGAATGTAAGGACTTAATCCTGCATCCATTTGTATGCACCAGTAATTGCTTAAGGGTCAGTGTTAGGGTATGAATCAGTGGCAGTCATGTGGTCCCTTTATACACTAAGCTAATATTATCCTTAACTCACAATTAACAGTTCCTTTCTTGTGCTCTAATCTTACTCTCCATATTTCCTGGTTACACCGTAAGTGGTCCTTTCGAAGCTGCTTGTCAACCCAGCTAAAGCATAGATGATAAGTTGTCTAATGTCTTTTTGTGTACTATTTGACATTCTGTTCTTGTAAATAATTTATTAGCAGAGAAATTGCAATGAAAGTTTGACTCTGGCTTCTTTCAGATGTTCATCTTGACAATTTATGATCTTTCACAAAATATTTATCTTATGTCCAAGAACAAAAATGAACCAAGAGACAGGTTTGATATTGCATCAGTGGGTTCATTCCACTTTTACATGTTTTTCAGTAAGAGAGATTTGAATCCCAGCTAATCAAAGTTGAATCAGCTCAGATGAAATGTTAGGAAGCCGTAAGTTGTGAAGGCAGCATGAAAGAGCTGAAGTGCAGAGTCGTTGAGGGAGGTTACCTTCGAAGCTGTCTGGAAGCTCAGTTTGTTATAAAGACTGTTCAGTGTAATCTGTTTCATGTTTGTCCCTGATACTTCAGTGTCTCATTCAGAACTCCCTACAGCCCATTTTAAAGGTATTGTGAATCTTTATCAGTTGTTTTGGACATTTTCACAGTTATTTTGGTTTCTATACAGCAATGTGAAAAGAGTAAGTTGTGATTTATCTGCGAGATATTTTGGGATAATTCATTTCCATGTTGCAAATAGAAATCCACATTCTGCAGAGTGACAAAGAAGCACATTGTCCTCCCAGTCACCTTTACATTACTCTGTCTGCATATAATACACATCTATAACAATTATTATCTTTTTTTTTTTTTTTTTAGTGTCACTCTTAAACTGAATTTTCAGGCTGTGGTTTGATTTCATCAAACTTTTGGAATTGCTGCGTTCCCTGGTTTTAGAGCTAAAAGGAAAAAACAGAGGTTGATTCTTCACATAATTCCCACCTACTGAAATATGTGGTTTAACATTGCATTCATTAAGCTGGATCAAAGTTGTCTGTTGTGTTATATGGCAGGGTACTTGCTGATGAGCACGCTGAACGTGTCTTAAGTTGCCTTGTGTCCGCAGTAGGCTGTCTGCACAAGAATCACTGTTCTTCTTAAGAGAGGTTTTAAACTAGGGCAGCCTGGGTGTCAGGTTGGCCCTTATTCTCAGATACTTTGCTTTTGAAGTAGCAGTTTATCCCTTTGCTAAGAAGAGTGCCATTTGCTGCCTCTCAGAGTGCTGTTGTGCTGTACTGGTGGCAATGACACATCATGGCAGCCAGCAGAGGTTAAAATAGATCCTCCACCCATATTAGCCGGTGAGTGAATGCTTACAACACTTAACACTTACAACAGTAAGTTAAAGTAGCACCTCATAGCTTTATCCTGGAAAATCCTCTGGAATTCTAACACTGAGTGGAATTACAACCTTGCCTGGATGTAGCATAAGATCATGGATGATCTGATTGACATTGGTAAGCTCAACAGCGAGTTGTTGAAGCAGTACACCAAACTCTGCTGGCTCAGTAATAATTTACCTTGGCTGTTTTACTTGCTGTACTGGGCATCTGCAGAGTCGTAACTTGACCCAGGCAGTTTTCATTGCTCTTCCTTTCCAGATCTCCTTAGTGTGTTGTCTCTAGACTCCCTCTCCCAAGCTTTTGCTCTGCTTACACTGTGCAAAAACAGGTTGAATTTCTGAATGCACTGCTCAGCCAGAGAAAATGTGCCCAAGACCTGTTCAAGGAGTGTTCCCTCTTGTCCCTTGTGACAGAGTGTTTTGTGGTATGTCGGTTTGTCTAGCACAGAAGATAAGGTAAAGCATCTTTGAAAAATAGAGACTTTTAAAAAATGGAAACTGTGTTAGCTTTCACAACAACCAAGCAGAATGTAAGGAAATGTTTGCTGCTTCTGGAAACATAGATAACTTCAGGAACGAAATGAAATGCTGAAATTATTTTTCCTGCATGTATGTTTTAGCATATCAAGAGGTGTCTTTCTCAGCATAAAACCTGTACCTGGACACACTCTTACACTTTCTGTAATTTCTAGTTTTCCTCCTTTTAAATGTATACCTATATCTCGGCAACCATACTCCATTTTTAAACAAAATGTGTTTTATTGTCATTTTTGCGAAAGTTTTACCCAGCTTAGCCATCTGTAGTTCTCCTGTGCATGCCTTGTCACAGGATGCCATTCCTGTCCCTGCAGGGAAACCACATTCTGAGTCTTGTATTTCAGATAAACCTCATTCTTCCATGAGCAGTCTCTCCCTGGTTGCTCACTGAAGCTGATCGCCACACCTGTCCACTTCTACGATTTTTCCTTCAACATTCATTGGTGACATTGCAGAGAAAGAAATGCTAGGGGTGACACTGAAGGAGGTACAACATCTGCCAATGCAGAAAAATCCTGCCAATACTAATAAACCAAGCTCTTTATAAAGGTCCACTCTTTGAAGCAATTAATGCCAGTGGAAGATGTATCTTAAGGCAAAAAAACCCCAAACCAGTACAACCCCCACTTCTCCCAAGCACTTTACAAGTCCATAATTTTCCACTGTTTCTATGCCTGCTGTCTTAATTTGACTATCTTCAGATCCCAGAATTTTCCTTCTGGGAGAATTAGTTTATTAGTTCAGTTTACAGGTAGGATTGTTGAAGTTCCTCATTCTGTTTGCATTCACAGCCAAGAGTAATTTCCCAGGTTTTTTGTTCAGATATCCACATTTGCAGAGCATTGCTCTGCATGGTTTGTGGTGTGGATCGAACTCAGTTAGTCTCCACACCACAAGAAGCCCATGGAGCAAAACATAGTGTCTCTGACATCTTGTGGGACCACATTCCAGTAATCACAAGAGACAGATTCTCTGTGCACATAAATCAAGTGTGTTCAACAATTTGCACTGTTTGCATTTGTTCAACTGCATTTCAGTTTCCAAATAAGTCTTCCTAATAATATGATAGCATACTTGTATTTTCCACAGCATTATGAGTTTGGGGCTTTTTAAGCTTTGAAGCTCAGCATTATGAATAAACCTTGAAATTATGTACATTCCTGTTTGTTTTCAATAATGTTTCCATAGGGAAAGGGTAGAGTGTGTTCCGTTCAAGCATTTATTGCTTTGATTTTTGATCCTTTGCTTGTACATAATCACTATGCATCTGAGTGCAGCACCAGAAAGTAAACAAATATTCAAAAAGCCCTTTTTTCACTATAACACTTTGAAAAGAAATAAAAATACCCCTTTATATTAGTTTCAAAACCTCAAGATATTTTTTGTGCTTGTTGAAAATTTATTCAAATATATTGCATGGTCAAACTTACTTGTGAATTTACATTTCTTTAGTTTTTTAAAGATTAAAATTTTTAGAAACCTTGTATCTATCTTTTGGGTGAGACTTAGCTCTACTGATGACAGCAGCATTTTTCAGCCCATATTTTTTCCTGTTTATGTCGGCATTTTTATGTCTATCCAACCATGACATGTATATTAGCAATGCTTCAGACACCTGGGAAGTTAGATTATGTTTTTTGAGTGGTAGGAAAAAGCAAATAAAAATGAGTTCTTGTTCACAAACATCTCCCAGAAAGTGCAATACCCATTCCAATTTCTTTTGTCTATGTATCAGGAATAAAGTTTGCTCAAGCAAAAGTTTTGGCTAACTTTCCTATATTACCATTTGCCAGAAATAAGGATATGTGTGATTTTCTTTTCCTTTGTGGATGGACTTTCACAGTACATCTGGGTTCATGTACCCCATACTTTAGCTGTTGAAAGATCTGGATAGGGCAAGAAATGGTTTATCAGCTTCACTTTTGGTTGGTGGGGGTGTTCTAAATTCTCCCTCTCTCTCTTTTTTTTTTTTTTTTAATTAATGAAAAGATGAAGTTATTAAGATTGCAACTTGAGGTGTTAAAACCACTAAATATATGTGTGCTTCAACTTGTCCTTACATGTCATGAGATGGTCCAGTAATATCACAGTATACCTGTATCGCACTGGGTGCTGCAGCATTCAATAAATAGGATAAAGGGTAATAACAAATGAGTTGGGATTCTCATACATTTAAAATATGATGAGTTGGAGCATTTCTTGTGACTGCTGAAATAAGGCACAGCGCTGCAGTGTTAATGGAACAGTGAAATGAAATTGTGAACCTGCACAAAAACTGGTCTGAATGTCTTCTGGTGAAAAAGTAACATTTGACTCTTTAATTCTAATGTAGCTTTGAGTTACCTTTACTTGTGTGATATTTGCATACAAAATATAGATGTATCTGGTAGGCCTGTTTTATAAACACTTGTTTTCATTTGGTTTGATATGGGACATAAAGTTGACTTCTTTATAAGTGGCTGACATTTGTATGCTTCTTGCACAATTTTATAGGGAATGGAGCAGTTCAGATAAATACTTTTTTATTAAAGAAAATGGCATGCTCTGATACATGCCAAAACCTTATTTTGATACTTTTACTATCTAGAAACTAAAAGTACAACTTAGGATATCTGAAGTGAGCTATGCATTCTGAACTGCTGTTTTAATCCTTAATTGAACAGGTGGACAGTTTTGCTGGTCCTTCCTCATTTTTAATAGGTTATGGACAAGTTTTCAGCGTGAGAGCAAAATGCCTTTTCTTGCTTTTTCAGGTATTTTTAGAAAATACCAGATAGTATCTGTACTGGGAAGCAGACAATTTAGGATTAAAGAGTCATGAACTCTGTATATGCACTATTGCCTAATAACCAAATGATAGGACACAAGCTGTAGAATTTCTGGTATGTAAAGATGCCTACTGCAGTAAACACCATCTTCTTTAAAGTATTAGAGCAAGCTGAAAATGCCAGACCAAAAGAAAAAAGACATTAGAACACCTAATGGACTCTAAGGCGATAAATACTTATCTGGGGAGAAACAAACTTGTCAACTGGAACCTGAAAGCAGATTGTAGCAGGATGGGTATTGGTCTCTTCTCTCATGTAACGTGATAGGACAAAAGGAAATAGCCTCAAGATGCACCAGGGGAGGTTTAGATTGGATGTTAGGAAAAAATTGTTCAGTGAAAGGTTTGTCAAATGTTGAAACAGGCTGCCTGGGGAAGCTGATGAGTCACCATCTCTGGAGGTATTTAAAAGATGTGTTGATGTGGTGCTTAGGGACATGATTTAGTGGTGGACTTGACAGTGTTAGGTTTATGGTTGGACTTGATGACCTTTAAGGTCTTTTCCAACATAAATGATCCTAAGATTCTGTCTTTCTACGGCTTAATATACTACAAATCTGAAGCATAACCTGAGTACACTGGGAACTTTCATTGTCTGAACAGAATGAGCCAAGTCTATGTCAGATTGTCTGACTAAGACAAATAGGAGAGCTGAAACATCTCTGAGTAATCCTTTATTACTGCATGAGCAGTTTTTGGGTTTCCTTTTTTTTCATCCACTTTTTTTTTTCTGGATGAATCAACTTTGTTCAGGAGGCCTTTTCCACCTTTGCTATTTTCTTCTGAATATTGGAGCTAAACAGTTCTGTTTGTCAATGCTAGATTAACTTCAGATAGTCTCTTCTTCCCTCAGCTTCCCCATCTTCCATTTACACAGAAAACACTTAGAAAGAGAGTAAAGCCCAGGTTTAGTTGCTGGAACCTAGCACCAAATGTGAGGCAGACTGCAACTAGAAACAAATGTGAAAAACCTAGACAGAACAGGTCAAAATCTGGAGAATAAAAGGCTAAGAGATAGGCACCATAAGGAAAGGGTCCTGCAGAGAGGCTGAGCCGGAGAGAGCCAGGACAGGTCTGGCAGAGCTCAGCAGTCAGGAGGACTAAACTGGGAGCAAGCATCTACATGTGTGTTCCCAGTAATGAGGGAGGGGAACCAGGTTTTTGCAATTAACTGACTGATTTAATAGTTAATCTGCCTCAGCTCACTCTTCTCTAAGATATTGACAGGTACCTTTAATTATTTCACACAAGTAGTAATTAGTCTCTATTTCAGTGTAGGTTCCTGAGGTGTTTGCTGCGTGTGATTATATTGTAGTCAGGTGAATTAAAAACGTGGATGCTCTGTTTTGCCGTGGCATAGATGGGTTTGTGTCTATATTTAGTTCAGTGTATACTTTCTATTTGAAGAGTATTTCTGTACTTAAATTCTCATAATAAAAGCTGAAAATGAGGGGTTTTTGAAAGTTAATGGAACTACACACTTTCAGTAGTTTTTCCCCTGCATCACTCTGAAATAAAAGCATTTCTAAAACCATTCCAGAATTGAGCTTTATAGGGAACAATGGCCTAAGGTCCATTTAGAAGAACTTTGAGTTACAGCAAATGACTAAAGCTGGAACTTGACTCATTTCAGGTTAGTATATGGAGACTAGCAGGCTTGCTCAGAGATTCCCTTGAAAGTAATATGCTAATTCAGGAAATAGAAATCAAATACATCTATTCACCAATAGAGCTCTTCAAAGTCATGAATTGATTTTAATGTCAGTTCAAATTTGTGGTGAAATTTTTGAGGCATTTCCCAACAGATGTGGCTTCAGAGATTTTGTTATGAACTGAAGTGCTCATTTTTTCCTGGGTAGCACTTATTCACTGCTCTTGAGATTTGTTTCCTGCTGTTTTGAAGCATGTCCTGTCTTTTGCTTTGGCTGTAAATGTTGCTCAGTTGAGTGGTGCTTTTCTGTGGGAAAAATGTAAGGAGAGAGTAGTGTAGGATAGACTTTCTGAAGTCTTGCAAAACTCTGGCACAGAGGTCTTCATGAGGGCTCTTAATGACCAGAGGAAGCTTTCTCTGCATTAAATATTTTTGTGTACATGTAGCTTTTACAGTTTTGTGTACATGTAGGTTTAGTTGACTTTACTAATTAGTCTGCAGAAATTTCTTTCTTGAATCACACTTGTTCTTTTTGCTTCCAGCAAGAGTTAACCTGCCCAGAAATAATTGTACTTCTTGACATATTTTTAATACTTGATTAACTAAATGTTCATAAGCTGTAAGAAATACTTAGATTTCTATGCTTTCATAGCTTATTTATTTAATAGATTTTTTAAAATATAGCTTAACCTTTTCTGTTGAAAGTTGAATATGTAAGTCTTTGCTTTTGCAATTTAGTATGTAGCCCTTAGCTTTTGCATCAGAGTATCATTTTCTTCCATCTCCTTCATTAAATAATTGTTGGGAACCGTCATTTTATAGGCATTCAATTAAGTAATTTGTTTCTCATAATTAAATAATGAACCACAGCAACCAAGTAAACACACTCAGAAATGATGTCTGAAATATTTTTCCATAAGTCTGACACCAATCCAATGGCTGTATCTCGGGTAATAAAACTGATTTACTATATTAGATAATTTGATCAGTCCAACCCAGTCAAGGATGGCCATGATTGCTGCTAAAAGGGCTTAATTATGATGGCATATGTTGTCGTTAAGGCTTTGTTCGTCAACCATGGTTATTAAAAACATGACTTTTCTTTAAACTATTGATTTCTTTATTGCAATGGTATTCCACAGAATGATAATACAATAAATTTGCCTTCTGATTCCATGAGATGAAACAGAACCTTAATCTTTATTTCAGGAAGGAGAGAAGAAAGAAGAACCTCATTTCCCATCCGAATGGCTTTGTGTTGCCTGCTGCCCATGTTTAGTTAATCCTGAACACGTTTCCAGTGGAGTAGCAAGCATCTGATTTCAGCATTGTGTGAATGCATGAATATGCTCATGCCCATCAATAAATGGAATAAATTGAATATCTCAGGTTTCTGTGGGGGAATTAGCAGAGGAAAAGCAACTTACTTCTGACTGAAAATTCTTACCTGTCATTGAGCATTCTTGTAATACAAAAGGCTGTTTCTGCCTCTCCTCCCATATCTCAGATGTTCTGCACCAGTGTAGTGGAGCAGGTAATTTTCCTTGTTACAAGCAAGTGCTCTTGTAGCTTCACCACTGAACGGCATTTCCCTTCCATTTCTTTATTTCATGAGGACGTTGGAACAAGGAGAGGTGGAAGCATGACCTTCATCCTGCAAAGCTTCTCTGGTTACGAAAGGAGATGGGACCTGCGATGCATGAAAATGGGTGTTAATTTGCTGACTTACAGACTGGCCAGTGTCCGTATTGCTTTGCTTAGTCCCTGAAACAAGGACAGGGCCAAGCCCAATTTTCTATTTTCTGTTTTCATTTTTTCACGTGCTTTGCAATAGTTCTGTACATCACTATATTTACTTGAAGGGCTTACGTCTTCAAACCATTTCCTTTTCTTCTTGACTTTGTGAATAAGCTTCCAAAGATGGAGAAACTATCTGCAGCTTGTACACGGCAACTGCTTCCTATCCCATTCTGCCCTCCGCAACAGCAGAATCACTGAAATATGAGCATTATGTTCAAGCATAGCTTTTCTAGTTTGGCACACAGCTGTTCCAAAAGTGCATTATACTTTAAAGGAGCATAATACTATTTGAAATGTGTGTCGCAAAATAGAGATGAAGCAAAACCTGTCGTTTTTCTGCATATTTAAGGAATATGGTGCTTCTAACTACCAAAAGATGTTAGGGCTGGATTGTAATGCAGAAAGTATGAGAGTCTTTAGGGAGATGTATTGACTGTTACAGAATGTGAGGAGTATCCATTGAGGACAAGTTTATAGAGAAGAATTTACATTAATCCATGTGTAATTTGCTAGGGAAAAGGGTGGTGAAACTCCCATGAGACCATTGATGAGATTATGCTATGAAAGGAGATTTTAGCAATGTTTCAGTTTGTAACTGGATTATGTTGCGTGATTCAATGGCACATAAATAAAAGTTTTTAGGAAGGCTGCAATATTCATACCTTCTCCAAAACAACAGAGATGATGATAATAAAATTGCATTAGAGTAGGTGAATGTGGTTTTTTTTTTGTTTACTGTCATCTGTGCAATGATGCAACAAAGAAATAAATAGGATTTTTAAGTCACATGTGAAAGATTTACCTGCAGTGTTTTGTGAGAATACTTGAAGTTTGAATTCTCACAAAGTCAGGACACTTTGCTCCATGTTTCTGCAGGCAATACTCTGAATAGTGAATGAATTTAGTAAGATGAGTTTAGGTATAGGGTGAAGTGGAGTTGTATGATTATTGGTTATTGACTCTTATTTATGCTTCAGTAAGGTTTTAAAATTCTCCATTTCGGCAGGTGAAAGATTATTTTGGGTGTTGATCCGAATACCTTTCTGAAATTTTTGCTGACTCATCCACTCTATACAAAAATTTGTTGTGTGCTTCGAATGTTTAGTGAAATATTTTCTTCCAAAAAGAAAAATATTTTGAAATAAATCATACATTAAAAAAAATGGCTCACAGACTGCCTTAAAAAGCCTTAAATCTTATTTTAAAATTATCCTGGTGGAATAGTATTTTTCTTGTCATGTTTGTTGAGAGTAAGCTGATAACTGATACTTATTATTCAGTAGGACTGACAAATAACAATCAATCTGTGATTTCCTTTGATAGATTTTTATTATGTTCAGAGCAAGAATCTTGCTCAGTGGCTGTAGCTACAATTTAATCAGTAGAGAATATAAATTTGCTGCTTTGACAGCCTAATGATATAGAAAACTCTGAGGAAGAAGTAGTCAATAAAGAGGTAGGTGCTTACTGATCATATCCTTCCTCAAAGGAAAATCTTACCTTTACTGTGTTAGGTTTTGATTTTAATGGTTTTTATTTTTTTTTAGATACCTAAAATGCTCAGTAACGCACCTTGTCTATTAAAAAAAAAAAAGTTTAACTGTGTAAACAAATTTTTACTTTGTGTTATATATATAATGGAAGAGATTGTCCATGCCCTTGAACTATCAGTGATGTAGTCCAAATACTATATTATTCATTAGTGTAGTTTGTGTTGTAAAAAGTCAGATGTTTACAGTGAAGATATATTTCTTTCTTTTTCTTTTTTTTAAAAAAATTTAAATGCAAAACTAGTTTTTCCTTGGCTTTTTCCTATATGAAGTAGTATTTTTGCAGCTAACTTCAGCTGCCTTCAACTGCATCAGAGGCCTGCAATTTTTTTTTAAATAAAATTTTCTTACTGATTTTGTAGTTAATTTGACCATTCAACATGTAAGAGGAGTGTGGTGAATACTTTATCTCATGGTGGTTTTTTTAAGGAAGTGTTCAGTTGTGCCCCACACAGAACAGGGAAGACTTTGGCTTTCAGTTTCTCAGAGTCCTTTTTCATCTTTTTTCCATCTGGAAACAAAGGAGTGTCATTTTGAGAATGACAATGTTATTGCTAGAATGAAGTCAAGCAGAAATAAATAAAATTTTGTGAGAGTCAGTACCTCTTGTCAATGTAATTTCGAAAACTTGCAGGTGTTGTAAGTAACTGGTAAGCTCTGCATCCCATAAGTATTACCAGAGACCAGCTAGGAATACAGTTGCAAACACCAGTCGCTTGGCTGAAAGATTAAATCAATGAAAGTATTATCAGTGCCCTTTTTGTTGGCTTATCAAGAAAAATACACAATACAAGAAGTTACTCTGTCAAATACAAAACCCCAAACAAATTTGTAGGCATTTTGTGATAGGCACCATCTGGACTATATGTGATTTTAGGATTCATTAAAACAGTACTTGGGGTTTTACAGCTTCAGAATGATGGAAATCTAATCCACAGTTTAAGGTAAGGCAGGAAAGAGGCCTTTAATCTTTCAGAAGCAACATAATTTATTGGTTATCCGTTAGCTATATTTGTTCTTACTTCAGAAAACGTACAGTTCCTACCACAAGTACTTTTGTATATAGTATTAAATGTGTAAACTTAATAACATGTTTTTTATAACATTACTTATTGTGACTTCAGGGGGTATTTAGACGTCTAGGTAAAGACCTTCTCTCAGACTCAGTGTATGGTAAGTGTAGACTTCTGCAGCAATCCAGAGCACATAAATTAGACTCATCCTTAATAGGCTCTGAAGAAATCTCCCTGTATGTGTTGCTTTTGCAAAGAAGCTTACAGTCTGTAATGATCCCACTTAAGCATTTAGTACGCTTAATATTTGGTGATGTGAATACTCTTGTGTGTTTTCTTGAAAAGCTGCTTAACTGATCCAACATACGAGATTAGGGTTTGATACCTGAAGATAAATTAGGAGTGTGAGTAGGCTAGAAAGGTATCTGTTCACCTCATTTGTAAAGGTTGTCCCATAGTAAGCACTTCTTCAAAGCACAGTGCGATTTCATGTGTCACAGCAATTCGGGCATTTTATATGAGGATAAAGTAAATGTCATTGCAACTGTGATTTGACAAATTGTGTGTAAAATAAATCAATAAATGTTGAATTAGAAAGGGTATATTATTAAAAAAAGGTGAAAAACAGAACAAAAAGGGAGAAATCTGAACCATATTTTTTTTCCTGTTTGAAAAGCAATGTATTCGTATTTACAGCAAGCTTAAAATGTTTTAAAAACAAGTCAGGTTTTAATACAACCAAAGAAGAATGGCACCAGGAACAACTGGACATTTGATCCAGAATAAAAGAAAGAATGGAAACCTGCAGATGTGGAGGATACATAACAACTGATGGGGTTGGTTAAGTAAACAATTGCTGGGTATCATCATGTCAAGCAAAACCCATCAGGCAGTGTTCCAGTCTAATCTGTCAGCCTATGCTAGGTTCTTTGCAGCAATCATACAGTAATTAAAGTTTACGAAAGAAGTTTCAATCTGTGTCTCCTTAAATAGTGATAATTCTAATTTGGGAAGGTGCTTAACCGTCAAATTTGAGTGCATGCATTTTTTTCAAAACAATAGTAAATCTGATTAAAAATCACAAAACTAAAAAAAAAAATCTCAAACAATACCTTTTTTTTTAAGTTTGCATGAATACCCATATGTATGCATGACAGGTTCCCTTTTATTGTGCCAAATGAGGATAGCATTGCTACTAGTACTGGGAAAAAGTAGAACTTTGTTCTGTCTACCTGTCTTGGAAATTGCTCACTCCCTAGTAATGCCAGTGACATTTCTGGTGCTACTATAGGGAGAAATTAAATTTCCTGAAATATTTTGATGACAGAAGCCCCAACTTCTCTGAACTTTATTACCTCTGAAAATCTGCTGCCTGTGTTTTGCACACAGTACCTCAAGCAAAAACCCTTGCTGTGTGCATGTTCATGTTGATTGCTGGAAGGATGTTGTCATAAACACAGTGCTGAAGGACTTCATATGCTTCCTCTTCAGTGTTTCACCTATAGTGAGCATGCTAATGGATATGACAATTTAAAATCAAATATAGATTGTTTCCTGTTAATATGTAACGGAACACTGTTCACACAGATATTTTTTAGCTCTTTGAACATATGATTGGCTCAGCAGAATCAGGTTGCTATCTAAGCAAATTCAGTCTCCTTCCTGCTTAATGTTGTTACTCTGGCAAAGTGCATGTATGCCACATCTTTTCATGTATTTGCAATGGGTAACGAATCAGTTTTATGTGCTCCCAATCTATGGGAATAAAATACGTGCCAGCTCCCATTCAATTTTGTGGGCACAAGGGTTCACAGATATTTATATGGTTGATCACGTTTCCATCCAGACTGCTGTTTGGACCACCTGCCCTTTCTTGGCAAATATATTCCGAGGGAATTGGAGCAACTGACTCCTGAGGGATGTCTTAGTTTATGGAGTTTTTATTAAAGGTTAGCAGCTGGAAATAAGGAAGAAAAAACAGAGCAGAGTAATTTACCTATCGGTGAAGTATGAAGAAATTTATGGATCACATGGTCTTGGCTCACCGTGCAAGAAAACCTCTGACCATTTCCCAGCAGGTAATTTCTTTCAGTGTTCTATTCTGCATACACAGGTGAGAAAAGGAAAGCAGAAATCTTGTGCTCTTGCCTATCCAGAGATTTTGTAATGAGTAGAAAAAGTTCCTGCCTTTAGAGAAGTTCAGGGCCAAGAGTGGAGTGCCCAGGTTGGTGAAGTACTGTCCTTAGGCAAGACTGAGATGTATCCAGGGTCACTCAGCCTGTCCTGCGTCCACCACCACGTGTGCTGGCAGTAATGGCCCCTACTGGACTGAGGTGCCCGCTGACCAGAGTTTTATTACCTTGTTGACATGGCTGTTGGAGCCAGACCTGGTTTTGGACTAGGAACCTGTTCTGGAAGATGGACTGTTTTTAACAGGAAACTCTGCTGAATGTTAAAAACTAAGAACTTTTTTATCAAGTGGGCCTATAGGACACTTTTCTTTTAAGAAATTGTTCTGATTGATTAATAGCTTGGTTTTCATGAGGATTTCCAAAAGAAGCCTTTTCAGGCTCAGTTGGAGATTGAAGTATGTACTTAGCCTTAAATGTGAAAAAACTTCTACTGAATTATTGATTTCAAACTGTTACTGAGATCTTAACCTAAGATAGGTTTATGAAAAGGCTGTGCTCAGACTCTGAAGAAGCCTGTATTTAAAAATATTTTAATATTAAATATTGATTAAACAAATAAAAGTAATCATTAAGTTTTAATATCAATCAATATTAAATAAAAGGTATATTAATAATGTATCTTCTGTAGTGGTTTTTTTTTTCATTTAATACATGAGGATTGTGTATGTAGTGTGTGTTTGCAGTGACCTGAAATGGTATCTGCTGCTAAAGATGCTCACTTGAGTTTGTGGGTTCCCTGTGGTGGTGGTTTAAGTTAGACTGCTATGTTCATCAGTGTGGTAGGAGGACATGGAGAAAAAAAGATTGTTTTGTAAAGACTTGTAAAATCAGTTCTGAGTGACAAAACTGATTTGGAGTGGGAGGACTCAAGGAAATGAGACTGGAAGAGAGGAGCATTTCTTCCTTTCAGTTAAGGCACCAAGAGCAATTTTCCTAAAACCCAGCCAACCGAGAAACAAAAAATGTCATACTAACTCCCACATTTCCATAAGGCAAGGTATGCCTTACAAGAGCATTTAGATTTATTTATATTTGTATACTGATTTTCTGGAGTTCGATGAGTAGATAGAAATGTACTCTAGAAATTCTGATCAGTCAATTATGATACAGAGATTACTGCATTTATTATTTCTTTTCCTTTTATTTATCTAGTTTATTTTTTATTATGTTGACTAGTTGTCAGTATAATTTTGTGCAAGTGGTTTTATATCCATGTTCCTCACTTTCTAAATATTATTTCCCCATTTTACAAGCCATTCAGTGTTAAATACTTCAAGGAATGTCACAGATTCAAGTCTTGCAGCTATCGTGGTCATATACATACCTTGTTATAGCTGTGCTCCACAGGAAAATATGAGAATATTTTGATATTCCCTCTATTTCTGAATTGGAAAACAATGCAAGTACTGCATTATCAAAGTAATGGAAATTAACATAATACTTTGTGTTATGTGTAAGACATCTGTACTTAATGTCTTTGCTTGACTGTCTCGGAAAAGCAGAATTTTCAGCGGAAGCCATAGCAAAATTTCTGCAGTGTTGACAGTATGTCTAGGATTTTTTTTCAGCCCTCTGTTTGCTTAATAAAGATATGTTTGTGCATGTACTTCTCTCTATATAGATGCATCTATAAATACAATTTAAATATATGTCACAATATCTATTTACAAGTAAAATTCTGTAACAATAAAAGTTTTTAGACAAAATTAACCTGTATTCCTGTCAATAAAAATATAATAAATTGTACAGCAAGTACCAAGTAATAATAATTTTCAAATTTCTATGCTCTTTGCATTTTAAGAAACATTTTTTGTTGTCTTTTTAGGTTCTTTCATGATTTAGAGTTGTAGATCAGTCCTTATGTTATATTTAGCTTTCTTTCTTCTTGGGTCTCACTTTTATGTAAGAAGGCAACTGTGTCAGCCTAGGTTCGCTGAGCCTTAGTCTTTATTAAATATTGCCATTACTGAGGAATAGCTGGCTTTTCCATCAGCGTTTTAAATACAGGTTCAAACTTTGTTACTTCTGTTCTGTGCTGCACTTAACTCTCTGAAAGAGAAGATACTTTAGGTACACAGTGTATTGTTTTGTTCTGCACTGTAATCCAAGATTAGATTCAGTAAAATAGGCTGTAAGTACCTTTCATATTTCTGGTTTAATTTGCTTTTCTCTGAACAAATTTTACTTTCTGGTTTTTGGGGTTGTTTGGTTGTTTCTTTTTTCCTCTGGCATGTTCTAGGTCTTTGGTAAAGCCTGTAGCTTGTGGGCTTGGAGGCTTTTCACTGAAGCCCTTCATAGCTAGCTTGTGGTAGCCTCATAACTTCAGGTTTGAAGTTTCCTGCCCCTGGAGGGTGACTGAAGCCTGAGAGAACTTCTTTAGTTTGCCATCTGCTGGAGAAAACTGGTTTTGTTCCCTGGAATTCAATTCTACATTTTTAACAGAGAACCCGCATTTAGGGATCAGTCTTTGGACTGATCTCAAGTGACCCATTCAAGTAGAGTAGTTTATTCCGTGTTTGTTGTTAAGTGTAGAGGAAACCTCTAGTGAACCATTGGTTGTTGGCTGTAACTCAAATTAAAATGGTAGATCAGAAGGTCTTGCTTACTGTCACTAGGTCTGACTCACTGGCACTTCGGTTGGTTCCGACTAGTCTCGTTCCTCTCGCAAATTGTAGAGTCCTTAGAGGAAATGGGTGGTAGAATAAAGGTACATGTTAAAAGAGAAAGTGTCTTTTAAACACTGATTTAATCTGGGAGCACAAGTACTAAAATCCAATTAAAAATAATACTGCTACTGACAGATGAAGCACAAGGTAAAGTTTTTCACATTCCTGTTGCACTCTTTAGAATCACTCTGAGTAGCTATTTGCAATCATTTGGTGAATCATTATCATTACCTATTCACAATGCTTGCAAGGTTCTCAGTCATAACCATGGTGGATATCATGAGACCATGATGAAGCTTTTAGAGTTAAAATGGTAGATCTACACATTTTGTTAACCTTTTGTTTCAGATTTATATCTGCTCAGTATTCACTAGGCATGCTCAGAGCTGTAGCAGAAACATCAATATATGTTCTCTGCTATACTAATATTAAATAAATATTTGCAAAGTCACTCCTACATTGGTAAACTTCTTGTATGAGCTCCCTTCTGGTCTTTTGGCAGTGTTTCAGCAACTATTCATCACTCTGTTTAGGATTTCCATTTTTATTCTACTGACATGTATTAACATTGTGTAATGATATCCAGCAATTTTAGGTGTTGACAGTGTTTCTAAATTTATATGTTCCTGTTTTCCTTGCGATATCTGGACTTGTAGAAACACCACATCATATACAGTGATTGCCTAGCAAGTAGTCAGGGTGAATATTTAATTTATAGAGTTAGCCATTAAATTTGCATAATTTAATAGTTTAAGTATTTGGTTTATTGAAGCAAACTATGCATTCATAAATTATTTCTCATAGACGGTATTTATAATCCTGTAATAATTTAAATCTTTGTATTAAATAATGCCTCTATTTAAGGTTATTATTAATTTTATTTATTCAGTAGCTTCGGTAATTGTGGCATATATGGTGTCTAGACTGACTTTATATCACAGTCAGCAATACTTCTGTGACCAGATTTGGTTAAATATTTCAGGTAGACGTGGTTTCACTGAAAATGTAATTTTCAAAAGTTTAAAAATTGAAATATTATTCGAAAATTTCAGCAAAACGTTTTGCAATCCCCAGAATCTGTGAGAACATTTTATTATGTCAGAGAAAAAAATCTCTAAATGTTTTCAGTATAATTTGACTGTGATAATGTATGTAAGATATGTAGTCTATAAATCTATAGATTTTTTTAATAGAAATTACATGGTCTGTAAATGTAAACAGCTTCAAAATTATTTTTCTGGGGTTTTTGCTGCTATGTCTTTGAAATATTTTGTTTGTTTTTAATACTAGCTATTTATCAACTCTCTTAGCCCTTGATTTAACCTCGATATAACCTCACTGCTGTGTATATTTCCAAGATGTGCAGAATAGAGTGATATCAACAGGAATGACAAATGTACATTGTTAAATTGTTTGGAGACTAGTTTCATATATCTTATATGTGTTTTGTAGAGTGCCAGTAACACAGCTGTAATGCAGGGCGCATACTCATACCTGCTACTGCAATGTAAATATATAAAAATGGAGAATTATGGGTTTGTTTTCACTCTTGATTCTTTTTTCTTAGTCACATGGAAAAATCCTCTGATAATCAGTTCTCTGAAAGTTTGGAGGTGTGTTTTTTTTAAGTAATGTCGGAAAAAATACCAGAATTTAGAAAAAAAACCCAAAAATGTATTTTTTTCCTTGAAAGACAAGTGGAGCAAATCATGGGTTAGGTATAAAAAGAAAGAAGGGGCCTCAGACCCCCAGTTTTGTAGGGTAAATCAGGGTTTCAGAAATTGCAGGAGTTCTAAACCGTCATGGAAGAAATTATCTAACTTGTGTAACAGGCCTCTGGTACAAAAATTTGAGTTTCTGTTGAAGTTTCATGAAAGGGCAACACAAAAGCTATAGTACAGTAGGTACATTGCTGCCTAGGTATTATCAGCACATCAGCAATAAATTAAAGTCATCCCCTGAGGTCAAAAGCACATGAAGTACTTTGTAATTTGCTGTAGAATGTTTCCTGAGGATGAGTTGGTTTCATGAGTAATGATCCTGCTAATGGGATGGAACAGCATTATTGCAGAACGAATACTTTTAGGTATTAATCATTAGCCTCTTACACATATTGTGCTACAATATTCTGTTGTAAAAACAGTCTTCATTTGGGATGACACACTAGATTGAAATGTTACCATGTTCTTTTGGTTGAACTGAATGTTTACATGCCTCTTTTTAACCTCAGAAATAACTTTTTTGTAAAAAACACATAAACAAGATCTCACTGTGAGAAGATTTAAATCCTGTGTTCTGTAGCATTTCAGAGGAAATTTATGCTCCTTCCAACCCAGTAGTAGACTGAGTAGTAGTGTTTTCAATAGTAGATTTCAAGAGTACAAAGTAATATGTAACTGTAAAGACCATTTAGTTTAAAATAAGCAAGAGAGATCTTACTATTTCTCAGATAATGCAGATTAATTGATCTGAAAACAAGGTGCAAAGCTAATGAGAATAAACAACTGTGGAAAGTACTGAAAACAACTACAATGGCAAAGAATACTGAAGAAAACCCATGTTATATAATTACTGTAATATCAAATTTATATTAAGAAATAATTCCAAAGATTGGTGAAGATGCAGTGAATTAAACCTACAACAGGTAATATATCTTTCCAGACATAAATACCCTACGTAATTTGCAAATTCATGAGTTAGGAGTGCACATAGTGCATCATTTTGTAAACTAGTAACAAGAAGTTCTGTATGGAAATACACTGCCTGTATTGCATGAATTAGATCTGCTGGGTAAATAATTTTCATTAAGTGCTAGTGGAGGATCTGGTCAAAGAGCTTTAAGAGCAACATAACAAGGTAGAGAGGGGGCTGTGGTGAAGAAAAACATCATCCAATGTAACCTGCCTGAAACTTTTAACCAACTCTCAGGTTTTCTCATCGATCATGTAGGAAGTCTTTACATATAGCCTTCTAGTACTGTGGACTTGTTTGAAGAAAAAAAGCCATATGTTTGTTACGGAGAAAAAAAATTGTTGAAGATAGGTTCTGGAACTGAGTAAACCCAAATATTGATGCACACTTCTCAGAGAGAAATGATATTAAAGAACAAAAGCACACATCTTGAAAACCACTATAAAAACTTTTAGAGATTTTTTTGATAAATACAGAAAGGATTATTCAAACATAATTGCTAACAAGGGATTAATTAGTGGAGTATGTACAGCCAATGTAGATGTACACTGCAGAAAACCACCCTGATAGACAGATGTTGATGTACTAATCAGTTAATGTTGTTAAGAGCAAGTGATAATTAGAACATTTGGAAGGGGGACTTCGCCACCAGAATTTGTCTGTCAAATGTGAAGTGCTGGGTCCTGTACTTGGATCACAACAACCCCGTGCAGCACTATAGGACTGGAGCAGAGTGGCTGGAAAGATGCCCAGCAGAGAAGGACCTGGAGGTGCTGGGCAACAGCGTGTGAACATGAGCCAGTGTGTGCCCAGGTGGCCAAGAAGGCCAATGGCATCTTGGCTTGTGTCAGCAATAGTGTGGCCAGCAGGAGCAGCACTTGTCCCCTCATACTCAGCACTGGTGAGGTTACACCTTGAATCCTGTGTTTAGTTCTGGGCCCCTCACTCCAAGAAGGGTATTGAGGTGCTGGAGCGAGTCCGGAGAAGGGCAGTGGAGCTGGTGAAGGGTCTGGAGCACAAAACTGACGAACAGCAGGTGAGGAAGCTGGGGATGTTTCTCCAGGAGAAAAGGAGGCTCAGGAGTGACCTTATTGCTCTCTACAAATGCACTGAAGGTAGCCAGGTGGGGGTCGATCTTCTGAGTAACAAGTGATAGGACGAAACAAAATAGCCTCAAGTTGCACCAGGGAACTTTAAATAGTATGGAAACTTCACCTAAAGGTTTGTCAAGCATTGGAACAGGCTGCACAGGGAAGTGGAATCACCATCCCTGGATGTATTCAGAAGGCATGTGGATGTGACACTTGGAGATCTGGTTTAGTGGTGAACACAGTGCTGTTAGGTTTATGGTTGGACTCCATGATCTTCAAGGTCTTTTCCAACCTTAACAATTCTATGATTCTAACTGTTGCTAGATTTATCAGAGCTAAGTGGTGATTCTGTCATGGGAGATGTAATAAGTAAGACAGTCACACTTTACAGGAACTCATGCAAACACCTCTTACTTCAGAAAATACTGTCTCTACTGTGCTATGATTTCTTTCTCTGTGTCATGAGTTTTATTAACACGTAATAGGAAAAAGCTTTAATAGAAGTATACTAGAATATATCAAAGAATAATTCAGAAGTGCTTTTGAGCAAGAAAAAAAGAGTGAAGAACTTGATGAAGGTTTGTTTTTTATCCATTACTGTGATATTGTCTTAAAAAAAAGGACAAATCTACTTGAAGTGTTGTTAATGTCAACGTACAAACATATAAAAATAGTTACTATACATCTACCAAGGTATTGCAGCAATATTTGCAAAAAATATTTAGTTCTTCTGTCTGTAAATTTAACTGATCATCTTCTATCAAATAATATTTTAAGACATGCATTCAACACAATACCCATCCAAGTTTGAGAGGCTACATCAGATACACTTGCACATTTTGGAAGGGTTTATAGTTTCTACTAGCAAAGTTTGATAATATTTAATAAATTTGTCTTTTAAAATGTTAATGACATTTCTGGGTGGCACATTTTATATTCAATTCTGTTTGATCTTTTAAAATAGTTTTGATTTTCCTGTGTATTTTCCCTTGTGGTAATTAACAGCTAATTCATTTTCTCAGCTGTGAATTTCTCTCTCATGATTTGTTTTCAACCAGGTCTGCCTTGCACATCTCACCCAATACATGCATTAAAAAAAATATTCTGAGTTGCAAGTGTAAACAGCACATAAAAGCCTTTTCAATTACTTTGCAAACAGATTCAGTTTCTGTAAATATGTTTACCAAGCTGTACTGAAGTGTGTTGAGAACTGTCTATTCTGAGTTGTTATAACTGGAATACTGTTTGCAGCTGAAAATTTGTGGTTTATGCCTTTTGTGTATGTGTGGGAAAAAAAAGGGCTTGCTTTTCCCTTTGCACTCTTATGAAGTCATG
Source organism: Vireo altiloquus (assembly GCA_013396875.1). NCBI lineage: Eukaryota > Metazoa > Chordata > Aves > Passeriformes > Vireonidae > Vireo > Vireo altiloquus. The sequence continues at coordinate 1,215,197 of VZRF01002650.1, read as the reverse complement.
CATGTTTCTCTATCAAGCAAGAAGGATCGGTTTGGGATTTTTTTCTAAAAATTGACAGATTGCAGAAAGTCATTGCTTTGTCAGATCCCGTATTGTGTTTATGAAAGTTATCAGTGCCACAGGCTTGAGGTATAGTTGCAAAACATTAAAGTCACATAAACATAGTTCAGCTTCCATAATCATGTTCTTAAAATAGTTGTTTGGTTTTTAAACTTTTTTTTTTTAAATAATGCTTTTATTTTGTCTTCTTTAACTGCAGCTGATTCAACAGGTACTCACTCTCTATACACAACATACAAGGACTATGAAATCATGTTCCACGTTTCTACTATGTTGCCATATACTCCAAACAACAAACAACAGGTAAGATGGGCTATGCCTATGTAGAATTTTTTCCTCCTCCTCAGAAGTAGATGAACTATTGAGTATTTATGGTAACTCTTACTTGTTACTAGCAAAAAAACCACTTAAGGAATCAAAGGTAAAAGTGGCCATCTCTGTGTCAGGGAGATGAGCAAAGCAGGTAATTGTAGTTACATCATAGATTTTTCTCCATTGGACTGTTTTCTATTTAATTATGGATTACTTTGATGTAAATAGTATGTAATGATGTCAGTAGCACATGTCAGAAGGACCACAGTGTACCTGATGATTTTAAATTATTTTATACCTTCTACAGCTAAGTCAATTGCCCTTTAGGGATTGCATTCAGCAAATTGTAATATGCACAGAGATAATGAGTGGGTGGGCCAGCACACTACACAAGAATACATGAGTCAAAATCCTTTTGTCAAGATCCTTTATTTTCCTTTTTTTTTTTTATTAAACTATGTTATACTATTTAGGCTGAACTGCTTTCTTACACTGAAGTACTCACTGTTGTTAAACACTAAGCCATGTTGTTTTGTATGATGGATATGCATTTTATTCTAGAAAATATGCTTTATACTTCTGCAAATAAAATAGAGATCTTCATTTTACAATAAAATTTAACATAGAATTCTTTTTAGTTTGCTTTTGTACACTAAATGTCCTACTATTTTGTAGCTTATACTCTCTTATATTGTAGTCTTGTATTTACTGAGAGAAGCCTACTGGGAAATTATTTATAGTGTGTCTTAAGGACAATGACAACTATTTTCAGCTTGAAATAGAACCTACCACTGGCTTGTAAAAATGTGTGAAATGGGGAATGTTTTCCTGCTTCCATGTATCACTGATTACTCCTGGTACTAACAGGATTTGTTGTTTTTCCCCTTTGTTTAGTTTAAAATATTCCCTTTTAAGTTCACCTGCTATGCTACATGTAAAAATGAAATTATGAAAACGACCATGCCTGAAATTTATTAGGTGAAAAACTAATTCTAGTACTTGTTATATAAATCCTCAGTTGTTCAGTTTTCAGCTTGAAGTATCACTTGGGGAAAGAAATTGAGCAATAGTAATTTATAATAATGAGAAATAATTGGAAATTTGTGAAAAGTCTATGTTTTAACCCATGCTGGGTTTTTTATCTCTCTTTTTTTTTTTTTTTTCCCATTAAAGCTTCTGAGAAAACGACATATTGGGAATGATATTGTGACAATAGTTTTCCAGGAGCCTGGAGCACAACCCTTCAGCCCAAAGAACATTCGATCCCACTTCCAGCACGTGTTTGTCATCGTGAGAGTGCACAGTCCCTGCACCGACAGCGTTTGTTACAGGTAGCTGCTGCTGGATCCACTGAAAACGTGGAATTGGAGTGCAAAGGCAGCTGGCACTCTTCTCTTAAATTCTCAGTAGGGAAGAGTGATGAAAGATGAGGGGCAAGGAGGGTTTTGAGTCATGTGAATTTTGAACGCTTTTAAAAAGTGAATAGACACATATGGATATGTAAATAAAACACACCCAGTGGGGAGACTGCTGCTCTCAGGTGTGAGTGCACACACAGCTGCACATGCACGTGCATATCAAGCACTTGGAAATTATTTTAAAATTGCCTTCTCCCTTCCTTTTACATTAAGATTATGCTAGAAGAATATTTTTGCATTGAAAGAAATAGAACAAAGAAAATAACACTCCACTTTTTGCTCGGTTGCTTGGTTATCTGAGCTTATGCTCCATTTTTGAAATTAAGGCAGTTAAAAAGTGTGAATTAGCCTTTCAGGAAGAAGCTAAGCTCTCTGAAACTTCTTCATGTCTTATTTCAGTCCAACAAAGAAATGACAGAATTATGCAGCAAAAAATAAAGTCTTAATGTGACTTTAAAGTCAATATGATTAAAATAGAAAATATTAATTGATAGTAACATATAATAAAGAGTTGCAAGATGAGATTCCTATTAGTATAATTTTTAAACTAAATTGCAAGCATATAGAAAGAATGTTTTAGAGTTACACTTCTTTTTGCTGTCAGTGAAAGTTCTTACTTTTGTTATATACTGAACTCTTAAGGCATTTTCATTTTTAAATGTTGACTGATCTCAGAAAACTTCTATAGATCCTTTTCATTTAAAATATGAAATGTCAGAGCAATGGATTTAGAACATGTATCTTGAAATGAGGTAGCCTTAGAATTAACATGTTTTTACTGAAATACAAATATCCACTTAAGTATTTTATTAAGACAAGTGCTTATTTAGAGGAAAATCTAAGACTGCAGTGTCCGAGTTGGTGAATTCATTATTTTTCAAGTATGTGTAGAAGGTTGAAAGGCTTTTCTCTCCTCAAAAGTTGTTGGTAAAGTTCACAGAACATTTCTGAAATTGTACATGTATTAACTCTCCTGGACTCGGAATGTTCATGTTGATACTCATTTTCAGGCAGCTTATTGAAAAATTCAACTGTTGCATAATTTATGTGAACACAGCTTGTTCTTAAACTCTTAGACATATGTTTCAGCCCTTATCCTTTACAGAAAATGATTTTGAAGCAAAGAGAAAGTAGGAAATGCATCCACAAGGGCTGCAGATGCATTTTCCACTTGAATTGCATATTAAAACATAGATCTGCTTTTGTCTGTTACTTTAAGTGATATGACTGCATATATTTCTTCCTTTTAAAAGGCTACCTTTTAAAAGGGAAAGATTTATACTTGCTAAACTGTACTAAATTTAAGTATCTGAGGGTTCTATTTTTGACCTTCCCACTCCTGAATCTCCTCATTTTTTGTTTACAACTACAAGGGCTGGAACCTCACTGGTTACTTAATAGTAATTTTGGCTTTAGTGATGGTACAGGCTTAAATTTTAAGGGGAGGGGAAACAGGTAGGAAAAATAGTTGGGAGAATGTCATTGTTCATTTTGATTCACAAGACCACCAGAACATTGTAAGTTCTCTGTGCTGTCTTTAAGATTGAAATACTTCCTTTTTCTGTCCTCTTGGTGCAAATACTTGATTTAAATTTGTAGAATTCTATTATGAAAAGTTTTTCTAGGAAACTTTTCAAAGCAAGTTTGACCTCTTTTTCACTGAATTATTTGGAACAGTATCATGGATTCATAATTCCAGACAAAACAGGAAACCATATAGCATGAAAATGTACTGGAATTTATGTTTAAAAACTACATAAAAGGAATGAAATCAAGCACTGTCTTGGCCAGTGATTCTCCCTCCCAACTAAGATAAACAATATTTCAAAAGTCTGGCATCTCTGAGCATTGCTCACTTTTTAAAACTTCTCTAGCATGTGTTAAAGATTGAATTCTTATCCCTGTGATCCATGACATTGAAAACCACACCAAACAACATCTTACTGGTAGTTTCTGGTAGGTTTTCATTGCATCCAATAATTATATTTAACACTTAGGCTTCCATTTCTTAGTAACAGACCCTTCAGGAGCACTAAAGATGAGTCAGATAGTTGCTTCATTAGCACCCCCTGTTGCATGCTTTGAGATATACTGGCATGTATTTGGAGGAAATAGGACAGTAATGATATATTTCAATATCAATTGCCAGAAAAGATAATAATTTAAAAAACAAACAAAAAAAAAACAAAGGAAAAAACACACCAGGCAACTCAGAACAGCAAAATCAAAACAAACAAAACACCCTACCACTTAAAACTAGAAGATATGGTTAAAGATTGAGTGACTTAATTTTTATTTTTGGTGTTCCTATATGGCCCCTCAAAAGATTTACTCTGAAATCTTAGATACTGATTTTTTCGGGGAATTTCTCTTATTATGTTTAAGAATTCAGATGAAATCAAAATGTGAAAATAATACCAGCCAGTGTTCTGAGTGAAACATCACATACTTTTCTAATGTGATCAAGTTTTATCCTATGCTTCTTTATTTCCATTTCTGTGGTATTTTGGCCAAAGTTAGTTAAAAAGTTAGCTTTCTCAGATCTAAGTTACAGATACGTGGTAAATTCTATTTGAACTGTTGGAATATTTCTTGTCACAAAACTATAGAAATAGAGTTGTCAGTCTCTTAGGACAGATTGCCAAGTGAATGGTACTGGATTGGAATGTCAAATCTTCAGTGGTTCCAAACAACTCTCATCTGATTTATATTGAAAGACAATTGGCAATTGAGAATAGATAAGCTGGCCCCTGTTGCCTAAGGCAGTCTTATTGTCAGTCTATCACTTGGTACAGAAACTAAAAGGAAGAATTGAAAAAGAAAGAATCTGTTTTTTCTGTGTATCTGAACTTCTCAGGAGTTTTTTTCTGATATTTTTGGAGTCGACTTCTGTCACTGGTATGCAATATCAGCTAGTGAGGTTTTCAGTCCAGAAATGTAAATCTTGAGCAGTAGTGTGGTGTATATATGCCTTCAGACACCAGATCACTTTCACAGTGGAACTGGCCTTGTGAGGTGACTTCATTGCCTTTATCTTTTTAATGTGTTCATTTAATCTGTATTTCTGGTATTGGTCATACACTTGGCATTACTTTCAGATGAGCCTTTCAGCATTAAGTAGCTAAACTCTAAACTAGACGTTCTAATAGTGTGAGTTAGAAATTTTCTTTTTATACCAAAACCAAACAAAATTCTGCACTGCCATACATGAGGGATTATTTTATTTTTAAAAAAAAACGACCCTACGATTTTGTATTGGAAGCTCTTTTTATGCTGTGGTACTGGGAATGACTCAAAAATGCAAAAAAAGCGGCCTTCTGTTTATACAGCAAGGGGGGCATAATCTCCACACTGGCAACATTAATATGTAAATTTAGGCATATTGCTGAGAAAAAAAGAGAAAATTGAGGGGAAATGTATTGTCTGTAAAAAAACCTGCTGAATTTGTGAAGAGTGAAACACTGTGTTTCTTCCTTATTGTTTTATTTCATTTAGTGTTGCTGTGACAAGATCCAGAGATGTACCATCCTTTGGCCCACCTATTCCAAAAGGTGTGACGTTTCCTAAATCAAATGTGTTCAGGGACTTCTTACTAGCCAAAGTCATTAATGCAGAGAATGCTGCTCATAAATCAGAAAAGTTCCGCGCGATGGCCACCAGGACCCGGCAAGAGTACTTGAAAGACTTGGCAGAGAAGAATGTCACCAACACACCCATTGACCCTTCTGGCAAGTTCCCCTTCATCTCACTTGCTTCAAAAAAGAAGGAAAAGTCCAAACCTTATCCAGGAGCAGAGATCTATAGTTCTGGTGCTATTGTCTGGAGTGTCCATGCAAAAGACTACAGCAAGGGTATGGAAATAGACTGTCTCCTAGGCATCTCTAATGAGTTTGTAGTCCTCATTGAACAGGACACAAAAAGCGTGGTGTTCAATTGCTCCTGTCGAGATGTGATAGGGTGGACTTCAACAGACACAAATATCAAAATATTCTATGAGAGAGGTGAATGTGTTTCTTTGGAGAGCTTCATCAGCAACATCGATGACATCAAAGAGATCGTCAAGAGGCTGGAGGTTAGAATATGTTCTCTTGTTTGGTTCCCCTTCTCTGCCTTCTCCTCTCACCCCTCAGCCAAGTAAAGCTTCAATTTAAATAATGCCTGGGATTCCTAAAACTGTTTTAATTGTTTATCATGAAATTTATAAGGACTTCCCTGCTTCAATTTCTTGAAATTCAATATTGCTTTCACTTTCATCAGGTATCAGCCAGCCTCAGCTGGTTGTGTGTGTGTGAAAAATGTATTAATATATTAAGAAGACTGGGTCCTTCAGATGCATAAGTTCCTCCCACACAACAAATACAGAAGTGTCACATTATTTCTTATTGTTTTCCTTCCCTTTCTCTGTTTTATAGGCTTGCTGTATCTTGTTTCAAATGAATGTGCAATATCTTTGAGAAGAACTTATTATGTTGTCAGCAGGGTGCAGTCCCAATCCCCACTGCAACCTTCAGATAGTCTCTGAATGTATGCGATAAACTAAAAATGCAGTGAATCATGGTATCTCCCTATAAAACATCTGCCCATGCTCATTTTATATCCAATTAAGTTATGAAAGAATGCGCTGCAGTTCAGTTTTTCCTGTAATTTCACAACTGTAGTTGTGTAACAGCCGGAAAAAAAGGAAATCTAGGTCCTATTAAATTGTTCTTGATGGTATTCATGCTCATGGTACGTGGAAGAGTTGGCATAGCCCCCAGTTTACTGTGCTTGGTACCTGCATGCTACCACATTCTGAAAAGTAATTTTGCAGTTTCTTGAAACAGCCAGAAATAGAGAATGGTTTTTGGTTAGTAAAGTGTAAAAGACAGAGATGCTTGTGTAACTCCATGTGTTTTTCTGTAGTGTGCTGCCATGTATCTTCTAAAATTCCTGTGGTTGCAGTAAAAATTCCAAGGTGGAACTTGAGTAACCAGATTCTACTGAAAATATTGGTTTGAGCAACAAGACCTATTTCTGCTGATTACATACCTAGGACTGCAGCATATATCCCTTGATCATGTCCCATATCCTTGGGAGTTGGTTGATTGTTCAAAAATTTAGCCCCAGAGGTGTCTCAATGCGTTAAATTCTGTCATCCATTTCAATTCCCAGCTTGTGAGCAAGGGCTGTGAAACGGTGGAGATGACTCTGCGCAGGAATGGCCTGGGCCAGCTGGGTTTCCACGTGAACTACGAGGGCATCGTGGCAGACGTGGAGCCCTACGGCTACGCGTGGCAGGCGGGGCTGCGCCAGGGCAGCCGCCTGGTGGAGATCTGCAAGGTGGCCGTGGCCACCCTGAGCCACGAGCAAATGATTGATCTGCTCAGGACGTCAGTCACAGTGAAGGTCGTCATTGTCCCTCCGTATGAGGACTGCACGCCGCGCAGGTATTGAGCTGGATTTGCTCTGAAGTTGTATCTTGTTTTGTGGAAAGAACCACCACAGAGTGTTAACCTCCATAGAATGGTATAATTATAATGCAGCATCCAATAGTTTCAGGTTGGAAGAAGAGAGCAGGAAAAACTGCCCATATTCAGTCTCCATGCCCCCCAGATGTTCATTGAATACCAAAATGTAGTAAAATGTGTGAGGAAGTTCATGTAACCATGGAATTTAACGTGGAAATCAAACAACTTTTTAGTCCTAAGTGTGTGTTCAGGATGCATCAAAATGGATTGTACACGTTCCAGCCTGCTTTCCCATTTGTTGGTAGTTTATAATGCCTATGGATGTAATTCTTGGAAGCTAGGAATAGACTCACATGTGTCTATTTTCACAATAGCTAAGGCTGTAAATGATAAGGGTTTATCAAAGGTATGGATCTGTCCAGAGAAATTGCTGCAAATGGTAATTCTTCTTTACTCCAGAGATCTTGTTGCATCTCTCTCACTTCCTCTCTGTATTAAGCCTGAAGGTCATGTCAATTACATTGCTGCTTTTATAGTTTAAAATGTTGCTTGATCAGAAGTAAGCAGTAATGTGTGCTTTTTTCTTAAACTGGACTTTAAGTCCCTCCATTTTTCCTGAATTCACACTAAAGCTTTTATAATTTTTATGAGCTCTGTGTTGTCTGTAGCCTTCAGCCACATCACTAAGTCTAATCCCCATCCTGACATCCTGTATTCGTATCCTAGAAATGCTTCTATATGATTAAAATGGAATGATGTTTAATAGAACAAATTTGCCTGCAGGCTAGCTGAAGGCTTATGATAGGTTTGCCAAGAAGCAAGTACAGTTACCAAAGTTCAGAGGGTTCCTAGGGGTGAGAAACTGAGAGAGTGTTTTGCACTGCTGTTTTTTAATCAATCAATACCTTTGTAGGGTATATGCTAAATGTTTATATACTTAAGACTGGAGCTGAACTTTAACACATATTTATTATATTGATATGAAATAATGTTTCTGAGAAAAAATCTGGTACTTGTATAAAAGAAAAATCCGTGTTTGTTTTTACTGTAAGCAACATGAACTTCTTTTGTAAATGCTAGCAAAAGAGGAGCAGAGAGAAAAGGAGTTTCATTTGTCCTTTAGTTGTCAGCGGAAAATTGAATACATGTCAGGGATTAAAATGAGCAATGGCATAAGGTCACTCATGAGATATTTGGAAAGCTTTTGTGCAGTATTTAGCAGCCCGAGCAAATGGAAAGTTCAGCTGCAATCATTGTGAAAGGATTAGAGCAGAAAAATCAGTGTAGAAAGCACATATCCTATTATTTCTGAACTAAATTAAGTACAGCCAAAGACAGGCTTACTTTTAGTGTATCCAAACCCATAGCAGTAAGAGAAATGACTGCACTTCTTGAAATACTGTACTCACTATCAGTGTTGTTGTTGCCTTTAAGTGAGCAAATGTTCATGGTGGGTTATTGCTAGTTATTAAATTCTGTAAAGCAACTCTTGATGCCCCCATTTGCTCTATTCAGAATCATAAAGGTTCAAGAACTGTGTCCTGAATTTGTAGCTATCCCACATATATTATTAGAGACTTCAGTTAAATATTTGCACAAAGCAATTTCTCTTTTGGCAGTCAGTTTTTCTGCAATTGGAGTTCTTTTGTTGTGTCCTCTGGAGGTCACTGAGTATTTCTACTACAGTAACTTCTGCAGACCATAACTTAAATGGAGATCTGTTCTGCTTGGAATACTACATTCATATGAGAAGTAGTCCCTATCCTAATAAATTGATTGGCATGAAGTTGGAGGAAGATCAGGGGTGTAGTTAGATAAGCTGACTTGGCAACATGTACAAGGTCAGTAGGAGATGGAAAAATATATCCAAATACCCCAATTCACGTTCTCATGCCCTATGCAGCGAGTTATGGTTAAATCTCTACCTAACCATGGTTATTAAAATATTGCCACTGAAGTCATTGACTGATTGCTGAAGCTAAGGACACCCCATCAAGAGGAAATTTTGCATTCCTGCTTGTTAAACTGTAATTACGTTAGGGGGTGAAAAAAAGAGAAACCCAAACTAAGTACATAAACACTAGGTAAAGAATAGCAGAGAATAAAATATGAAAAGAAAAAACAAAGGCTATCAATATTGTAGTTCAGTCATAAGTGGCCTTATCTCCTGATCATCCCTGTCTACCATGCAGTGGATCACATCAGAGTGGCCAGGGAGACTTCCAGGTGAAGCTGAACTACATGTGCTTCAGAAGCACACCTTGTGCCTTCCAATTAATAATTTCATTTAGACATCAAGACCAAAGGGTAGACCAAAGTAAAACCACAAAATGTGTGTATTGTAGGCAGCAAGACCTCAGCACTGACTGTTTCCCTTTGTTCCTACTAGACTGCACAACTTGTTTATGTCAGCATGGCCAGATAACAAGTTCTGTCTTGTTTTTTATTTTTGCAGGGAAGAGATACTAATATTTTTCACCCCAGTGGAGTAATTGCTTAGGGGAAGAGCTTTGGATTCAGAATTTTGCCCTGATTTTTTATTTTTCTTTGCTTTAGAGAGTGATGTATGTAGATAAAGTAATCATGATAAAAAATATTCACTTAGTATTCACTCAGAGATATATACATTTTTCAAGAGAAATACCAAAATTGTCCTTTCTGAAGCTGAAGGTCACATCTTTTTTCCAAATACATCATTTGAAATGTATGCAGAAGTTTGCCTTGCTTCTTATGTAGACTGCATTAGCTTATGTCCTGTTCCAGTCCAATTTTTATGCTGTACTATTCCTCAGGAAGCAATGGGCAGCTTTTGGGTTTGGCATCTACAGTTTTTAGCAAGTCTTTTCATAATGTGCAGATTTATCAGCTGAGGTACTCCAAAGCCAAAGATGTTTCAAAGTTACATATAGTGCCTTATTTCATGTGACTCTTATCTTTTAATGTGCATCAGAAAGATGTGTCTCAAAAAGAACAAACATTTCAGGTCCTATTTGTTTGGATGCAGGTAAGTTTTGAAGCCTATGCCTTTTTTTAAATTAAAAAGGGAGATACCCTTCTAACATATCTTCTTAGCTTTTATAGCCCAGTAATCAGATGAAGAGTATCAACTTGACCAGCTAGAGTGCTGCAATGGATGGCTATAAACTCTTCTGAAGGGATAGACAAGGAGAGGTGTTGGGTTGGGAAGTGCTTGATTGTCTAGGGCTTAGTGATGGTGTCAGCAGGGTTGTTTGTGGGTGAGAATAAGGGACAAGGCCAACAAGGCAGATTCCATGGTGGTCTGTTGTGGATCATGCACCAGGATGAAGAGGCACACTCTCATCAACACCAGCCCTTCTTGTGTGGGCCTTCTAAAATTTGTTAAATATATGTTTCTAAAAAGCAAAATCTCATACTTCATAGAATTGATTCAGCTTTTGTCTTCAGATTTCTCTTCTTGTGAACAGTATATATATTTTTTATTTTTTTATAGCTGCATATTAAATTTCTTCATTTCCAGGAGTTCTTCAGAAAACTACCGTATGCCAGTGATGGAGTACAAAGTGAATGAAGGAATGTCATATGAATTCAAATTTCCCTTCAGAAATAATAATAAATGGCAGCGAAATGCGAGCAAAGGACAGGGACCTCATGTGGCTCAGGTACCATCTCAAATCCAAAGTCCAGTACCATCTAGGATTAGCTCTGGAAAAGGAGAAGGAAAAATGCCACCCACAGAACGAGCCAACATTCCCCGAAGCATCTCCAGTGATGGGCGCCCATTGGAGAGCCGCAGGTATGTGTCTTCTTCACAAATGGCTTTTCCTTGCTGCTCTGAATCGTGCCTGGAAAAATCCACTGGAGTTTTATCTAAGTATCTGAAGACTGCTTTTAATACTGGTTTTCATTAGGCAAAAGACAGTATGACTGAGTGAAACAATAGCCAAAAGGAAATACCTTTCCTGGCATGATTAACCACAAAATGAAGTATTCTGGGATGTTGTTTCCTTGTGTTGGATAGTAGTCTGAAACTGCTGTACTGTTACATAAGTTTTAAATGAGTTACAGTCAAAGTTTTAGAGATAAGTGTTCATGAAGAACTGCATTTTGAAAAAGTAAATCAAAAATTTATCTTGTTCATAGGCTTGGTGGAATCGCCTAAAGGCACCCAAGGCAGAAATAGTATCTTGACAGGGTTTCTAGCAGGAGAATTCTGACTAGTACAGAAAGCAAATTTATCTGATTGGGGAGTGCTAAGACATTTTAGGCTAGAGGAGAAATTGTTCTATGTTTGGATTTCTCCAGGGTGGTTTGGGGTTTTTTGTTATTTTGAGTTCTTTAAACAAAAAAGTGATTATTAAGATCAAGGTATCAGGTCCATTACATCACAGTATTTTCATTCTTTCATGGAAAAAGATGTATTTGATAGCATTTGAATGAACTCTCATTGTTTTGATTATTTATACAAATCTACCTCTGCATCCGCAATGAGATCTGTGGAGGGGAACAAGTTAATAGCTTGTATTTCTTATTTTGGACAATTCTTTGGGGGAAAAAAAAAAACTTTAGAAAAGTTCTGATCATCTTTATGTGGATGAAAAATATGAAGCAGTGGTAATAAGATGCATATTGTAGAAAATGTAAAAGAGAGTTATAATGAGGCAACTTTTAATCTTTTTCACGTCCTGAAGAACTGGGGATGAAAAAACATGTTCAACCATGGTATGGGCAAGACCAAGAAACCACCAAGGTGAAATTGAAACTCCTCTGTTGGATACCTTGTTAAAAAATTTCAGTGGTTGCTAAGGACTTAATTTTCTTACTTTCTTTATTTTTAAATATATACTTAAAAAGCTCCCATATGTGGGAGTTGCAAAAAAAATTTGCAACCCTGAAGGCATTAATAATTTCACAGACAACCTGACTAGATTGTCTGTTTAAAAAGGTTGCAGAAGCCAGTGAAATGCTGGGCTTGGCTCTCTAATGATGGATTTGGACCAACATAAAACTTGCATGGCTACAGGCCGTATCTGCCTTTTACAGCTGAGACAGGCAGATGCTGAACTGAAAGGAATAGCAGCTGAGCTGGTGGGGTTTGCTGCTCTCTCCAGTGCTGTACAATCTCCTCATGTAGTCCCAGAAGGCATGGTAGTACCTGGGAAAAGCTTAAGGCAGTGACAGATTATCATATTCTGTGGAGTTGCTGGTTTTTCCAGACCCTTCCATCTCATCATGGCATTAACCAGAGAGCTTGGGTGGAGTCTTGAGGTGGTTCCTGGAGCCTTTGGCTACCTGGAGAGAAGAAGTATTAACATCTGTGCGTTCCTTGTGCATAAACTCGAATGTGGACAACAGCACACACCTAAGGCATTCAAGATTTATCCAGTCCCTGAAGGCTTCTAGACAGGGGTTATGGCCTGATAAATGTTTGCAAAGTGAAAATTACCTTTTCTTTGTCTGTATTTGTTTTCAAAAAGTGAAACTTTGACTTTTCATTTCCTTCATTTTCAGGGCATGTAGCTGTTTTTTTTTTTCTTTAGGCATTCTTTTAAATGTTCTTTTTATTATTATTCAAAAAGGGTTTTATTGGATCTTTCATCCTTAAAAGTGTATTATGAAAGTAGCTTTTAAATTTCACTGGGAATTTTTCCAGATGCCTGAAAAATGTCTTCTCTCATCTTTCTGGTCTGCTAAACAAGTTAGTCTTGGGTGAATCAAGTTTAAATATATCATCAGTTGCATAAGGTTAATGTCTTTCCAGTTAAAGTGAAGAGATGTATATTTTTGTCATTTTAAAGAAATACTGGAGGGGGGAAAACCCCAACAATAAGCTCACTGCAAGACTCATTTGTCTTTTCTCTACATGATAAAAGAAAGCTTTGCTTTTCAAGAAGCTCAGGTACTTCTTATTGTGCAAAATCTTAAAATCAACAAAGGTGGGATTTTCATACCCCTCTTAACTGCTGTCTCATTTAGTTTTTCACCACTAGCTTTCATATTTACCCTAAAGAACACTGAGGAGGAAGTGCTGGAATCTGTGCATGTTTCTTGTACAGGCAGCAGTGATGGTGCTCCACTGTGCTTTGCTCCCTTTAGTCCCATTTAAATATGTTAGAAATAAATAAAATCTACATTACCAGTCTTGAGAACAAGAGGATTTCACTTCATCAAAACGTCGTCTCCCCGTGGAGACTGCTATTGTAGGTGGGAGAGTAGGTTGCCTGACAAACCCTCATTCTGGGAAGGCAGACAAATACCTAGTCCTGCATCTAACCAGAAGAGTACTTAAATTTTCTTTATTTGGATTGCCTTTATATATCCAGTTTGCTCGGTTATTTTCCCTGATCTTCACAGTGTCCTGGATCCTTGAATGTAGCCATTACATTCTGGTGTGGGTAGGTATTTGTAGACAGGAAAAATAACCCAAAACTTTATAAATCTTAAAATAAATCTCTAATGTTACTGCAATATTAAAAATGAAAAATCTAATAATATAAATTCAATAAGTCCCAAGTTACAGCTTATTTCACAATGTTAATTAATCCAAATGGGATGCTATTTAGCCTGTAACCCAGAATGAATATCAGAAGGATATGTTAAGGAAAAAACAAAAAACACCATAAACCACATATGTGTGAGGTAAACCAGAGCTAATGTTACTGTAGAACATGTAATTATAGAGCTTGATATTTTAAATTTATTTCCCTTCCTCCCCCCAGTTTTCATTTTTTATTTTGTACATGTGGTTTCCATACTCTGTCAAGAAACAATGTGGAAGGGAAGGAAAGGAGATAATGGGAGATAATAATCTGTACTTCATTAATTTGTGATAAACTGGAACCAGTTTTAACTAAAACTTGATTTGACAGACATTTGAAAAAGTGTGGAAATCAGTGATCAAAGCATGTCGCTGGACTTGAGCACTTCAGTCTGCAGTTGAGTACTGTTGGATAAAAGCTCAGGGCTCTTAACTAGAACATTTCTGAGCACAGTCAGTATTTTAAACCAAATGGAAAAGGGAATTACAGCATGACTGTGGTCACACACTGGCAGTAAACCTCCACAGTATGGAAGTATTACAATAATATCATTGACTGGTTTTATGTCATACTGAGGACTTTGAAGCACAGCCTGTAAGACTCCATACTTAACTTGAATGATGCCCATATAGTCAGTGATAGTAATGTGCCAGTTTATAGGTTAATTCCTGCAGATGGATTCTAGTGTAAACTCTTTCCATATTACCTAAAAATCCTAATCTGCTGCAGTTTATATTGGATCAGTGATATTTTTCTGAATCTAAACAAACAGATGTCTGTGCTCATCTTGCCAGCCGTCAAGTCAGCATTGTAGTACACACATTGCCTTCCTCACAGGGTTTGAGGATTTGTTATTTAAATGTTCTCATAACGTTCTTCAAATTAAAACACGTACTAACATGAAATTATATACCACACACTTCCTACCAGCTCTGGGACCTAGAGCTGGATGTAGCAGTGGAAAAATCAAAGGTCTGTTGGTATGCATGGGCATGTGGCCAAACTCCAGTGACGTAAAAACATCTGAGAAGAGCCATGCTGTGTCATGTCAAGAGTTGATCTTTCTTGTTTGACAAGGGCCATGAGCAGGGAATAGGGAGAAGCATAAGAAATGCTTGCAAGTGTAAAGGAAGACTCTCTACCAGGTCTGACAGTCCCCCAGCTGCCTGCTGTGTAAGATTGCCTGGAGCTGGGTGCACCTGCGCTGCTGTGGCTGGTATCTCTTCAACCAGGATCCTGCTAATTGGTCTCTTGATAGTTCTAGACCTCCTACTTGTGCTTTTGTCATGAGGGATAATGATTAATCATTGTTTGCTTGGTCCAGTGTAATTCATGTTTGGATGGACTGAAGCAGAAAGGATAAGTTTCTCTATAATCTCTGGAGTTGTAGAGCCTGTTCAGTGTGTCTTGATACACAAACTGCTCTGGTGTCCCACTGCCTGCCTCTGTATCTTTTCTTGTTACAATATGTGTTTTCTGAAAGGCAGCGATCAAATTGAAAAAAAACTTGATAAGGTACAACATGACAGCATAATTGCATTTTCTGTTTCATTCACTATCCCCTTCCTCAAAATTGCTGGGTTTTTTTCCTTTTCACATGGAATGGATTGGTTTCTTTTAAAGATGAGAGCGTGTGAGACAGTATTTGCAGGGAATTGTCGCAGCTTGCAGTATTATTAGGATTGTAAAACTCTCAAACACATGGAAGGTAAGCATACCAGAATTAAGATTTGCTGTGCTGTTTTTTTCAGAACTCTTGTGTGACTGTATATTCAAATGCTTCTTTTGATTAAATTACGAGAATTTCTTTTAACAGAGGACATCTGCCTCATTCAGTTCACACAGTGGTTGCAGCTCATTAAAGAAGAGCTCCTCTTCATTACTCTGTCCCTTATTTATTGGATGACATTCAAATCCTGTTGTAAAGATGCCATTACTAATTCCCCTCTAAGCTTTACAGTGGCGCCCATTACTATAGGTGCCACTGAATGCTTCATGGGTATTAATTAAACTTACTTTTCAAAATTCTTGTGTGAGAAGAGATGTCTTTGGCCCTCTTCACATTAAGAACAATGGTAGAGAGATGAATTATGTTCTGATCATTTGTTGTGCTTATTTTGGCCATCTCATATTTGGAAGTGTGCCCAGCATTGCTAATATTTTATATATTCAAATTATAGCCTCAGTTGACTTCATTCAGCTGCTTTAGGAAGATTTCCACTCAGAGATCTAGATGGGCCTTGGAATCAACTAAGACCTTTGAAAAATAAAAATTACCAACAACAAATGAAAAATTGCCATTAACCAATATGGCAGTGGTTATATTGGAGTGCTTCAGCAAGGGCAAAATAATTATTAAGTTTGCCAAATCAGCACTGACTGACTGGTAGGGCCATTTTTCCTCTTCTGCCAGCCTGAACCTTCTTTGCTTCTGAGCTCTTCAGCTCTTGCAGGAGAAGTTGTGGCTCAGTATAGGACCTGTGCCTGTACAGCTTTACAGGAAAAGGCACCTGTGTATGATCTTGTAATTAGACTGCCTTAGGCCATGGGCACAAGGTGAACTAGACTGACATTTTTCATATGATGTGTGTACTACATACCTATGCATGCTGAATACGTGGGGAGAATTACACCTTAATGACATGGAAATTAATGTATTAAGAGCAAGATGGATGCTTTCAATGTCTGTATTGTCGTATTAAACAAAATAAATGTATGCCGATTCCACTCCCTGCCTTCACAAAAGACGATGTCCTTCCCATATTTGGCAAGACTCAACCAGTTCTTTCAGGATGAACTAGATCTGTTAGAACTAAATCATGCATGGTATAATCCCAGTTCAATTGACTGCAATGTAATTGTATCTGTTTAATGTAATGGACGCTTGGCCTATTTTTAAATTCAATTGTGGGACTCATGCACTTAAACATTTTGGCATTTCTTCATAAAATTCTCTTTTAAATAGATAAGATCTTACTTTAGTATGGTTTTTAATTATAAATAAAGGACAGGCTCTGATTATCTTAGCTATAGGGGCATACTGCTAACACAACACAATACACCTTTTGTCTTGGGAAGTGCCTTTCATCAAAAGATTTCAAAGCAGCTCAAAAAGTCAATTTGAACTAATTTGCTCTAAAGTTCTTTTCTCGTATGTGTTTCACGCAAAATGAAATGTCTCATACTATTAGTGCATTTTAGTGCAATTGTGAAGTGTAGTAACAAAAATATATTTCTGCTTTAAAGAAAAACATATCCTGCCTTACTGGTTGTTCGTTTCTATTGTTCAGACCACATTTATAATGCAGTTTTGTTTGCCCTCAAGGTTTTTCATCTTTGTAAATGAGTTATAACTCTATAACATAGTTCTGAAATCTTGATGTTACTTCTGAATAGTGCTGTCACTTTTTGGTAAGGCATAGGAAGTAAAGGCATAGCTGAATCTGAAATGAAAATGTAAGCATTTTTCAACAGGAAATCATTTTACAGAAATTATTCGAGAAGTAATTGGTTTCCTTGCCATCAGTTCTAATTTAGTACTGGGAAAAAAGGTCATACTTTTAAACTGTGTATTGCTCTGCAAGTATAACTGAGTTTAAATGTCTGCCTTTATAGGTGAGTAAATGCTAATAAAAGTGCATTTTTGTGTGGCCAAACTATTTTTTTTTCTTTTTATAGGAGTGCTTCTGGGAAAACAAACTGCTTGCTTATGGGTCCCCAATAGTCTTGTTGTCAAATCTTGAACCATGTTCTTCGCAATCAAATATTTCAGAATCATTGCTTGATAAATGTGGGATAAGTTAAAATATGTTTGGTAGACTAGAAAGGCATTACTGGGTTTGGTGTAGTACTTACCATGGTCAGGCTTTAGATAATTCCTTCTTTGTCTCAGAAAAAGAGTTACTATTAGTTATGTAATTCCAGATGATCAAGATGTTTGATGCAGTCCTGCTGCTCTTTCCATTTTAAGATTTTGTTAGTTTACTGCTTTTTTGCAAAGTACTTAGGAGGACAAATGCACATTTGATATAAATGTAAATATAAATATATACACACACTGTTTCAATATACATATGTACATAAGGAACATTAATCAGTTCAATGGTGATTTTTTAATTTACAGAAGATTTTTTTTAACTTTTCAAGTGTTTACAGTGTTGTGGTGAGAGCTAATGTAAAATCTGCCATCCTTCAGAGATGAAATGGCTACGCTAAGATCTTCTAAATCCCCAGACCCGAGCTGGGTGCTGAGCAACTTATCTGTATGTTTCACTGAAGTCATTATCTATTTTTCAAATATTAAATTATTTAACTTGTGCAAATTATAGTGTTTTTCCTAGACAAAATGAATAAAGGTTTTTGTTCACAGTAGGAGTTTGATGTTTGTGAGTGGCATAACTCAAACTCCACTTGAATCACTGCAAAAGTTTTGAATGGCTTCAGTCACGACTGAGTAGAACAAAGAACCAGCTAACAGCAGTGAATTCTTCTGGGATTTGGGAAACAAAATGCACAAAGCTGACAGTTAGCTGAAAAAGCCTTTGACTACAGAACAGGATATGAGTTGGGCAGTATAAGCCTGCTGCTTCCAGCCATTCTGCCCAGCTGCATGTGTGGCAGCTCTAGACTATTTGCTGTATGGTTATTCTGACAGATGAAGGTTTCATATGACTCAGATCTGTGTTTTCAAAGAGAGTTCTCGATATGTTGAGACAGTTTTATATTAGAATGTTAAGTTTTCAGGGAGAATTTTAAGGTGGTATGCATAGATAGCATTCCAGTTTTTCAGTCCTTGTGTTCTAATGTGGACAAGTTTGGTGGCATAGAGACAAATTTGATACTCTTCGAACAGTTTGCATAGGCAGCTCACTACAGTTAGTTTAAATTGCAGGCAAGAGTTTCCTATGAGAATTAGGAATATTTTCTTTTATTTGGTGTTTTGATGAGGAATGTAATGTTTCATTATTCCTTTCAATCAGACTGTAACAACAGACTTCAGAAACCAGAATGTTTTCCTAGTGTGTGCCAGTATTTTCTTCCCACATTGGCCTTTCTTTATTTCCTTCCATACATCCAGGTTTTTAGAGTTGATTTTTCATGGTTTCCAGTAGATTAATAAGAAGAAAATGTCTGATCCTTCAACTGATAGGATTTCTGCGGTCTCCATGATGCCATTCCTTGCAGCTGAGGCAGCTTGCAGGGTGTTGTTGAGCATTCCTTGCAGTGTGATGCTGCTGATGTGATCCTTCCCTTGCTCTCAACAGGCTGTCTCCTGGCTCCGATGTCTATGTCACTGTTTCATCCATCGCCTTAGCAAGATCGCAGCAGTGCCGTAACTCTCCAAGCAACTTGTCCTCCTCGAGTGAGACTGGCTCTACTGGAGGCACGTACAGACAAAAATCTATGCCAGAAGGGTAGGCACCAGGCTTCTTACATATTCTGTTTTGGCAGATTTTTTGTTCTCTCTTCCGTTTGTTGTACTGTGTACTCAAGGAGTGCTTACACAGGCTCCTGTCAGCTGTTGTTTGCATGCATTAAACCGTGTCTGTTTTCAAATATCACTGTCATGCTTCTTGAAAAAGCCAGTTTTAAAAATCCTTTGCTTCCGCTTTTACTTTGCAGCCTAACCACTCTCTCTGATCCTAGTCTACAGCTGCTCAGGTTACTACACAGAGGGACCTTTATATATTTAAAAACCTTAATTAAAGGTTTCATGGGGCAAATTCTGGTTTCATGTGGCAAATTGGTTTCTTTCACAGGTTTAGATTCTAAAATAAAAGAAGTATTAGCTTTGGGACTTTGCAGTCAGTTATATAGTTGAAGCAAAGTAGTATTGAGTGCAACTAAGATGTGTAGGCACAAAAGTGCTAATTAATCCACAGCTAGCTTCTTTTTCACATATTCACAGTCATTCTGTTTTAAGGCTTCCAACTTTCCAGAAATCTTCAAACTCTCTGAAGTGTCAATGTAAGGGGCAACTTGCAAAGGAAGAAATTAAATCTGTATCGTTTTCAGAGAGCACCGAAAGGAGCAATAAATCAAAGATCTCCAAGTAGAGAAAAAGATAATTGGCAGCAGAAGAGCTGTCTACTACTTTGCAAATTACTTCCTATGGAGAAGATAAAGGGGCAAAACTGCTGATAGTTCATACTGCAAAGGTTCTCTCTGAAGTATTCTTGAGTACTTTGCAGGTCATTGTGTGCAATTCATTTTGGTTTGGGTCTTTATAAAGTAGAAATATCTTTTTCTCTGTTTTAAAAATGTATTATTAGTATGATTAAATGCTGTTGTCAGGAACTGCTTAGTACTGTCCTTTGCCTCAGTCCAGACAACGCTGTTCTGAGCATGTGTTTGAAAAAGTACTGCTTCTTGCTCTACAGCACTGAGGATTTGTCCTCCCTGTCCTTCCTGCAGCTCAGTTGGAGGTTTTCTGAAGAGTTGATCTCTTCTCTGCTGCACATGTTCATGAAGGCTTTGATTCACCACACTACCAGGCCTCTTCTGGTCATTAAGTTTGTGCTTAAGTCCTACTGACATTAGGAGATTTGCTCTTAAACCTGTTAAACTTTGCTCTAAGGAAACACTAGATAGAGGTGTGTCCAGGGCTCTGCAGCTGGAAAAAGGCACTTAACCTCTTTGTCCTCTGTGGTCTTTCTGGCTCATTCACATCATGCCAGCAGCATTTCTGTGTTACCTTGAATTCTGATGAGCAGCTTGTGCTCCCAATATCATCTGCTTTTTTCCAACTACGTCATTTACACTACAAAAAGGGTATTGCTGCCATATGTCCTTAGACCATCACAACCATAACTGCTTGAGTAAGAAAGGATTTTCAGACACACTTGAAGGTTTGTTTTGAATTGGCCTCAGAGTACACCAGCACCCATCCCAACCTTTTTCTGTCTTTTAAGTTAATTATACACATATGTTCACTACAGCATTCTTCAAGCATTTTGCAATTTCAGCAAAGAGATGTGTCCTAGAAACCTTGACTATACAGTCATTTTGGGGTCGAAGTTTTAATTCAGTGCAAGGAAACACAGTTTAAACTGAATAATGAAAGAAATAATTAATACGTGAACCTCGCATGTTCTTTATTGGATGCTCTTTAAAAAAACCCCACTTGATTAACTCCAATAATTTTACTATTATGTTGTATTCCTACAAGAAAATCAGTTTGCCTCTCATACTGTCCTTGTACACCTGAATCATATTTACTCAGGACTTCCCAAACATCTTCTTCCAGGCTAAATGGAAAGCATGAAAAAGGCAATTGTGAAGGAATGTTCTCCTTGCCTCAATAAACAATTTAATGTCTGTCCCTTTACTAAAACCCATTGCAGTTCCTTGCACATCTTCTGCTGAGATTGGTCTGAAAGAGCAGGTTCAGGGCAGCTCTGCAGCAATGTTTGGTGTCCCAGGTAGGGCTGGTCAGCATTACCCTGGATGTGTTGTTAAAACAGGGGAGACAGATTGTAGCATTCATGCTGAGATGTTAGAGAGAATGATGGACTGGGGTAAGGGCCGAGGGGGAGCCACGTTCTGAAGGTAATCTTCCAGAGGTGAGGTTCCTGTGTGCTCTAGGTATGCCAGTCCCTGAGATTTCCCAGTGCTGGAAATCTCAACCTCACCATTTGAGTAGATGTTTCTTTCTTGTTACACAGTGGGACAGATTTGTAAAGTTTGTAAAATTTAACTGACCAGAAGAATGGGTGAGTCCAGCCCCTGTCAGACATTGGTACAAGCGCTGATTGCTGCCTCTAGATTATTGATCCATATCCTAAGATGGATGTAGGCAAAACCTTCACTGCCTTCAAGAATATCCAGATTGATCTTGGTGGATATATGTGTTCCATATACTTTTGCTGTGTTTGCATGTTCACTATTGCATCTACAATAAATGACAGAAAATCTAAATTGTAGAATTTAAAATTTAATCCAAAACCACCAAAATAGTAAGTTTCTTCTCATGACAGATAAAAATGTATATTTAAACAATTTCACTGTTCTTTTAATCCAAGTTGATTTCTCCTTCCTTTTTTCTGGGGTTCATTCCTTTGTACCCTAATGGGCTGTATATTTAAGCAGCATAGAGTATAGCACCAGTTGCATTTATTATTTCTGCTTTTAGGTAGATCACTTAATGAAAAAAAGAATCTAAACACATTTCTTGCAGCTCTGTTAGTAGAGCAGTGATTTTAATAAAATAAAATAAAATCAGAAACATGGTGGTTTTGTATACTTATAACGTTGAAAAAAAGATCCTACATCATAAAGTATGCCTGATGGAAGATCAACAGCTTATATACGTATGAACATTATGGAGGTTAGGTAAGAGGACATCACAAGGGAAGGCAAAATATTGATGTAGTGCAATTTCATTTCACCAAGATTTGTTTGGGACTTGGCTTTTTCTTTTAGATGCCAGCTTCTAGTTATTTTATCATGAAAATAGATTCTTCCATGAGAGTTCACAAATCTTAAAAGTTAAACACAGATTGATGTTTAAGAAATCAGTCACCTTTGAAATGCTGTGGTTAGACTTTTTATACCTATCTTGAATTAGTATTGAATTAATCATGTTTAATTTAGGTATTTGATTAGGTAAAATCCTACTTAGTGTTTGTGAATAGAAAAGGAAAAATGCTACTCTTTGCATAATTTTAATGTAAATTATTTATATTCAGAAAGCAGATTTATACAGGTTTTCCTCACTTTTTTTACATCAAAATGTGTCCTGGCTATATCAGGGAGCAGTGAACAGAAGGGAAGTCTGATCATGTTTGGGTGAATTTTTAGAAGGTCAAAATTTCAATATGTGCTGCACGTTACCGACATGTTCCAGTTGCTTGTCTTTGAGGATGGGAGTGGGATTTTGTTGTTCTGAGTCATATAATGTTGCTGTGGTGGGTTCATTTGAGTTAACTAGTGTGTGAACTTCAAGTGGGATAACTACACTGAGCTTTTTCTGACAGCTGGGAAGGTGTCTTATGTTGGAGGTCGTGTGGGGCAATCTGTAGCTAGTAAAGTGAGTAGACAGCACAGCTGGGGTATTTTATTTTCTGTCATTTTATTAGACATTACAGCTAGAGAAACTCATTGATATATAGATGATATATCAGTTTGCACAATTATTTTGTGTGTTAGTCTGTGTATGTAGAGTTTGAGGGATTTTCTTTTTCCTTCAGGGTATGTCTGATTTAAAAAAAAAAATCTCAGAAATGCACTATTCTTGATAAATTCTGGATCATTGATCTGCTATTTCTGAACCCAGCTGTAATTCTTACACACTTATAAGTGATTTATATGTAATTCAGAACTGTATATTTAGTCTTACAGGCTTTTAGGCATATAAGGCATATAGACTTCCGTGTGGTGCAGAGACTGTGTTTCTCCTTTGTCATTAGCTTGTTCTCCTTGAGTTTACTCTGTCTTTATTGATCTTCTGAAATCCATCTGACTAATCTGGCAGGATTTACAAAGTCCATTGAACAGAGTCTTCATTTTGCTCTGTATGCTTTCCTTTGCAGCAATTGGTGTATGTCTCACTACTTTCTTACAGCTGTATTTAGTTTGCACTAATCCCCTCAAATTATTTTATAATCAAAGAATTTAATAATTTACAGAATTTATAATCCCCCAGGATTTGGGAATCCATAACCAATAGTCAGCTTTATAGAGGCTTCTTTTAAAAATTTGGCAGTGTCACAAACAAGTATTTAATATTTAATATTGTCCCAAACAAATCCATGTTGTTGGCATATATTTCTACATCACCCAGAGGTATGACCTCACTACTCTCTTGGTTAGAATCCAGGTGTGGTGCAGAGACTGTTGGGATTGTCCCAACAAACTTGCTGATGCTTGCTTTGACTAGTTAAAGGTAGTGCTTTGAGGTAGTTGAAGGGATCCGATGTTTTCCCGGTAAACACACCCCATTTCCCTATGTGATTTTTATCCAAACCTTTACATTTTACTCACTGTGGTGAATTTTCTATAACCATGTAATAGTCCAGTTACCTTGTCATGTAAACATCTGTGTAAATAAAAGCTCACAATTTCATTTCTTGATGTTTTGATCTAGTTTTTTTTATTATATCATTGTAACCAGCTGTTCTTGATCAAAGATGCTCAGTAAATTAATATATATTACTGAGCATCTCTGATGCACTGATGCACTGATAATCTGATGCACTAAAGCTGAGAAATGGGTCTGCAGACCTGTCACAAATAGGAAATGGTAAAGCATTATAAGTCGCTCAAGCATTTGTGCTATGTGTTGGTCTGCCCTGTTGTTTGACACTGGCTTCTTAAAAGTGCCAGTTCTTCTTTATTTTTTTTCTCTTACGTGAGATTTATGTATATTTATTATCTGCATTGTGTTTTGGGAGAACAGGTTTGGAATTAGCCGTAGATCCCCTGCTTCCATTGACAGGCAGAACACGCAGTCGGACACGGGCGGCAGCGGCAAATCCACGCCCAGCTGGCAGAGGAGCGAGGACAGCATCGCTGACCAGATGGGTATGTACAGAGCTGAGCACTGCTCACCACAAGGTGACTTTGGCAATACTCTCCTGGCAGACAGAGAACCCTCTTAAGTGCAGTGTTTTCAGTGGCTTTGAAAGTTAACCTTGTTCATCAGGGTGAATAATTAGGTCTGGAGCATGCACTGAAGCTTCTGCGGTCTGCTTCCTTGAGACCTATGAAGATCACCTGAGGAAGAACTGATTTCATTTCCTTATTTGATTGTGGGATTAAATCTGCCTTAATGCTCTTACTGTGAAACACTCTGTCCTTTTAGAAGCGGTTGGGCAGACACACTTATTAATTTGTCTTGCTGTTGAGGACTTGTCTGACCTTACCTACCCTCCTGAGTGGCTTGGCTTAGTTTAATTTTTGCTTAGTTTGTCTAAAGTGCTTGTGATGCTCCCTTTCAAATGGTGCTATATAAATGCAAATTGATTGTTTGATCATTGAAGCTATAAAAATACCATTTATAAAGTGGAAAAAATGCAGTTAAAGTTTAAATAGTGAAGTAAATCTATAGGTAGGTAATCATCTTCCATAAACATATACATTTGTATTGCACGTGGCAATTAAGCTGTCAGCAGAGGGAACATATTAACTACATAAAACAGCTAGGTACCGAGAATTTATATTGTTAGGCCTTCGTTTGAAGTTCTTGCACATAGACTTTTTGCTACAGCTGTGACTTGACTTGAAAGGATTACTAGGAAGACTGACACCAGTGAAAATGTCCTATCTACAAACAGCATTTATCCAACATGATGACCCTGGCCAAGGTTGCTAGATTGTGTTTTTCTGACTTTCTTTACACTAGATTAAACAATCCTGTACTTTTTTTATTGCATCACTTTACTGCATCACTGCACAAATGGGCTAGTGTTGAAGATAGAGTACACTTCAGTGAGATAAGGAATTTAAGGCATATGCCGCCAGCCTCTGGTTCTGAAGATGTTCTTGGTTTAGACACCTTCGCAACCTCAGTAAGCTGTGCCTTGTTATCAAAGCCATCTGTCAGTCCCTCCCTCACAACTCCCCCCCCATACTTCTCAATAAGTGTTATTTTACTCATCTTCAGCTCTCATTTGACAGAACAATTTTAATCGCATATGTTTTGAAACTGTGTGATGGTAATGACACATGTAAAAGTGATCTTTTGTGTAGCATTACTTTTGCAGACCAACACTTGAGTGTTGATGCTGGCACTGAGTGGAGCTGCCAGCAAGTTCTGTTCCACAGTGTCAGGTGTCAACATATTAGCAAAATAAATAAGGGCCAGAAAGAACAGAAAAAATTGCATGCTAGGAGAGGTGGCCCCAGCATTTGGCAAAGGATGAGAAACACACACTGACATAAAATCCCTGTATTTTATTTCTTGTGTATTGTCCTGCATTCATAGAGTTGGAAGCTGCATCTCTAATTGGAGACTTTATTGCCAATCTGGTGAATCTAGGTAAAAGTTTGGTTTGATGACAAATAGGTACATTTCCACTTGGGATTATCTGTCTCAAGGTAAATAAGGCTTTAGGTATAATGAATCCACACACTGACACCTTCCTGGTGTAATAAGCACTACAGAACACCTTTTTTCTTTGTTCACCAACACTGCTTGCTACCACTTGCCAGGGGAAATCAAGTTTGATGATGGTATTACTGGTATTATCATTATTATTCTTTAAAAAACTCACAACTTTTATTTGTTTTTTAAAAAGCTCATAATGCTGCAGATCAAGATGAATAAACTGTAGCTGTGCTGGAGAAAACACTGCTATTTACCATGGATATTGTTAAGTACTTGATGTTTGTAAGCACGTATTTTACTTAAAAGGAGCCTTTTTAGAAGTGCAAAATGTATGTAGAAGTATGTGTAAAGACTCATAATTGAGAGACATTCTTATAAAATACTGACCTTGGGCTCTGAGAAGGCAATTTCCTGCCTAACAGGCTGTGTCTGAACACCCTCTAGACCTCCACAGTTATCTCCTGGGAAAATAATAACTTGTATTGCTAAGTGCATTCCTCTGAGTGTCCATGTAAAATGAGTGATTTGAATTCCATTCACTTTTGTCAGGTTTAGTTTAATAAGTAGTTCTCTTATACATCTGTGCAGTTTCCACCTTCACAGCCAGCAATGTTTAAGATAATATGTCAAGAGATTTTTTTTGCTATCTCTTCAATTAGAAAATGTTTATTTAACTCAACTTTGATAAGGAATACGTGTAATAGTTGTTCTGAGGAAAACAGGTTCATTTAAGTGATCACTGTAGACTTGCTATTTTCTGGCCTTGCATAGAATGCCATTTTAGGAAATGTGGGTCTTCAGTCTTTTAAATCTCTTGTCAGCAGGTATCATGCATTTAGAGATGCAATGGCAATACCCTGTGAAAATGAATTGCTGTTTCAATGCTCTCATGTAGGGCTGTTTGGCAGTGGGGACATGATACCGTTCAGGTTGTTCTAATGAAAGTCAGGATGGCAGCAGCTGGTTTTTGACAAAGCCTTAATGATTTGTGCCAGGCAGGAATGGGCCCCCACTTCCTCACCTGTGTTTTGTCACAATATGTATCCATTTTTGGCTAATGGTAGTGTTGGAAAAATTGCAGTGTAAATTCAGGTTACATGTTTTCTTAGCTTACAGCACTGCTCTCTTCAGTGCACGGTGTGTGTTGTGTTGCAGAGCCAACGTGCCACCTCCCAGCTGTCTCAAAAGTATTGCCATCCTTCAGAGAGAGCCCCAGTGGAAGACTCATGAGACAGGATCCCGTGGTACACTTGTCTCCAAATAAGCAGGGTCATGTAAGTTATCCTAAAAAAAGGAATTATTTAACGTCTCGCTTTAGCTCCACAAGCTCTTGATATCAAAAGTGTTGTTCAAAGTTATATTTAGAGTGTCAGTTAAAAAACTGAAAGAAAAAAAATCTCATTCCCTACAAGAACATGGAGGAAACAGTAGAGCAGGCATGTTGTTGCCTACATCCTGCAGCACAGCGTATTGAAATATTTATTAGTTAATAAAGAGTTGCTGCCAGTTGAACAGCAACCTCTTGTCTGTTATCTTCTGAGAAGTAAAGGATTTGTGGAAATTTGCTACTCCTAGACCTCACATGTAAGACTTAGAGTTTAACTAATGTATTTTCTAATGCAATGCCCAGAAAGCTTTTGCTTTGGGACAGAATAGTGATTTTGGTTTTGTACTTTCTCCATTTTCCTAACGTACCTTGAGTACTGTTGGAAGTCTCTCTGAAAGGTCTCCTGCTGAAAAAAACCATACTTGTTTTATTTGTGTTGAAATTCTAGATGGTAAATTCTGTCTTTCTGTCTCTGCAGAGATAACTATTCATGCCTTTGCAGAGACTGTCACTTCCCAATTTACATACAGAGAGATAGATAAATACAGTAATGTTCATAAAGATAAAATGTCTTAAAAATTACTGAAGTCACTGTAAAAAAAGAAGCACTCTTTAAGCTTGAAATTACTCAGTAAGCTTTATCATTTGTTTTTTATTTGTACAAGCTAAAATACAGTTATGTATTTTATTTATTTGTTTTTATTTGTACAAGATAAAATACAGTTATGCTGCATGATGTTACTGAAAGTATTACATATACATTACATATACATTGCATTTATTTAGATGTGAGAAAGCCTTTAATTGGTTCCAAGTCTTTAATTTGCTCCTGCTTGCCAGCATTTATTCTTTCAATACAGTTGGCGGTGTTGCTTTTAGATTATTAATTCATAACACACGTTTATTATTTTAAAAAGAAAATGCGAAAGCAACCCGAAGAGTAACACACCTGTCTTCATATTCTTAGAAGCACAGACTAGATTTTAAATTTAGATTGACCTGTTTTTCATGAGATGTATTTGACTGCATAGTGATGTAATGCATAACTCATTAGCTTGAGTGCAAAGTGCAAGACTGGAATTATTAATGCTTGTGTTATTCTGGTTTAGTCATTGTTGAAGTAAATCTCCATTATGTGGACAGATGGATGGGGGAGTGATGAAGTTCTTAATGAAGAAAAGTAACTTTAATTGGAGATAACTAAGAGTCCAGATCAACTTCATATTCCCCCATTTTCCTGTCAATTCTTGCTCTAGTATATTAAAAGACATGGATGCTGATGATTTCTCGTTCTCAATACACATCTGTTCTCTATTTCCTTCTGAAAACAGAAGCAGTATGAGGTTTTTTTTATATTTGTCTGTCTGGTCAGTCAAACTCCAGGGGCAGACAAATAGGGAACTCTCCATCAATTCCCTTTTTCCCAGGCCGTGTGGTCATCCAGCAGGTCTGTGCCCTTCTGCTTCATTTCTGATTCTGTAGATGATCAGAACTTAAATAAATTTCATAGAATTTAAATGGATATAAATACCTCAAAGGTAGATGAGCTACTAAGCAATGAGTGTATGACAAGAAATTCTTCTTGAAATGGGATATTCCACCTCTATGAAATTGAGGACATTCAGTTTCTTTGTAAGAGTGGGTTGTAACCAAGGACAGGATACACAAACCATGCCAGGCACTGGCATGCCCTGATGGTATAATTAAAAAGCATTACATTAAAGCTTCTTTTCATGCAGTTCTGCTTTTTGGAAAACAATGTGACATTAGTTAAGTGGTGTTTCACTGGTCATTTTCAAAGGACAGTCCTGCTGAGGACAAAAGACACCCTGCTGCCAAGAGGAGGAAGAACAGTGGTTATGCTCTTTTTTGACTTTTTGATAGACAACTGGATTACTAAAGTAACATGCACTTCCTGTGGATTGGTTATGTTTCATGCTTTAAAACATCACAGTCTTAAAATTAAAATATTTTTAATTATCATAGTTAAAAACCAAGTCGAAGTCTACTTAGCTCAGCCAATTTCATTGGACTGGGCTGAGCAGAACTGTGCTTGAAAGGAACCACCATGAGGTATTTTGGGACAAAATACAAATAACTCAGGCTTTGCCTGGCTTCCAAATCCATACGAAAAGTTTTTTTATGTGCACTCAGAACAGAGGATGTGCATTGTGTTGGAATGAAATTTTTAGAGTTTATTAGTCTCCATGTATCTATCCAATACCTCCAGGTAGGAGAGCTCCTATTCTGCAGTGGTGGCTTTTGTAACCTTTATTTCCTCCTCTCCATTGCCATAATTTTGTTGTTTCTTCTGTAGTCTGACAGCCACTATTCCAGCCATTCCAGCAGCAATACACTCTCCAGCAATGCCTCCAGTGCTCACAGCGATGAGAAGTGGTATGACAGTGGAGAGCGCACGGAGTCGGAGCTGAACAGCTACAACTACCTTCAGGGGACTTCAGCCGATAGCGGCATAGACACAACTTCCTACGGACCCAGCCACGGCAGCACTGCCTCCCTGGGAGCGGCGACATCCCCCCGGACAGGCCTGACCAAGGAGAAGGTGGCACCGCTGTGGCACAGCTCCAGCGAAGTGGTCTCCATTGCAGACAGGACATTGGAAAAGGACAGCCACATGGACCGGAAAGCTGAGTCTTCACTCAGCCTGGATATTCACAGCAAGAGTCAGCCAGCCTCCAACCCTCTCACAAGGGAGAACAGTGCTTACAGTCTGAGTGATGCTGTCTCACATACAAGGTAATTTTCACCTCCTGTATGATTGGCCCCCCCACGCTTATTTTCCCATTCTCACTCTCTAACCTATTAAAAGTGAGAAGTAGATATTGAAAAGAGTTGTTTTACTTGTTAATGTTTTGAAAGATTTCAGTGTGCAGAGTGCTTGAAAACTAAGACCACCTTCAGTCTTCGCATCTGCTACTGCTTATGGTATTAAAAGCTCTGTAAGAGCATATTCTGTACTAAACTGCTGCTCCTAAACTGTCCGTAAGACAGACATGTCTGATGTGTTCATGGGGAATATCTTGCAACAGCTGCAGTTCATGTGTGGATCAGAAAGGCGATCAGACCATGTTACTAATGAACAGTTTAATATGGGGTACGTTTTTAGTCCTGCAAGTACCCATTTCAGATGTTTTTCATTTTTGCCCCTGATCTTTGTTTAGAAATCTGCTTGCAGTTGGTATGATCAATACTGAGAGTAAGTTACTTGGGACTGCTAGCATGTAGATCTTAATCTCATTCTGCTGCAAGCTTGTGGATGTGACAGGTTACAGTCACCTTCCATCTCTCCCTCAGTTTTGCCACTTGTAAAATTGGCAATATCAAGTACGTGTGTAAAGTGCTTGAACACCTCAAATGGAAAATACCCACTTTACAAGTTAATCAGTGCTGGCAGAAGCAGAATATTTTAGACCATTTTCCTAACCCATTTTCCAAGAAGTATTCAATGTGCTTTTGAAAAATATTCCTACTCCATCATACTAGCAACAAGAAAAAAGCATAGTCTTTCAGGGAAGATGTGGGATCATCATAGTTTGTTGGCCTTGTGGAGTCCGACTGTTGCACTTTTATTCTTAAGGCACATCTGTTTTGATACTGTAGCAAAAATACCTGCAGACTGAAACTCCAAAGCAGTGTATGGTAATTGTCTTGAACAAAGCTACTGTGCAAGACTAGATGTTTATGAGAACAGTTCACTAACTCCTCATACAGTAGCTGCAAATAAGGTGTTGTCATAGAAACTGCAATGGTCTCCATGTACTTCATTATGGTAATACTGACTTAAATAATCCATTAATGGTGGTCCCACTCTGGTTTACTGCCTCTCTTCATTGGCCATTTTTTGGCACCAAAGCTCACACTTGCTTGATAGAAATCCCACCCAGGTGTTTGAGACTGGTGCATTTCCAGTAGCTGTGCATGCATAAAGGACTTGAGCAAGTCTGGAGAAAACATTCTCCAGAGGCACTTACTTAGATTTCTGGCATGTTAACGTGTGCCCCTTTCTTGAAGATAAAAAGTCCATATAATGGTTGTCTACAGTGTTACACCTTTTATTTTTAGGTAAGTATGTTTATGTGCATTTTTTAACATTGAGTAGAATTTACCATGTGTCATGCAGTACTTGTCTGAAAGTAACTGGCTGTGACATTAAATGTTGAGATTCTTAAATAAAATGCTGACTGCAATAAAGTCAGCAGCGTTTTTGTCTGGAAGGATTTTTTCCAAAGCAACTGGAAAATCTATGTAACTCTCGGAAGGTTTATTGTGAAGCCTAATGGAATGGAATCTTTGTACATCTGAGGTTCTGGTTTCTCCTTTGAGCACCAAACAGGGTTAGTTCATTAGAAAAACTGAGAAAATTTTATAGAAAGCAACACTTCGCAGGGCAGGCACACCCTGACAGCTCTCATCTTCCATGGATATAATTTGCAACTTGGCTGCAAACTGAAGTCTAGGTTGTTTTCTCATTTTTTATTATAACATTGTGTCTCCAAACGCAATGTTTTCTGTAGTTGGCTTGGATTAATTGGCACAATGTTTGTCTGATGGTATCGAAATTATTCTCCTCTTGTAATTTTGGGGCTGTCACTGAAATTTCCAGATAAAGGTTTCCTGGGCTTTATTCTGGAGAAAAGAGTTAAGGTTACTTTTTGCCAAGTTTCGTTTAAAACTCAGATGTTAATAGTGCAACTCTTCACAAAAAGGAATAGTAGCAATTTGTAGAACACATGGGGCATGATACTTGAGAAATGCAGCACAATAAAAATACTTGCACATACATCATTTCTTGTGGCGGATTAAAAACAGATTGACTCATGTTCGTTCTTTATTATTTCTTATTTTTGAAGATTAGAGCATGTGTTTGATGCCTTACAGCAAAACAAAGGCACAGTCTGGGATGAAAAGCCTCGGTTTTGCTTCTTGTGGCATCCTCAGTTGGTGGCTGCACACTGAACAGCAGTGGAACCCTAGGTCATGCAGCTGTTTGCCCCCAATTCCCTCATTGCTTCCTCGGTGGAGGCACAACAGCTTGGAGCTGGAGGCTGCTTAAACTGGCACTTCCAAAAGACAAGCACAGATTATGGAGATTATTATGAAGATGTCTCCTTCAAGGAGGTGAAGGAGGGGAGATGAAAGAAAGGTTCTGAACAGGCTACTTTTCATGAGAAATGAACATCTTAATTGGTGTGTTTCTCTATCAGTTTCTAAATTGCTATCCTTTGTTGCTTCTCACTTTTTTATCTTTTGCCTGTGGATGCCATAATGTCTGTAATGTCTTTAAAGTCGGGTTTCTGAGCAAGAAGAAAAGGAATATGGCCCTAAAAAGATCTCTGTGACAAAAGAAAAGAAAATAACTACAAATTAGAGTGTTTGTGTCTGTAAAAGACAAGAGTGATGATTACTGCTCAGATCATTTAATGGTGCATAAAAGAACTTGTACCTGAGAACTGGTGGCAAAATGTAAATTATAGTGATTAACTTTTACAGTAGAGCTTCTGGCTGGGTTTTATTTTTCTTTTCCACCCCCATTCCCTAAGTCCTTCCTGATGATTGTGCAGATTTCTCATAGCATCCCAGGAGAACTGCATTATGTAGGCCAGTAATTATACAGAATCATTATAGCTGAATGTCATTAAATGAAGCAGTATGTGCTGATGGCATGAATTCCTTACAAAAAAAAAGAAATCAAACTTTCATTTCTACCTAAGCTATACAGTTTCTTATGGTCTTCTTGCCAAAATTAAAAGGATAATTTTGACTATTTGTAATCAAGTACATTTTTCATTACTTCTGATGATTTTAAGATACTTAAAATATTTTTTCTTGTAGAGTGCTTTTATGAATGGCTCATCTGTAGACAGTCTTGTAGTATTTGAATGTTTTCATAATTCAATTCTTGGTGTCTCAATAATTGAGGTGGGAGATAGGAGACCAGTAGTGACCATTTCTGTGTCCTGAGGAAGAGGACTGAATCTCTTCCAGATAAAACTAAGCTGGTCTAGGTATCTGTTACAGTATGATGAATTCTCTGCATGCTTCCTGGTGTCAAATATTCTAATAACCTCCCATCACTACCATAGTGCTCCAGCTCTGATTTAGTTTTTCTAGAGTTTATTGAAAGCCTTTTGCCCTCCAAGCATGCTCTCATTTAACAAGTGTCTCTTTGCCTGTCAGTATCCTGTTGGCCTGCCTGTGGGCACTGGTAGGGTGAAAAGCTTCAGTCATATTCACAGTTCTGTGCATAGTCCTGAAGCACAATATCCACTCAAAAATACTCTATTGTAAAAACCACAGCTCAAAATATGCAATGTACCTTAAAAGAAAATCATATTTAAAACTGTATGCTAATTTTACTAGCATTTACCAGGCCGCTGTTGGTGTCTATTATATGATGCATATTATAATAAATACTCAAGTAATATGCACTTAAAATGCACAATGTGTATTTATAGTATGTTATATAATATTATATATACATATGCATCTTATATAAATTTTATGTCAAGCATAATTAACATCAGTTTTTACTCTTTCCCCAGTAACATTAAGGACCAATGCCATTAGCCTATCTAGGAGCTGTTACTGGTTTTTATTAACCAATGGTTTTCTCACAATTAGCACTTCCTTGAGAAATAGCCAATGGGTTAAAGAATTGTTAAATGTGGACAGAGATTCCTTCATCCTTTTTCCCTACGCTGAAGCAAAAAGACTTTTGTGCTTCCTGAGTGTATTTAGAAGGGGTAAAAATGGCAGTTTATGCTGTGGTATTGATACCTCACAGATGGGCTAGTTTACTCAGCATTTGTAGATTTTTTTCCATATTGAAAGAGACAAAGGGGGAATGCTGCCTATTCCCCTAGCTCTTAATTTTCTCTGCTTTCTTGCTATAAATTATGCTTACTTATATCTGTTACAAATACAAAGGTTGTGCTGTGCAGCACCACATATATGAGATTGATGGACAGGAAGAATATCTTCCTGTATTTTCTCAATCTGCTTTTGGTTTTGTAATTTTTTGTATAGGTCTTTCAAATGTACAGAGGGAGGGAAGGAAGAAATGTAATTTTGTAATATAAGATCTGTATTACTGTAATTGGATTTGCATGCATGTGGAGAGGTGCATCTCGCCCCTGATGTGACACCCCTGGGCTGCAGCAGACAGAGAAGGCTACAGTCCACCCAGGCTCTTCATCAAACTCACAGCACTTCACTGCTGGGAATTGTGGTGTTTAAATTGAGCCACATGAAAATGAAACATATTTCAAGGTGATTCTCTAGACTCCCATCTGTTGTCAATGAAGAGAGAAGAAACTCCAAAGCATTAATTCTCCCTGCATATCTGAGATGCCTAATTTAAGGCAAGCAGAATCACCTCCTTAGGATATATCTTCATTGACTACAGCAGGAGCCAGACAAGTGGCATAGATTAGATAACTGACTGCTTGAGACTAAATGTAGGTGGTATTGTTTTCCCAGGTGGCAACATAAATTTAACCTTAAGTTCTTTTTTCTGTTTCAGTAAGAGGGATAGATGTGAAAATGCATTGTTTTATTAAGTTATGAAAAGATTGGTGAAGAATTTTCTGCTAAGCTAAGGAAGAAAAGATTATTCAGTGACTTGATTTAGCCTTCCAGCTAGTTTTTATTTCTCAGTCAGAAACCGTTCTTTACCATGGGGCCATCTGTTTCAAGTTCCTTCACTGCAGTGTTGGATACAGGGATGAAAGTGTGGATAACTTGTGTAGAGAGCTGGTAGAAAACTGGTTTCCAGATATTTAATGCTATTTCAGTACTTAAGCTAGACACAATGTTTTCCTGTTATTGTGCTTACAGATGACTGACCTCTTAAGGTTGTTATAGTAAATACTGTCTAAGGCCTAGCACTCCTGATAGGAAGCAAGTTCCATCAGATTTGAATATCAGCATAACTAAAGAGTATCTTTCATCTAAAGCCCCTCTCCTTCTCCCAACAATAAGCTGCAGTTAGTCATCCCAGCTACATCTTCTGGTACATCTTCATTCACAAATGGTGATATATGTTAGACACCTGCTCTAACTTTTCAGTTTAGTTTTTTGAGGTTTTTCCTTACAACAAATGCTAAATAACTGCTTTTCAGGCAAAATTCAGGAAGCCCTATTTTGAAAGCTGTATAGGTTTCTTCTTTAGTTTGTTATGAGGTCTTAAAGAAACATTTCTTGTTGCTTAAGTTCCTTCAAAATATGTTTTCTTTTAAAGCCAGGAATTCCAGCAAGAATTTGGACTTTGGTACCTTTTTGCTAATTCAACTAAAATCTCATGCATTAACTTTTAAGCTGTCTAATGACAATGAACCCTAGATGTCCCATTTTGTGAAGGGTGATTATATCATATCCTTAGTAGTTGCCTGCAAAATTTTTCTGTTACTATGTGAGATATTTTTAATGAAACTTTGGTAGAAGGCCCTTGAGAAGAGCAAACTGGTTTTGCTACTCTATCTGCTGTTGATAAAAATAACATCTTGTACCTAGATTTCTGCTTAAAAATCAGTTAAACAAGACCCATACATACACATTTGAGGCAATTTTTGTCTTTATGTTTTTCTCCTAGTACCATGAGCTCACGACACTCTGCCAGCCCTGTCGTTTTCACCAGTGCCAGAAGCTCACCTAAAGAAGAGCTTCATTCTGCTACTTCTCCCCAGCTCGCACCTTCCTTCTCCTCCTCCTCTTCCTCCTCGTCTGGTCCTAGGACTTTCTACCCTCGCCAGGGTGCTACTAGCAAGTATCTGATCGGATGGAAAAAGCCAGAAGGGACGATAAACTCAGTGGGGTTTATGGATTCAAGAAAGTAAGACTGGTTTTTTGTTCTCTTGTTTGATCATTTTCTGTTGATCATTTTCTGTAATTGTAAAAGAAGCATTTTGATCTCTGACAGTTCTCTGTAAAGAAGAGCTCAAGACTATTTAATACAAGGCTTCATCTTCGGTAGAACTTAATCTCTAATCTGGTCCTCTGGAGTAGGGTTTAAATATTTGATAGTTGACTAATCTCATTCCCTGTTAACTTGTAAAAGTTGAGGTTTTTACCATTTCTACAAAGCTCTGTGGATTTCAGTCCTATTAAAACTTATCTTTTCTTGGGACTTCTTAAAGGTGACTGAAAATGCTATTTGAGCAAATATTAAAAATCCTTTTATTGTAGAGCCTGAGTTTTACTTAAACCTCTCATCCGTGTAGTAGTAGCATGCATGCTGTGCATTAACTCTGGCATTCCACGTGGCCTTGTTAAGATTGCTGCCAGTCTAACTGTCTTAAAGCTTAAAGCAAGCCAAGATATCTCAGCATTACAATATGCAAGCATCTCTTTTGGAAGAAATTGAGAAAACAACTTACTAGTGAAAATATTGTTAAGTATGACTCAAAAAGCAAGTTGTTCAGAAAGCCCATTTCAAAGTAATTTATTCAAACCTTGACTGTTACTGAGTCAGGCATGGTATCCCTAGATGATACCAATAACTGACTGTTAAAAAGAAATGGTGAAACTTTTGGTTGGTGAAATGGTGATAACTACTTTATAAAAAGCCGGTTGAAATACTAAAGAAATTTGGTGATTTGCTGCTTTTGGGCTTTCTGAAGACACTTTTTTTTTAGCTTTGTACAGAATGCATGTTATTTTAGTGGATTCAGTCCCTTATTGGGAAAATGTATTACATTAACCTTTGACTAGCAATAACATAAAATAATTCAATGTTTTTAAACAAGCTTAGTGCTTCCACAAGTGTTCACTAAGGTGAGTCTCTGCTGTAGCAGTGAAACTTCTCCCATCCTCTGCGCCCTCTATTTAGTTATTTTCTTTTAAAAACTTGAGGGTGCTATAATTCTTGTTTCATTCATGCCTCCTGCCCCAGGCCTTTGAGACCTGAGTATGTCTGTTCCATTTCATTTCAGACGTCACCAGAGTGATGGCAGTGAAATGGCTCACCCTCGGCTGCGGGCGTCGGCAAGAGACCTGCGAGCTTCCCCGAAACGAGCATCCAAGTCCACTGTTGAAGAAGAGCTGAAGAAATTGATAGATCTTGATAGCCCAACACCTGAATCCCAGAAGAATTTTAAGGTATGTTAAAGAGATAGAGGATCTTTTCTATTCTCACCCATAACAGGAAAATCAAATGCGAGACATTCCTTGAATTCTCATCATGGACAGAAAATAATCTGTTTGTAACTGATTGCTGGAGAAATACATTTGGTGAAGAGTTTCATTATTACAGTCCCTGCAATATTATTACAACTTTGTGTGCAGATTTAAAGAGACTAACATGCCAAATTTTGAAGGAAATTTAGTATTGCTGGGTTATGGAAAATCCTGTAGTGTTGTCTTAGATATTTTAACTGTTCTTCTCTGATGGCATCACTAGACAGTGACTTAGTGACAGTACTGAAACTCCTTGCAAAAAGCACACTTTTATACCTCACTAATCCTCTTATCAAAAATGATCCCTGAACTTAAACATGTACTTTTGCAGAATAGTTAGAAACATTTCCTGACGGGTTTCAAAATACATTGAATAACATGTAAGTGCATATATTAATTTTTAGAATCTATAATTTGGAAGAGAATGTCTTGATTTCTAGTCTCCTTATAGAGCCAGTGCTTGTCATCCAGAGCCCAAATTGTTTCCACGGCAACCATGCAGAAGAGAGAGCTGTAACTTCTTTTTTTGCTAGTAGAAACCTGAAGTGGTTTACTAAAACTTGTTAGTGTGGGTTCCATACACAGATTATTTAAGATATTACTTTGAAGGCCAGAAATAAAAAAACCTCTTCATTGGCAAGATACCTTTTTCTTAGGTTTGTGGTAGTTCTGAGGGGGATTGGGACATGGGTGATTGCTCTTAGTTGTTTTGAGCAAGAGAATTGTTATCATTCCAAGATATCTTCCTAAATCTGCTGTTTTTCTGCTTTGAGATTAGTGAATCAGTTCTTACCTTGATCTTTATTTCCTGGTTGCATTTTTTATAAATTTCAGCAAGTTAAAAATGTTCTGTCACACCAATAAATTGCATCTTTTCTGTTTCAAAAGTAACTTAATTCTGCCCACTGTATGACTTAGATTTCATCTTACCGAAAAAGTCTTAGAGCATAAAATTTTTTGACGCTTTAAAAGGCAAAAAAAAAGAATGATCATGGGCTGCATTAGTTCACTGCACCAAAAGTCATCCTCCTTTTTGTCTGTTGGCTGACAAAGGCTCTGTGTATTATCTCCCCAGCCTTCCTTATCTCCTTGCCTACTGTTTGGGCATTGTATCCTCTCAGACAAGTAACTTTTCCTCTTTCCCCTGCTCTGATACCAAAACTTTTCATTAGCAGAAAGAAAAGTTCAGTCTTCTGTATGCCTTAGTAACAACTGTGTACTAGAAGTTGTCATTTCTGTAGTGTTAATGGTATATTCAGGTTCATACTGTGATGGGCAAGTCCTGAAGGAGGCAACACAGAGGGGGAGGATTTGATAATAGAAAATTGGCATGAGAAATAGGAAGTTGGCTGCTTTATTTCCTTATCTTCTGATGATAGCAGGGTTTTGGAAGTAATCTTAATAATTCTGATTCTTAATCATGAAACAAACATGTCCAGAAATGTTCTCATATTAAAATTTGTAAAGGGTGAAGGGATTGGCAGATTTTCTTCCTGTGTACAGTACCAACAGTCACTCTTCCATGCTCTTCTCCCTCCTTGTAGTGTGGGATTTTGATCAAGGGAATAGAATTTTGTCTGTTTAAACATGTTTTTTCCTCTCTCCAAGAAGAGGGGACTATTTTTATGTGCAAATGAGCAACTCTGTTTTTAATTGCTCTTTTTGGAAAACTCATTTTCTCCCGTTTTTGGTTTAAACTCTCTTACAGAGCAAATAGGGTTCTGTATAAATTTCTCCACTAAAGACTTTGGACCAAATTTCAGCCAAACTGTAAAGAAATGTTATGCCTTAGAGATAGCTATGTTGCTACAGGTTTCATGAAAATTGGAGTCTCTGCTGGTGGGAATGGTCATGATAGCAGCTCGCTGGCGCTGGCCTGAGAGGGTGTAACTCCAGGCTACCCCAGCATTGCTTTCTCCTGTGTGGAGCATGGAGGAAGCTGAGATAATTGTGGGGGTAAGACACAAGTTCTCCTATTCATGGGACTATTTACTTACTTTTGATTCAAATACTTCTGAAGACCCACAGCAGTTCTGAGTGTTCCTAGTTGTTCAGTTATAGGAGACTTCTAATTAGTTGACATTTACTGGTGCTCTGCCTGCAGGAAGGCAGCCCCCCCCGAGCAATGGGAAAACTCCAGTTTGTGCAGCATTCAGACTCTTTCTGTATCAATTTCTCTGCTGCACGTCAGCTCTGGAGTCAGCAAGGGCTGCCTGGGGTTTCCACTTCAGGACAAGTCTGAAGGGTGTTTAAAAGTCAGAATGCGAGATAGGTGAAAAAAGAGCTATGTATGTATTACCTAGTTACAATCTCCTTAAGAAGCAATTCCTTTAGTTCTTTTTCCTGTCCACTCTGAAAAGATGCTATGTTAATACTTGGTTTCTTATTTTAAAAAAGGCTTTTTAAATTATTTCAAAAGTTTCGTTATTGATGATTTTTTCTCATTTCTTTTTATTTGTGTTTATGAATGTATAGTCACACACTCTGTCCTGTCAGTCTCCCTTTCCCAGCACTCCTACCACAAGGCGTGCCTTGCAAAGGACTTTGTCAGATGAGAGTATTTACAGTGGTCAAAGGGATCACTTCTTCACCTCACGGGCCTCGCTCTTGGACCAAGCCATGCCAAATGATGTACTATTCACCAGCACCTACCCTTCTCTCCCAAAGTCGCTGCCATTACGGAGACCATCCTATACTTTGGGAATGAAATCACTACATGGTAAGTGTATTTCCCATTATTCAACTTTCAGAGGAATCCTTTGTGAATCATCTTGGGGGAAAATGTTTGTTACAGCAATTAGTACTTCTGTCTTGATTTGCTCAGATGAGGAGAGTCCAGTCACATGACTGAAAATATAAAATTTAATTTTTTTTTCCTCACTTTAGTGAGTGCAAAATGGCATGATTGGTCATGCATTTGCCTTGTGGAGGGAGCACAGAAATTTTCCTCATTGGCTGCAAGCTTCTGCCTTTTCTTCCAAGAGTCTCCTAGATCAGTTGGACCAATGAACAAATAATGTGTGCCTGGTTATCCACTGGAGAGAACTTCAGGTGTCAGTTCCCAGATTATGGGAACAAAATGTGATTAGGAAAATATGATACCAAGGTGGATAAATGCTAGTGGACATTTGGATACACAGCTACACCAGATACAGCTTTTATTGCACCAACTGTTTTTAGACTCATTTCTTTACCCTATCTCTTTTACAGCACTTGTATTACGTATTCTAGTCAAGCAGCTAACCAGAAAAAGTTATTTGTAAAGTGCTGTCAGGAAGACACTCAGCTTTCCCCCATTAGTTTACTGAAAAGTCTCAGTATGATTATTTGATGGGTTGTGTGTTGCTGCATGTGAATGTCTCTGTTAGTGAGAAAGGGAATTTTCACAAGTTCCCACTGTACTTCTTAAAACTGAGTGTGTTTTCCAGAAATAGAGGTAGATCTCAGGGGTAGGATTGTGCAGTGTTTTCTGAAGAAGTACATATCTGCTCTGATTCATTCATGTTTTAGTATGTTTCAAGAGGAAAATGCAAGGCTATCAATAGATTGAACTCACTATAGTGGGCCCTAAGCACAGTCTGTATTTAGCTACACAGGATACATTTGACAGTGAAGGCTGATCAAGAAATCTATTTTAAATTCTTTTCATCTAACTGTGATCACCAGGCATCAGTTTTCAGTGCTGAACCTGACATTTTCATGAGCTGTTGTGTCTGTATAATGTGTTTCTTGCATAAGTTAGGAAACTGAGCTCTCTTCATTTCTATTTTTCATATGCACTAAAATAACTTCACAGACTTGCTTGTGCTTGTAACTGGATGGAGGATTTGGCTTCTGCAGGCTTGGGGTCAGAAGATTAATGATGCCATCTGAGTACAAGTGGAAAGCAGCACTTGGTCTCTTTTCATTTAAATGCCTGTATTTTCCAAAAAGAGAGCTACAAAACCTTTTTTTGCTGTCATGTTCTCTTCCACACCAAACTGATAACTCCTAGCACATAACCTTTCTACCTTCGTCAACAAAACAAGATTTTCCATTTTCTTTAAAGTGTTGGAGCTGCATGATAAAGGGAACAGCTATTTGAGTGGCACACAAATTGTCTTCCCACATACACTTTGCTGAGAAAAAGGATTAAGTAAGATAGAGATTTAGTGCCACAAGTATTTGTTGGCTTACAGTTATTCAAAATTCTTTAAATTCAAAGATTCCAGAGCACATTCATTTTTTTTTAAGAGGGAAAACAGTGAGATAAAAATGCTCGTATGTCCTCATCTGCCTTAACAATCCAACTCACATTTTTAAAACAGCTTTTCAAATTTTTTCAAATTAGGTTTTTGCCTAATTCTGTGTATCTCTTCACTAACTGGAAATATTTTCATATTAACAACTTCCAAAATAACTCTTCTGAGAGTTAAGACAAGAATCCTCAGTGTTAATACTGAGCAGAAATTACGTTTACAAAAAGTAAATACACACAGACACAGACAAAAAAAAAAAGTCAAAATTTCTGAGCAGAGGCATGAATGCAGTGTAGCTTTTCTGGTCACTGTTCCCCAGGCAGCAGTATGATTTAGCTGAAGTTCTCACAAAGTTATTTTAGTTGTTGAAGTTATATAGTTACTAGACTATTGAAAAAAAAAAAGGTGGGGAGGCAAAATAAACAACACAACTCATGGCATTTTGGGATTGTATCCTGCCTGTCGCACTGTCTTCCTGTTCTCTCTGATCCAAGCAGACTCTTCACTATAATCTTCTCAGCAGCTTCCTCTCAGGTGCCCAGTCCATCTTCTCACCCCTACATCTCTCTCTTCTAATACTGCCTACAAGGTTTTCAAAACTTTTTGTTACATCCTGACAAGAGGGCATGAGGAAGGAAGTTGTTGCTCCTTCTGAGCTCATGTGACCAGGCATTGCACATTTTTTGATTGTCCAGCCAGTAAAGTGAAATAAAGTAGATAATTCTTGGTTGACAGCTTGGTCTTGACCTAATTAGTGATGAAAATCTAAGTGGTTTGCTTTTGTTGTTTTAATCCACACAAAAATTACAGGGATTTAGTATCCTTCTTTCAAGCTTGCCAATGTTTTTTTCCCATAGTGAGCCATGTACCAGCTTATAAGTGGGTGTGGCTATTTTTTAGTAAAGGTCTGAAGGTTTCACTAAACTGCTGACAGATGTGCAATGCTCTGGAAGTCATTTTAAGGGTTTTCTTGTTCTGATTCTTCTTGGTAGATTTAAATCAGCTCCCATTGGTTTACAAGGTTGTAAAGAGGAAGGAAAAATCCCCCACCGTTTTGTTATTTTGTTTTGGGTTTTTTTTTGGTTTTTTTTTTACAGAAGCAAATAAGTTCCAGGGATTGTAGAAGCCCCAGCTAGAGGCAGAGCCCTCTAAAGTATCTTCAGCTTGTGCAGAGGCAGGAATTTTTGGGTAGAAGTGTATTGCCCCCAGCCCCAGTGCTGGGGAGTCAGAGCTTGACTTCTGAAGCGCTCAGCTGCAAAGATTCAGGCAGGTTAGAAAGGAGCCGAATGTCCTGGTTTTAGAACACTGCTAGGGCATGCAGTAGTATTAAGACAGGAATTTTGGGGTGTTTTTATGGAGTTCATAATCTATTCTGCATCGCTCCAGGAGAGTTTTCTGCCTCAGACAGCTCCCTCACAGATATCCAGGAGCAAAGACGGCAGCCCATGCCAGACCCTGGTCTTATGCCATTGCCTGATTCTGCCTCTGATCTGGACTGGTCAAACTTGGTAGATGCTGCCAAAGCTTTTGAAGGTAAGTTTTCAGAATGACACTTAGGAAGCTGATCTTTGTGCATGCTTTGTTAAGGACTGTGGGTTTCGTGGTTGGTTGGGTTTATTTTAATCCTAACTTTTGTTTTTGTTGTTCTTCATTTTCTACTTAGTCAGGAGCTTAAGCTCATTTAAAATACCAAGTCAAGTGTTAAGAGCCTGAAACTTTGTATGTAATACTCAGATAACATTTCTTCATACTGGAATTCCTCAGTGCTATGGTTTAGCCAAATCTTGGTGAAAGTGGTCACATTTTATGTAACACAGTTGAATATTATCACAGCTGGGGTGGGAAAGGCATCCAACACAGAAGTGCAAAAATAAAGTCATATAGTAGAGAAAAACCACGCTAATGATTGCTTGCTTACTGCACTAGCAAGATGTGTAGTGCAGCTAAAGTTTGCTACCAAGATAATTTGGGAAATATGCCTTCCTGGTATATACTTTTTCATTGCCTTCTTGCTTCTGCATACCCTGAAGACAGATCTGCACGTAAGTGTTGTTTCATCCTCTGGCATTTTCTATCTCCACAACACTTAGTAAACTGAAGAGAACTGTAAACTGCCTAGAAACATTTGAACTTAAAATTAAATGCAGTTTAGACGAAAGAGAATATATGTTACTAGAATCCAATTGAAAAGTCTTCTACGTGTGCTAAACAGAAGTTCCTGTTCCTAACATCTGCATAAATGCTGTTCCACCTTCATGGAAGTGATTTTTCACTGACCTGAATCTTTTAGACCTTATTCAGCATGGTTGGAGAAGGCTATGAAGAACCTTGATTTCTTGGCTGTTCTCTGGTAGTAGCCTTACCTATCATTAAGGTAGTGCACTTCTGTGGGTGTTGAAGATGTACTCGTGTCCTCTGCTCTGTTGCCACAGGAGTTGTAGGAGCAGCTTGGCTCATATCTCTGCTGTGCAGTCTTGGGGAAGAATATTCAAAGTAAGCCATGGTCCTCAAGAGGAGATGAATTTGTAGTTTTTTTGTCACCTCATATGGGTGAAACTCAGGTTTTAACACGTTTCCCTGTGGTTGGCAGTTTCTCTTAAAAGGATCTCCTGGTTTTTGGTGAGATTTGTTTGACTGTCCTCATTAACCTGAATCCCTCACTCAGTAGGCCCCAGACTCACTTGTGTTTCTCTTTAGAAGTGTGAGTACAGTCACTGTGGTCAAGATAACAAACTAACAGCTCAGACGAAGAAAAGCTGGAGTAATGTGTTAGCTGGCAGCTTCATCTCACTGCTATAAAAATACATTCAAATCTGACTTAGAGAAGGATCTCAATGTAATTCCATCAGTCTTAGGTTGTCTGGTCTCAGTATAATCCCAGTCTCTAGTCTCTGACAGGTGCCAGTAGGGATTGATACATACCAAGGAGCCTAAATTTTGATTTGTGATCCTGAGCACCTCTTCTACACCACTGTTTGGTGTCCTCAGCACAAGCCCCTGAAGTTAGAAATAGCAGTATCTGTACCAGCTGAAAGAAAAACTGCCTGGATCCCTGAGCTACACCAACCTCTAGTATAAAAATTTGCCAAACAGAAAAAGACAATACTCTTCTGTTTCCAGTGAGAGCCCAGCAGCTGCTAAGGTTAAAGTCTTTATATTGCTGTTTGTGCTAGGAGACTCCAGAGGTAGGAGCAGTCAGTAGTTTACAGTCACACACATGTGAAAAGATGTACACACACAAGGCAGGAAAGAGGTTTCATGTTTCAATCTGGAAATGTTTTATAAGG
This sequence comes from Vireo altiloquus, assembly GCA_013396875.1. Classification (NCBI taxonomy): domain Eukaryota; kingdom Metazoa; phylum Chordata; class Aves; order Passeriformes; family Vireonidae; genus Vireo; species Vireo altiloquus. Next base: position 1,170,350 of record VZRF01002650.1, on the reverse strand, counting down.
CATAAGGAAAACATTTCAGGTTCTGAAAATTTACATTGGTCAAATTGTGCACAGTGAGCTTTTCTTTCCTCAAGATAAAGGCACAAAGTAAAGGAAACTAAATATAGTTGCTAAGTTATTGGGTGGTATCATACAGTTGTACCCAGGAAGATTTGCACAGTGCTGCTTAGACCAGAGCCAGTACTTCTTGATTCCAGTACAGTGGAAAACCTGGTGCAAACACTTGCACTGGCAGTTTGCATCTGTCAAGGAGACATTGGTATGTCATATCATCACTTTATCTTGCTTGAAACAGACTGAAATTGCTGAGATCCTGCAGCATAGCTGTTGTGCTGTGCATGAACAAATAATCATTACTGCTGCCATTGTTTTTCTCTGTATGTTTGCCTTCTCAGTTCAGCGAGCTTCATTCTTTGCTGCTGCTGATGAAAATCACAGACCTGTGAGTGCTGCTTCCAGTAGTGATCAGGCTGAGGACCAGCTTACTGCACAGATAAAGCCTTATACAGGGTAAGTAAATACACCAGATGTGCAGGCTTTCCCCACTGCAAACCAAGGAAAAGAGTAGGGATATCTTTATTTGGAAGCCATCACCAAGCTTCATGCAAGAACTCTTCACAAGTTCTCATGAAGATGGTATTAGGAGGTGAAAAGAAAAGAATTTTAAGTCCAGTTGAACCTTTTTGCAGGTTTTTCTTGTCTGAGATGGTCATGAACCTGTCCAAAGCAATGGTAATCCAAGGCACAAACAATGACCCCAATTAATCACGAGTTAAATTTGTTCTGTTGTTTAATGTGCTGCATGTGTTCCATGTACACTTTATTATGTTCATTTTGTGAATTGTTGGTGTACCCAAATGCATACCTTCATAAAGCCACTTGGTATAGATAAAGCTGTTAGCTACCCCACATGAAGACAGTAAATCATATCAATACCTGTTCTTGTTTCCTGCTTTCAACAGTAAAGAATCTCCTCCAACTCTCGCCTCTAAAGTGGACCAACTGGAAGGTTTACTGAAGATGCTGCAAGAAGATTTAAGGAAGGTAAGCATTTCATCTACAGAAGGATTTGTAAGACATGTATTTAGTGCTTGGTGGTGCTAATAACTGTATAATCCTGCTTTGCCATGCCTGAGCCTGTGACAGTCTCATCCTTACATGAGAAAAAGACATTTCTTTGCTACTTTTCTCAGGCTTCTAATTATGCACGGCTGGGATGGGGTGTCTGAATTTGTAGGTGTTTGATTCCTCTTCTTAAATTAGGAGGGTGATTCACAGTACCTCCACTCCTAATTCAGGTGACACTGCAAAAGGCGTGGAAGTTAGTCCATATAAATGTATCCTGCTGATGAAAAGTTGAAAGTGTTATCTAAATGTGTAATTAGTGCTGTGGAAACTTCCTGTATTGTTTTAATGCCTACTTGGTCCAGGAAGGATCTGCTGTAGTGAGATGAAGTCTCTGAGCTGGGAAAGCATTTGCAGAAAGATTCCCTACCTTTTCCTTAGTTAACCATCAGCACTTGTACATTCAGAACAGGTCATGCTCAATTTTATTGGGCCACCTGGGGAGCCAGCTTCAGTATTAGAATCTAATACAGAGAAATCCTGTTCATGTGAGCAGAACATGAGGAAGGAGATGTCACTAATGTCTCTTGGATATAAAACCACGTTACTGCACTTAAAATCCTTAAAAAGAATGAGACTTACGCTCTCTTAAGAGATTCTTGCTGCTCTAGATAGATAGGAAGCATGACCTAAAATTTCCACTAAGATCTGTATTTTTCCTTATGCCTAAGGAAAAAGAGGACAAGGCCAGCCTTCAGGCTGAAGTGCAGCATTTGCGGGAAGACAACTTGAGGTTACAGGAGGAATCCCAGAATGCAACCGAAAAGCTGAAGAAATTCACCGAGTGGGTTTTCAACACAATCGATATGAACTGAGAACGGTGTACGGGAAGGAAACTATCTGTTATGAATATTATTACTGGGACTTAAGCTTTAATGCCACCTTAATTATGACATGTGAAAGTATAGTCAGAGCAATTCCCTGTTCTTCATCCTCCAATAACCCTTTTTTGCATCTCTGCGCGCACTCAGAACAATTGCAGATCAACAATCAATGTCTGCCTTTTGTAGAAAAAAACAAAGTAAATAATTTTAAAAAGGTAAAATAAAAGTTTAACTGCTAAAATGTGAATGTCTATTTTTTGCACATTGTCTCTTTATCTGTTATGTACAAAATGATTTGGAGGCGAGGATCAGGCTTGCTGTTCCATCTGCCTCTGTTTCCATTAACTCCTTTCTCTCTGTTTCAGGTAATCTGCTTTTCCTTGCAGCTTTGGCAAATATTATGACATCTAGAAAATTAGAAAGAAATGTTTACTTTACTGCTCTTCTAACATTGTTTTCTGAAGTATGCCACAGACAAGGGGATGTAATGCAATGTTTTAGGTGTCTCCTTAGCAATTTGCGCTTGATTACTAGTGCTACCTTCCCATACATTGCAGAGAGCACGTGTCCATAGTGTATGGTAAAGTACAACCAGCATCACAGCTTAGAGAGAGACTAGAGAGGTGAGCCATGGGTGAGGCATATTATCACACATCTATTGCATTAGCATTTCTGGTGGCCTTTGTTTCCTGTGGAAACAATGGCTGCAAGTACCTTTACAAACAGCAAAACTAGGCATGCTGCAGTTCATACCACATCAGGCAGGCTGAGACATAAACGATCCAGCAACAGTGCTCAGTTAAGTACAGCCCCCTTCCCTGCCAGGGGAGTCTGTTGCTTGCATACGTGCAGGAGACTTAAGCTGAAGTTGTAAAGAGATGAAGAATTTTTTTTTTCCCCCGAAATGTCTCCATGAAAAACCACACAAACCACCACTGTGTACCTGCCCTCCCTTTCTGTTTCCCTGGTTTTCTCGAATCACAGCAGATTTGAGAAAAGTGTTCAAGTTGTGTTTTTGCATGAGAGATCTTATGAATCCTTACTATGGAAGATAGAGGAATATGTAAAGGGGAATTAGAGAAGTGTATTTTTCACAGCACTGGGACAGGATTGGAGCTCTGAAATCCCAAGTCCCCAGTGAAACTGTCTAGCACGAGATTTCCCAAACTGCTTCATGCCAGCAAAGTTAATTTCTTGTTCTTTGAAGGAACAGCTAACTTGCCACAACGTGTTACCTCTACAGAAAATACCTTTTAGGTGTCAAAATACAACTTCTAAGCACTGCAGTCTGCTCAGGCATTGAACTGTGCAGTGTGCTGAGAAACCTTTTCTACTCCCTTCTGAGGATATAGTTACTACCTTAGTAAATATTGCCTTCCATAAAGTGCAGTGTATTTGGGGGTTAATTTCGAGAGCATCCTCTCACTCCCCTTTATCACATTCTCAAATACACAGATGAAAATCTCTGGCACGGTCTTGTCACAGACTTCCATGCTCTCTTCAAATCCCTTTTTCACGCTCTTTAATCTTGCTGCACACAAGTACACACTACACTTCAACCTCAAACTTCATTTGTGATGCTAATCCCCATGGAGTTCTTCTCTAATGTTTTGTCATGGAAATGGATCTCTTTGGAACTATTTCTGGAGTGCTTTTGTAAAGGTTTAGAATGTGTTGGGTTTTTTAATGACTTGTATGAAGGAGATTTATATAATGCCTGATATTATTTGTAAATGGGAAATATTGCTAACATCTCTGAGCATCCTGAAGTCTTGCTTTTATTCTCTTTTATTTTTAAGTTTGGTTTTATTTTATTTCAAAAAATATTTTGGGACTTGGGGCAGACTATTTATTAGAGTTTTGCAACAGAGTTCTTCTTGTATGATGCCACTGAAGGCTACTTGTAAAATTCTGACAATAAAACTCATTTTAAAGGTTCTTCTAAACCATTTTCTGATTTTGTTGGATTTGTTAAAACTTTTCCAGAATACCCATTTCTTCCTGCTTTCTTCTTTTACCACTTTTCTCACTGCTTATTGATACACGAGTTCCATTCTCTGTTAGATTCCTAATATTTATCCCTTTGAAGGCCATTACTTGGTATGTAAAAAACACTTCATCCCTTGACTTTTTACTTGTATTTATTGCACGAATGTATTTTCTTCCCCCATTTACAAGGGTTTGCTACCTTTAACAGTTACTCTGGGCTTCACCAGAGCCGTGTAAAGGCGAAGCAGTGGTTTTTTATCATTTATCAGGATTTTAGAACTTACTTGGACTGTAGCTAATTTAGGTGAAAACCAAACTGTCCTGGCTCATCTGCCCAAGGACACAGAGAGCTTTCAACGTCCCAGTGGCAAACCTGTGAACATGCAGCATCAGGTTTTAGGTTTGGGAGGGTGGGGCAGATAATCCATTTGTTTTGTTTTCCAGATTTCCATCTTTCACTTGGGAGATGACCTTGGAAGTGTTTTGAACAGATGGTTTTTTTGGCCCACTGGATCAGCATTCCGCACAGCTCAAAAATGTGGAACTAGGTCAGTCTGCGGGAAAGTGTCTTCCAGTTCACTGAATAAATCCCTACAAGGCATGTGGGGAAAGAAAATTCATCTCTTTCTAGCAGTGAAGTTACTGGACCAAGAGAGCTCTGAAGCAGCATGAGCAAATAGAAACATCTGATGAAAAATTGAGGTTGAATCTTAGAAAACTAGATGCTGTCTTACCATTTGTAATTGGATCCTGTTAATTGAGTTGAAGGAGAAAGCTTCCTTCAGGTCAAAGAGTTGCCCTGTCCACATTCATAATGAATTCATGCTAGAGGTTCCCACGCTCCACCACACACAGTGCTAGGTCAGCCTAGACCAGGGCAGGATCCAACTTGCAGGCATCTCCTTGCAGCCAAAGGCGTGACTGGCCTCAGCAGAAGGTGGGTAGCTGTGGGAGCAGTGTGGGTAATTGGGGCCACCTTCCTTCTTTCACCCATTTCTGCCACAGATTAATGTTTTATGTTCCGGAAACTATTTTGTATTCCTTGTCTACATTCCAGTGTAAAGATGCTGTTTCCCTGTGGCTGTTTTTTGGATAGCTGGATGTGGCTGTTACAGCAGCAGAAATCTGCCTTCTCTCAAAATCCCCCAGTCAGGGTGTGGAGGTGTCACCACAGAGGGGCTGCAGCTTGCATGATGGATAATAACTCTTCTCAGGAGTGGTGCTGGGCATGGGTAACAGGTCAGAGAGTGGTAACTGGGTGTGGTAAGGAGTTAGCTGTGAGTTAGCTGTGCTGCCATGTTAACATGGCAGCAGGGATTGTGGGGAGAGCCTGGTGGGAAAGGGACTGGGGGAGCTTGTTATGGCCTTAAGTGAGAGGAGATGGGATGAAATGCAATACATTCAGGTTTTACTCACCTGAAAGCATGCTTACTGTATGATAGCCTGTAGTTTCTGTGGGAGGCTGTGTTCCAACTCAGTGAACAAGTATTGGGAGAGCCTTTTCCCCAGCTTTTCCTATTGAGGGAAAGGTCCCATAAACCAGGCACAGCCTGGGAGGATTGACTGGTCTGCTTTTAAAACCTTTATGTAATTCTTCTCTCATCTCTTAGTGCCTTCCTTTGGGCTGACAGCTAACAAATCCTCTTTTAAAGCAGTCGGCTCTCTCCTGGCAGACAGCTGAGCATGGTGTTAGTCCTGTATGTGAGCAACTTGCTTTGCTGGAGGACAGCAGGGAAACAGAGGAGGTTGCAGTGTATGTGCTGGTATGGCATCCAAAACTGGATTCCCTGGAGGAGAGATGTCCCTTCTCCACTGCTGGAGGTGTAGCAGAGACGTGTGTGGCCTCGACTTGGCAGTGGGTTTTTGAGAAATTTCAGAGAAAGGCTGGAGAAAGCAATTCCTTTCTAACCTGTCTTCAATTCTAAATAGTTAACTCCATTTCTAAAGGGAGCTCTCGTTAGTTCCCAAGAGAAAAGAATGTAAATATGAAAAATGTTTATAGTAAAGTGTTTGCCTGACCAATGGAAGGTCTCCTCTCTGTTCTTGTTGTGCATTCCATTCTGGTGCTGGACACAGACACACAAACACACAGAGACACAGAGGTGATCGCAGCTCCTGAACGTGCTAGAGGAAGTTGCTTGATCTCTCTCTCTCAATCATCTTTTTAATAATATCTATCTATAAATGAAACCTTCTGATCAATCCATGAACTCTTGAGTCTTTTGTGGAAACACCAGGCCCTAGCTAGGGCCAACAACAACATTGTCTTTTTACACATGTGCTGTGCAGAGGTGGTTACTAATGGATGGGAGCTGAGCAATGAGATGATAAGGCTTGTACAGATGCCTTCACCTCTTCCTGATAATGGTGGTGGTGAGGAAATCCTTGCTGGGTTTTTTAAGGCAATGCTACAGAGAAAAGAAGCTCATAGAAATATTCAGAGCTCTGCAGTAAGATCCCCTTCCCCAGCAGCTTTGGGGTTGGGAGTTTGTGTGAGTTGGACTTGCTGGTGGAGCCCCAAGGCAGGCTGTAGCTGATGGCAGCCACTTATACCCCCTTTCTGTAAGGAAGACCAGCTGCAGCCACTGTCTGGGAAAGGCAGACACTCTCCCACTTTGTACAGCAGCAGCCTGAGGAGTCACAGTCAGATTTGGGGAGACAGAGCTGCTGGACACCTTGTGGAATTTTGCCCCACTCAGTAATCAAGGTCTTGGGAAGCAAGTCCCTCTCTCCAGCTTTTCCGTGCTTGCATGGATGTACCTGCATCCCTCCAGAAGGTAATTTCAGTGTAACCAGCTTGTGTTTTTTCCAGATATTTTATGTCAGTGATTTAAAGTGGGCTGGGCTGTTCGTGGCACAGCAAAGTGCGGACAACTGGACAACTCCCATGGGAAGTAAAACCAGGGTGCTGCAGTAATCTGCACATCTTTACCAAACTGCAGGGCTGAGGGCTGCAGAATTTTTGGTCTTACCACAAGAAAACTCAGGTTGGAAGGATCTTCAGGAAGTCTCTTGTACAGCCATTTGCTCTGGCGTTTATCCAGTTGGGTCTTGAAGGAAACCTCTGAGCATGAAGATGCAAAGTCTCTCTGGGCAATGCATTACTTTCTTCATCATGAAAAGAAGAAAGTAATTTCTATTTGGGTTATTAGTAGAAAGGTGTAACCTCGGTAGTAGTTGCAGACTGTGTTTTGCCTACATTCCAGCAAAAGCTCGCGACACAGGAGTCTGTACCCTGCTTGAAAGCCCACAGCATGTCTTCTGCCTGGGGCCAGCAGCAGAGCACCCACATTTGTTGTTTTCCCTTTGGTGAGCCTGGCAGAAAGGAGAACCCTGCAGCTTGGTGGATGCTAAGCATTGTTTGCTCCACTGCACTAATCAACTTCCTGCAGTCCAATTCTGTCAGTGTTCTTGGGAATTCTCTTTTCTGTACTCGGTACTGCTTATTCAAACTTTAATGAGATTGAGACCCCTGCTTATCCTTCACTTTGTGCTGCCTGCAGAAGCTGCAGCCAGAGGATGCTCTTGCAGCTGAAGAAGCCCATCAGCTATTGACATGCAAAGAAGTCAGAGACTGAAACTAGGATGTATTCAAGGACTAGGACTAAACGTAGTTTCCTAATGTCATGTAATAGTGACAAATGCCACCAACCAGTAACTAAAAAGAGGTTTCACACCACAGGGGCAAAAAAACAGGGACTTGTCCTAGTGCTGTTTTAAAGTTCATTTCTGTTCTTGCGTCTTGCTTCCTCCCACCTGTCCTGCGCTTTTCCAGCAGTTTGTTCGCTTTGTCTGGTGGCTGCTGACCGCTGTTCTGCCTCCTGGGATCTGATGCAGCAAGAGGGGCTGCTCCAATGGTCCTGGCAGTGAAGCTGTCTGCCTGTGGCTGAGCTGAAAGGCAAGACTGAGTCGAGCAATTGAAGCACTTGGCTGAATTGAAGAGCTTGACTGCTCACTTACTTTGTGAAAGGAGCTGAGGCACATTTGCATCTCTTTGTATCTCACACCCAAAAGGAATTTGCTTAGCTGGAGCTGGGAGGCTCAGTGATAACTTCCCTTGTATGGAAGGAACAAGCTATGTCATGCTCAAATTGCAGTGTGCCAGAGATAAGGCCTGGGATGTGTCTGCCCACGCACAGCAGAAACAACCACTGTGTTCTTGTCTGGCCCTTCCTCCCTCGAGGCTTCCGGCTCTGCCTGGAGGAGCAGCCCAGAGCTCTGCGGTGCCAGCTTCTGCTGCAGGCGTAACACAGATGGGAGACTGAGAACACTCTCTTGTTTCCTCCCTGACCCATCAGATTTGATCCTAATAGTGGCATAATATCTATCTATTTGCTTTAACATTCTTTGCAGCACCTTTATTTTTTTAGAAAAGGTTAGATGCATTCAAGCTGTGCACAAGCATTTGACAAATGCCATTCTTCCATGTGATGCTTCACATTGGTAGACTGGTCAGTAACCACAACCTGCAAGTCCTAATACCATTACTGACTAGCAGATTGTTTTGTGACCTCCTTTGCTTTTTATTCTTTCTCGGGTCAGGCTCAACACACAGCCTGGGGAAAAAGAAGGGGCGGAGAGGAGTACACAGAACAGGCTACCTGCCTAGTGAATATTTGCCTCATCTTCCTTGCTTGTGTTCTGCCATACTTCGGGCTTTTGAAGTGTTCCAGCTGATCTAGTCAGCCAGAAAGTCCCTCATGGAGGCCAAATATCTGAGAGCTGCACCATATTCTGCTAACTGTTCGAGCACCAAACAATAAATTGCCTCCTTGATAAAAGCTTTATGAGGTTACACCTATAGAACGGAAATGTGATTCTCCCTCTTTTTGATTTTTCTTTCAGTGCTTCCCTGGCCTAGAAGCAACCAACTCAAACCAGCATTAACTCCACAGCTCTGATTTGTTTGGTCCGATTTTGCAGTTAGATCTCAGTTCCCCACTAAAACCCTGTAGTTTTTTGTCATAGTTGTTTTTAAGTGAGCCATCTTTATTACAGTCCAAATACGGGTCACAGCTTACATAGGGGAGAGTCATTGGAATCACAGCATGCAGCGTGGATCTCTGGTCTGTTGTAAGATGTCCTCCCCAAATCCTGCAGTCTCAGGCATGCTACCTGCATCCTGTTGTCTTTGTGGCTGGAGTGGGCACAAATGATGGGAAGTGCCTCAGAGAATGGTGCTGGCATGCAATGAGATCCCCATCTGAGTTCAAGAAAAGGCAGACGGGTTCTTCACACAGCAGTCACTGGAGGAGCTGCAGCAGTCCTGGACAAGAGTCCTTGAGGTGTTTTCCCAGCAATCTAGGGGCCAGCAGAACAGGAAAAACCAGGGCTGCTCAGTGTGACATGCCAACCATTTCATGACAAGAAAAGGGAGAGACAGAACGAAACTTGTATGTAAGTGCACACCAGTCTCTCTCTTACTGAAGTTTCTCAAGTAGGAAGTGGCAGAGTAGTCTTTGGAGCATGCCTGTGGGAAAACAGAAAATTTTTCTTAAACTTCATGAGGTGTTGGGATTTTCTGGTGGGGGAGCGACTGGAGGAGCTACTTTCATTCTAGTCTGTTTTAAAATAGACTATTTTTAGTGCTTTTATACAGGGCAGATTTGAAAAGATCAAGTGGTAGTGTCTAAATACACAGATAGAGGCTGGATCAGTTTCACAAGGTGCTGAAGTGGGTTAAATGCTGAGTTTCTGCTAACTTCTGAACTTCACCTCTGTCCTCACATGAGGGGGAAAACCAGCAAGGTTTCTCCTTACATAGCTTTGTACTTAGGGACTTTTAGCCACAATCAGTTCTAAACAGGAGGTCTGAAGGGAAGGGGCCATGCTTTCTGAAGTGCATCTCTTTGGGTTGGGAAAGAAAACAGGATTCAAGTCCTTTGGGACCTGAGAAGAAGTTGCAAAGCAAGAAAACAGGCCTAGATTTTTCAAAGCCACCCCAGGACTGGCTATGGAGTCGAACAGAGATCTCCCAAAGGGCCTGGAGCATGTGGAGTGCCCAGATGGCAGCAAACCCAGCAGGCCTGCCAGGAGCACAGGGCAGCTCTGTGCTCCAGTGGTCCTGGGCCAAGGCTCCAGACTGAGCTCAGGAAAGGCTGGCCTGCTTTTTATCCCATTGCATCAGGTGATGTGGCTGTTCAGTAGTTCTGCACACCCAATATTCGAGGCACCAGTGTTCATCATGTAACTGCTACTGTGTACTCAGAGATGTTCTTGTATGTAAGCCTTGTGTGTAATGCATGACCAAAAATTTCTTCCTGCAATGACTTCACAGATCAAGGCATTCAAAATTAGTAGCAACTTTTGAGGACACCTTAGTCTTAGTGCCATCCACTTTCCTCCAAGTTTTCTATGGTCCTGGTCTGGTACCACATACCTGAAGCTAACTGACAGACAAACTGTGGCCTGTACAGCAATCCACTGTCCATACAACACCTTGGTACTCAAACTATCCTTGGAGTGCCTTGTAAAGGTATTTATCAGACAGTCATGCAGATACTTCTTAAATCCTAATACCTTGTTTGCACTCCTGCCATGGAAAAATATTCTAATGGATTTATTTTCACATTTTCAGAGAATGATGCTGCATCACAGACAGAACCAGGATGCTTCTGAAATTATTTATTTTTAAGAAATCAAAATATAGAGACATGGGATGTTATGTTTCTGGCCTGTCTGTAGCCATCTGTATATTTAACACTTCATCTGATGGCAGCTGAAAGTTTCTGCTGCCACCATATCTATGCTGTGAGACAGTTCTGGTTTAATTTCTGAGACCAGATATATCAATAAATTAGTTCTTATTTAACTGAAAAATCTTTGTTATCCTTATCTGGACATGAATAAATCCCAATAAAATAATTCTGTTTATTTGATCTAGTACTCTAGTTGATCTGAAGCAGTACTTCCCTAATGGGCAGCATCTGATCTTGGGGTTTGGTAGTACTGGATGAGATGGAAGTTCAGTGCTCAGCATGTACTGGGCATCTAGGTACAGATCCAAGAACAGGGCAGGCAGACAGGGTTATTCCCCTAGAATACACCTGCAGCAATTTGGTTCAGGGACTTCTTGACCAGAGGAGTCAGAATTGCATATAAAAACCTTCAGTTGTCTCTTTTCCAATCTTAATCTGGCCTTAATCATATTTTTTGAACAGAAACACTTTTAAATCTTTCCCACTGCTCTTCTCTGAGCCCCATACTTTCTGCTAAGTCCTGCTGCAAATGGCAGGGCCAGAAGTGCACAGTCTTTGGGATGCAGATGCACTGCTCTGCTATCCTCACATTCTCCATTGTGTTCACTACCCCTTGCCAAAGTATCCCTAATGCATAATTTTCTAACTGCTTTGGAACATCAACTAAGTTGACATTAGTTTTAAGAATAGGCCCAAGAACCCATCTTGATATAATGAGGTCAGCACTGTTTTTCCCATGTCCTTTATTTTGAACTTCTAGGGTGCAGTTTTCCTGCTGTCTTCTCACCTTGTCATTTGGTAGCATATGTTTTGCAGCTCTTCACAGAAAACCCTTCTGTTTTACTCAGCATATCCTCATGCCACCAGGAGGTTTGTCACATTTATTACTCACTCATTTGCCAGGTAATTTACTAAGTTCACCAAACACCACAGCCTTCAACACTCATCCCTCTGATACTGCCCTGGTGAACTCCCTCTGTCATGAAGGTTTGCTTCTTATTTCTGCTTTTTATTTCCTGTCCTTTAATCATTCATCCATTCATTCTCCTGTGAGTTTGTATTCCTAGGGAATCTTTGGGGAAGCAGTTTGCTTCATGACCCTTCAGTAGGATAAGCAGGTGCTTGTATGCACTGAGCCTTTTTTGTCCGTGCACTTCATAGCTGCTTCAAAGGCTTCTAAACAGAATTTCCAGGAAGAAGACAACATGGGAGGTGGAACAGGGAATGTGCCAGTATTAACTCTCTTCTACAGACACCCCAGTGGGTACAGAGTTTGTCCAGGATGCTGGAAAACTCTGCTTCATTGCCTCCTCTCTTCAAAGGGATTTGATATTGCATCTTCCAGGGAAGCATCACAACTACCAGAGTATTAGCTTAGCTTCTATTTTCTTCCAGCTTTTCTTGACAGATCTCCTTCATTTGGCTTAAAATATGCATTGACTCAGGAATGGGAATTTATAGCCTGGTGACTGTCCTTTAGGTTTTATTTTATGCATGGCTGTTTCAGTGAGTATTGGGTTTCTCCAGCTGAAAATGGAACCAATGGCAATGAAAATGACTGACAGAATTGCATGCAGCCCACACATGAGGATGATTGTGAGAGATGTAGAACTGAAAAGGCTTCTTTCAACTACCTTCTTCAAAGTGAAGTCCAGTCTCCATCATCCACCTGCTCCTTTTCTTCCCAGAGAACACCTAAACTCTTGAACAGTCTTGCAGTGTCTGCAGGCACTTCGATGCATATGGAGAAAAGGTTGGAGAGAGAACCACTGGAAGTGGGACAATGCAGGGATGGGCATGCCCAGAACTCCTACAATGAGGAAAGGGATGGGGACCTAACACCTAGCAGGTAAACTGGAAGGAGAGACCTGATTACCAAATCCTGCACTACACTGGGAGAAACTGGAAAACCCAATTAAAAAAAAAAAAACCAGCATGAGGAAAAGGCATGTTTGAAGGACACACAGTTGTCTTGGATGCAGGACCTGCAAGTAATCCTGGGAATCAAGAACAGGACAGCAGGCAGAAAACTAGGTGGGGAGGTGCTGAGATGCATGAAGAGCTCCCAGCTGGTGTGATGTCCTGGAAGCCCCCTGTTTAGCCCTCACCATGTCTGAGACCCCCCAGTGCTTTGACAAGCTGAAAGCCAGTTTCAGCTCCACTTCTTGGCCAGTGCCCAGGCTAGATCTTCAGACCATTTCCTTTTCTTGTGGATGTCACTGCTCTGATGAGCATGTGTCTTGTGGATATTCACAACCCCCATGCAGAAGAAGTGAAAGCAGGGATGAACACTACCAGGTGATGGGCAGGACAAGGATGTGGCTGAAACCAGGTAGATACAGGAGGGTTACAGTGAAATCAAATGACAGCTGATCAGCAAGGAACTGTTTTACCTTTAGGTTTACAGTAATGTAAAGCTCTGGACAGGGGCTGCTTACCCAGCTGAGCCCTTTGGCACTTCTGTCCTTAGAACCTTGCAGATGCAAATCACAGGTCTCTCTTGCTCAGGTAGAACAAAGCACTTGCACTTATTCCTGAGAGTCTAATCCTGCTGTGTTCCCTGAGGATGAGCTAGGCATAATGAGACTTTTTTTGTAAGTATTGTCTGTGATAAAACCAGAAACCCTTCATAGGTTATTAGCTGATACAATGATACTCTAATGCACTTAGTAATTCACTTCTTATGAATAAGGCCTGACAGCTATTTCCACAATGTGCTTCAGGACTGTGTGGTCTCCATGGAGAGGTTTCTTCTTGCTGTGTCAGGTACTTTGGATATTGAGAGATGATTAAAAAAATGTTTGTGTGTGGCAGCTTTCCTCCATGTTTTTTAAAAAGGCCGAAGAAAGCAGTAAGATATTGCCAAGGCAGAGCCAGGAACTTGGCTTTGGGGCTCTTTTATTCTCTTTGGCCTCATAATAATTTGGACCTAGCTGCCTCTCCCATCACTACTATGATTTCTTCAGATTTACTCAAATCTCTTGGAAATTGCCAGATCCAAGTGGCTTTTGGAGTGCCACTAGGCTGATTCTGTTTCACATTCCAGTCACAGTACTTACCAAGCATCCAGTTCTGGGAACAGCCTTGTGATGTCTGGGAGCTGCTCAGACGGTGGCAAAAGTCCTTTGACTTGGAGGATTTTCAGCAGTGGAGAAGATTTCTGATCCATGCCGGATGAAGCTAATAGGAAGATCTGCACTGAATTCAGGATATGCTGGCTCACATTGGGTAGGATTTTGGCAGCTTGCATGGCTGTCAGATTGCAATGTTATTTGCCTTCAATGGCAGACAGGAACTGGGAGAAGAGCAGATTGTGGCCTGCCAGGCAGCTGGGAAGTAGCCTGATGCAATAGGAGGGATCACACATGGCTGAGAACACCAACTTGTGTAATGATGAATGGGAGGTGAGTAGGAGCTTTCAAACACTAGCCTTGTCTTTAGCATGTTGTTCTGACCATGGTCTGAAAATGAAAAAAATCAACAGGCCATTGGAAAGATGAAGAATGTAACACCTGAGAAATGCTTGGCAACCTTTGCCGAGCAATATTTGCATATAGGGTCAAAGAGGTGTTAGAAGAATTTTTTCTGTGGCAGCTTGGTTAGGACTTCTTCTAGCTTGAACACAGGCCCAGTGAACACAACAAGATCTTTAACCTTGACCACAAGCAATCAGGCCATATTCTGTGTAAGTGCACGTCACACAGTGTGACCAGAACCTGTTTAGTGTATCTCACAGCTGCTGTATTTTAGGGGATGTGGTGCTCTGTAACAGGCTACTTTCAGTTGCTGCTGATTCAGCCACCCTCAAGGTTGCAGGCACCCCTGAAGGCTTTTGTAGCTGGCCCTGCAGGGCACTCTGTCCTCTCCCTGCCGCAGGTAGCTGAAAGTACATGTGGATGCAGACGTGGAAACTTCTCAGTGAGACATGCAGCACTGGACTGGGCAGCAGGCTCCCGGTAGGATCAGGTGAGCAGTCCTTTCCTCACTGTGCCTCGCTGCCCTGTGGTGGCAAATGCGGGGCTCCTCTCGCTCTGGGTCGCAGAGCGTCTTAGGGAGCGGCGTGGAGAAGCCCAGCGGGGAACAGAGGCCCTGATAAGCCACGTGGAGGATTTTTTTTCCTTTCCCATGAAGTAAAACGAAAGAAAAGGGAAGGGAAGCTCCTGCAACCTTCCGTGCACCGGCGAGGGCCGTGAGGGCTGGGAAGGGGCGGAGCGCCCTCTGCTGGCGCCGGTCGCCAGCGGCAGCAGGGGTCGCCCTGCCCGGCCCGGCCTGGCCTGTGCCGTCACTTTGGGGGCGACAGTCTTGGACACGCCAGTCTCTCCTTCAGATTCCCGGTGAGAGCAGTGCGCACACGAGCTCGGCGTTGTGAAGTGTTTTGGAAATCTGCTTGTAAAAGATGTCGTGTAGAAACAGTGCTCTCTGCTAATAAAAACCAGTGTGCAGGAGCATGTTACTGCTGGAATGGTGAAAAGAGGTGGTACTGCCACACTTGAGGACTGCATTAAAGCCCAGGTGCAATAAATTGCTCTCCTTTGTGGACCTAAATCCTATCTGCTGGGAAAAAGATCCCAAAGCCGACAATTATAATTTTTAATCTGTGTGTCCGCATGTTACTTTCAGAGTATATGTTGCATTTTCTTTAAGAAACCACAGCTGATTTATCTGTGTTTTTCAGCTGTGTTTCTGAGGAGTAACTGTGTTTTTCACAGCAAGTAAATGCTATTGATATTACATAGCTGTCATGAGAAAGAAGATGACATGCTGGTAGTTTGGCAGCAGTTCCGTAGTAAAAGAAAGTATGTAATGATCTTATTGCACTATTTCCCTATTTTCCTCTTGTTCCATATCTTTCACAGATGCAGGCTGGAGATTAAAAGAATTGCACATCCTGGTTTTCTAGCAAAATTCACTTTCCTCAAGAATGCTCCTTTAACTTTTTATAAGAGGCAGCTCTGCTCAACCCCTGTTTCTCCTCCTACCTTTTTAAGGTTGTAAGGAGTTTTAGATGTGTAGTGTGATTGTCATGGGCCATTTTCTTCCTGCTGTGCTGAATCAAGGCTGTAGACAGCAGAGTTTCTTCTCAGCAGGTAGAATCAGCTGTCAAGTGATAAGAAATGTGCCGTTTCTGCTTTTTACATCCGCTGTTGTGGACTAATGGATGTGGTCGCTAATCTTAAAGCAGCAGCAGAAGCAGAACATACCCCGGCTACACTTTAGTGTTTCTTGGGATTAAGTTTTCAGTTGTTCAGCTGGGTGTAAAGTGGAAGTGGGGTCACTTTAACCAATAAGCATCATCTGTAAAATTGCTGCTGCAAATGTTCATCAGTTAAAATAAAATTGTTGACTATTTTTTGATGTTTTTCAGTTATGTAAGTAAGGTAAGCATAAGAATGATGCTGGAATGCTTCACTTGTATATGAAAAGCTGGTTTTCTTGCGAGGTTTATGAAACAGAGCTTTTGCCTGATTGGGAGGTTCTTTCCTAGGGGCAGCTGTGAGCTCACTGAACCCAAGGAGTAGCTGGGTGCTGTGTGTGGCTGCCACTGCTGCCTGGGACCATAAACTGGGAGCCACACCAAGTACATTGATTAAAAAGAAAGGGCAACAGGAGTAGGTGTATCCTCTGTAGGTCTATGCCCCAACAATGTCCTGAAGGCCAGCCTGTCTATGTCTATTGCTATCACCATCAAATTCTTTCAGCCCTTTTTCTACGCAGGCTCAGAGCTGAAGCACTCAGCTGTATTCAGTTGAGCTGAAAAAAACAAAGCAGTTTGATGAGTGGTGAAAAATTTGTCCTTACAGATTTTGCTGAAGAGCATTCTATCTCTGCTGTCCCCCGCAAGGCAAGAGGAGTAAAGGCAAGACAATTTAGTAACAAAGTTGTATGTAGTAAGCCCTAGCCTTCCTGGCAACAAACCAGCAAGAATTAATTCACCTGCTGCTGGAAGCTCATCCTTCTGCACCTATCTCATTTCTGCTAAAAGAAAATGTGGCTCAGCAAAACTGGAAGTACTCCCAAAAACTGACTTCATTCCTACCTTCAAAAAGGAGGTGAAAGAATGCCAACAGGTAACCTGCCAAGCTACTATCTTTCTCTGATACTGATCTTTCTCTGATGGCTTCTTCCATCCTCATTATCCTTCCGCTTGTAAGAAATGTTTTGTGAATCTAATTCTTGGACTCAATGTGAGCAAATGCAATTCCCTGATGTCCTGCTAATGCTGCTGTGGGAAAGAGACGGTATAATACCAGTGGCAACTCATGCAGAGACCTGCCTCTCCTCCTGGAAGCTGCAGCATTTCACATCATCACTACTGCCATGATGACCTGAGCTTGGTCCTTATCTTACATAAGGTTTGCAAGTGCTGCAGCCCAGCAAAGAGGACGCAGGTGTTTCTCTCTGCTCAGCAAATGCAAGTTATTTCAGGTCCTCTAGCTATTCTTCTTGGGCAGACCATCAGCTGCACCGTGAGGAACCAAAGGGCCTGTCAGGAGGCCAAAGGCTATGTAGTCAGTAAGGCTGGTCCAGAGATCACATTGTCACTCAAACGACACATCATCTCGTTTTCCTGCTGGGCTCATCCTTCAGATCAAAATGACCTCTTTAGCCACCTCTGACAGGTCATGTTCCTCTGCACCACAGAATTCTCAGCATTTGAAACCAGGTTGAAAAGGCTCATCAGTCCCACAAGTACTTGGCAGTCAGTGCTTAGCCAGCACTGCTCAGTGTTGCAGAGCAGATAACAAATATGTGTGTAGTTGCAATTGGGAATCTTTACACCTTCCTACAACCATTTGTTCATCTGATCAGCAGCTGTGGAGCAGTTTCATAAAACTTAACACCATAGGTCTGAAATAAACATGTTTTTTGTACATCCACATTTCCAAGGTGAATAGATTATTAATTATGCAAAACCACACTGAGTTGAGTGGTCCATGCCAGGCCAGCTAGCCCAAGTCGGAAGAACTGTTAAAGCCTGATGTGAGTTTGGAGAGAAGGAGTAGAGAGAGGCTGCCCCTACTTAAAACCTTACTTTAATGATGTAGTCACAGCATGAATTGAGATGGGTTCCCCTGACTCCTTACCCTCCTCTAGCCCAGATGCTCTCAGGGGTAAGAAGACTTTTGCCTGTGAAACTCTAATCCTGAAATTATCCCAGGTTTCAGCACTCCCCCAGATCTCTGCCATGGTATGTTCAGCATCTTTTCAGAAGCTTGGGGGAGCAGAGAAGTTGCCTGATATTGACAGACCATCTATGCACTATGAGAGAACAAGGCATCAAAGAGCTCCAATCTCAGTTTCTCGTCTGAGAACAATACTTAACCATGTTTTGTTATGCACCAAACTTAATCACCTGGTGTAAGGCATTGGGAATGCTTCAAGGGGGCACCAACAATTAAAAATCTGTGCAGCACCTTGTATAATTCAGGTGAACTTTCCTGATGCTCTCACAGCCATTGCAGTATAAAGGTATCAAATAATAATAGTAACAGTACTCTGCTTTAACACAGGAAACAAAATAATGTTGTGCGCTCTTGGCTAAAAATACAAGGATTAGATCATGAACTAAGAGCTGTTTTGGCAGAGGGTGGCCTGGAGTCTTTCTAGTCTCCTGCAAAGTCAAGCAGGAGGGTCAAGCCTTTATTGGCTGTTTTACATGAGGAACACAGAAGTCTTCTCTTTACATCAAGGGCTGCTTGTGACACAACCCACTTTTTGAAAAGATTTCCCTTAGGTTTATCCAGTTGCAGAAAGGAGTAGGAAAAGGATGCATACCTCTGTCAGTAGCCTCTATTTTTCAGTGGTTTGTTGCCCAGGCTTACTTCCTCCCAAAATAGCACTGTGCTTAGTTACAACCCTAAAGTATTTCTATAAACTGCGTATCCTCTGACCTCGTCCCTCTTTTGAGTTATCCTCCCCTCAAGGGACTCAGCAATTAACGTTTCAGAGCTGATGCTCATGAGAGTGGCCTGGACTTCCTGCTGGGGTGCGTCAGCAGAGCAGGAGTGCTTCTGCCCCAGCTCCACATCATCTGTTTGCAGAGGCCCTGATATTGACTGATGCAAAAGCCTCCTTGGCTGTGCCTGGTGCCAAGCACATGAGAGGGAAGGTTCAGGGCATGGACAGAAACAGATTTTCCTGGCCCTCATCTATCAGTATATTTGTGATGCTTTATGAGAATGTGGGTTCAACACACAAGTTTTGATATGCTGTACTACTCAAAGGAAGGACTTTGATTCACAGCCTGGTTTCATGTGGTCAGACTAGCTCAGATATATTTGCCCTGTGCTACTTTTGGTGTAACAAGCCCTGGCTGCCCCCGGCTGTGGCAGCCCCATCATTGCACCATGTCCTCGCAGCTGGGTCGGCTGACTGGGGCTCCAGACCCGCTGGTATCACCCCGGGGACCCTCGGGTGTCCAGGACGGGGACTATGCAACTGTCCAGCCTTTGTAGACAGGCCCAAGGCAAGAAGCCAGCACCCAGCATTACGAGTAACACTGTACAGGGTGCAGCTCTTGTGTGGGTTCAGACCTGATTTCCCAACTGCAGCGTGTCACTTGGAGCTGGAGCAGCTGAAGATGGGATGCGGTGGGATGTGATCTCCCCGGGGACAGGGGTATGCATCCTTTGCTCAAACACCTCCACCCTAGGTTTCCAAAGCTTTTCTGCTAAGGAAGCGTGTGGTGCCTGCTGCTTGCCCCCACTGGGTGGAGCAGCTCCCCGCTTAATGTCTGCTGCCTGCACATCCTCGTCCTGAAAGGTTGGGTTCCAGAAAACCACAGAGAAAGCAGAGGCAGACAAGGGGCGAGGCAACATTGAATGAAGAACTGCTTCTGGTCAGCTAGAGCAAAGATGAATTTTACCAGAAAAAAAGGCTAGCATATAGTATAAAAACAAGGTAGGGAAAACCAGTCTCCATGAACATAGCATGAACATAACAATCATGAGCTATTGATTAATCAAGAGCCAATAAAAGGCTATAAAGCCCCTTTAAATCTCTCTTTAAGAACAAGCAAGCAAACATAAAAGCTGAAGCCCTCACAAATGTTGCTATTGTAAGCTCCATGACCACATTAACTCAGTGCTGTAGCACTTAAGGAAGGGCATCAGCCACAAAGGGCTCCATGTCTATGAAAAGAACAATCAAGACGGTTTAATCAAAATAATTTTTTATAAAATTTGGATATTAAGATGAATATTTAAGAAGTTTTAAAGTTTTTATTTTATCAACAAAATTAAACAAAGCAAAGAAAATCAAAGCAAATTGAGAGGAGATTTTAAAAATCTAAATGTAGGTAGGTTGCTTTATTTATTTCCCTAATAAGCCTCTGATTCCTCCATTTATTCTCCTCTTCAGGCAAAAGATAACAGGGAATTTTTTAAAATGTTGACTGCCTAAAAATGTCAACTTGGATAAATTTTTTTCATCTTTATTATGATTATCACAAAAGGAATGAACAACTTCAAAACATATTTCTCCTTTCCACAGTAGGGTCAGGAAGACATCCTCACATGCGTCCTGTCACAGACAGCAGCATTTAAAGAATACTCAGGAGCTGTTACAATCTCTTCTCTTTCTCTTCCAGGGAAGTTGCAGGAAGCATCTAGAGCCCCACAGGAGCAAACGATGCTGCAGTCACCAATAGCTGCGTCCCATGGAGAAGGTATTGAGAGAAACATTACCCAGGACCAGTGGTAAGGAAATTCACCTTCAGTGTTGATAAAGAAATTACTCTCTCCTTACTCCTTTCTTTTTCTGGGTAGCAGCTCTGCATCTCATATCTATAGATCTTTTGAACCAGTTGTCTCTTCTTCTAGACATTTCTGTTGAAGCAGATCTAGCTTAAGTCTACCCCAGCCAAATCCAACACAATATGATAAAGCTCTTCTGATGGGACTCCATGAACTCGGCCCAGCTAAAAAATATCTTCATGTCTCATTGAAAAGGTTTAGTTATCAAAGTCTTTGAGGTGCTATGAGTCTTCGTTAACACCAGTGCACATTCTGGGTCCAGAGCAATTACTGTTTCCCCATTATTCCCATGGCAGAAGGACTGTAAAAGATAACAGCTGTAGCTAGAACATTAGCATCAGGACTGCTGCTGCTGCGTTCTTCTGGCCTAGCAGTTGAAACAAGAGAATCATATTCTCTTCCTTCATCACTGCGTTTTTTTCCAGTGCCCAGTGCAAGCCAGAGAGCTGTCAGTTCCTTTCTCAGTTAAACTTCCAGCTTTAAAATTGGACTGACCTGTTTCCTATCTTTTATGCTGTAGGAATTTCTAGTAACATGTGAGGAGAAAATCTAACCCACCTACAGTTCTGATTTAAGCTCTTTCAGGGCAGGAAAAAAGCTAAAATCATTTCTTTAGCTGGGGTGATCAATGTGGAAACCATGGCAAAGGTCCATTCTGTGTTTTGAGAAAAATATTTCTTTTAACTTAATTGTGTGCTTTGGTACTGTTAACACATCTTAACTTCTGGAAGTAGATTTTCCTGGTATGGGAAGTAGGAGGTAGACATAACTCATGAATGGTCTTTACAGGAGTGAACTGAGTTACCCCAGAGTAGAATGTCATGATATGAGTAGAGGGCAGCTTCTATTAACACATAGTTGAAGGAGGCAGAATATTCAGAAATCAAAGGAAATGGCATATCAAGGTGCTGTGTAGGAGCTTGACTGCCTGGGGCAGGGAGGGAGATGGGATTCTGGGTATTGGGCAGTAGAGAGGTAATTAGAAGATGTACTTCAAGGGCAAGCTTCCTTTATGGACCCAGGGCAGCCACTATGTCCTGTGCAGGGAGTAAGCAGAGACCCTCTGCATAACACTGAATGATCTTCTGGCGGTTTAGAAATGCATTTCTATTGTCACAGAATGCCTGCATATCAACACCTTCATCACTTATTCAAGTAATTTGGTTTCTCATAGAATCCTCCTTGAAGTGTGTGGTGCAGGCAAGGGAGGACAGCATGTTAAAATTCTATTGCTGCTTAATTTCCTTCAGTGGATCCTTCCCTGAAGAGCTTCTAATGAGACTGACCTTTATTAGCTAATTAGGCTCATTGAAATGGCACAATCACATTTAGGTTTTTTCCTTCTGTGCATACTCTAGATTAAGTTCTCATCATTAGGCAGGTTGGAAGGGGACTCGTAACCATGTGTGGAGGTCAGCAGTGCATGGTCCACCTCATCTCCCTGCCACAGCTACTAAAATTGGCAGGGAAGTTGTGCCACATGGTGCCAAATAATGGGTTTGACTACACTGTAATAGTGTTAACTTAATTCTGTACCTATTTTTAGTGTGTTGCATGCTTATGTATGTGCAAAACAGTTGCTACATGGCAGAGATCAACCCAGATTTTACAAACAAATTCAGCATTAATATTGTGGTACAGAAAAATCACCCTGTTACAAGATCAGTCCAGTCCATCAGGCTGTGCTCTACTGTCCTGCTTGAACAATGCAGTTCTGAAGGTTTAACAAATTTGGAGTCACTTCAAGTTGTTCTCAGTCCAGCTGCCCCATGGGCAGGCATCATGGTGGGCACTGCTTCCGATCTTTTATAGCTCTTCCAGAAGATTCCTTCCTGATTTCATCCATTTTTCCCCTATCCAGAGATGGAAGTGGCACACACAGCAGGGTGGCACGTAGTACTCACCAGCTGGAAAAGCCATATAACCATGAGATGATACTTGATTCCTGCATCACCCTCTTCTGATCTGGGAGCATCAATGTGCCGTGTACTGTACCATGCTTTACCACTTTACAGGGAGCAAGAAAATCACAGCATCTACCAGATGATGTTCCACATATATCTGCCTGTTTTAGAAAGGAATTCTTACAGGATTGCCCCATGCTGAGGAAAAAAGGAAAGAAAATGTAAAATTTCCTTTTGATCATCACTGGTAACTGAAGTCTTCTGATGCTGCTATTGTTGGCTTCCTAAAGACTTGCTGATTTCCTGATGGTCTAAGCATGAATCAAATGCAACCTTGGCACCTCTTGCTGTTGAGTAGTTTGAACTGTGCTGTGACCCTGTGGCTTAGCTCACCCTAAGGATGAATGGGAAATTTTCCTGTGCTAAGGCCCAGACCCAGTAAATTGGGGGGCATTTCAACCATCCATGCAAGTGCTTTAAGCATGCATTTAACTTAAGGGCATTGAAGTCCTCTTTCCTTGAACACTTGGCTATCTTTTTTCCTTCATGAGGACAACTTATAACAACCAACTGTAATAGGAAAGTTTTCCAATAGCAAAGCCATTAAAAAGAGGGATTTACAGCAGTGTAAAAAAAACTTAGTAAATAGCTTGTGCTTAATAGTATGTGCCTTGGCTGTGACATACACATGAAGTCAATCTTAAGGGAATTATTTCTCCAAGGTTTCAGTTTTTTCCCTTCTATGCAAAAGCAAATTGTGTTTTATTAGCCTTTTTGTATGTGTAGGATTTTCATACTGCTCAATCCCTTCTTTTTATCTTGTGTACTGTGGGCTATACATGATGTTGCTTCATCAGCCTACCTTCCCTGTGCTCCTCTTGAGCTGCAGGACTCACAGCATCCTCTTTGAAGGGCCAACACCAGTTTGCAGCTAGTCCATTCTGCCCACATGTGGCTCCAGAACATCTTCCCTGCTCTCTTCTTTTTAGGGAGCTTGGTGTGTTCCAGCAGTGTTTGCCTGCTGACAGTAAGTCAGATTTATATTTATATGTATCAGTGTAGCAGAGAAATTAATAAATGTAGCTCCCAATCTGCTATCTCTAGGACATTTGCATTGTTAATGTCATTCCCTCCCTGCTGTGTCCGCTCCTCACCTCTGGAGCAGCATGGCAAGTGGGGTAGGGATAGAAGGTCTGAACCTCATGTTAGCTAACAGCTGAGGAGCAAGGCAGGCAGCAGAGAATCCAGGGTGTTAAGGTGAGGTGACTTACAAGATGGCTGAACTACTGTGAGTAACCCTGGTAATGTGCAGTTAGTGCAACAAAGTTGCTTAGAAAGATACTGTTAAATTTCTCTGTTAGACTGATTGCTGTGATGTGCTGGGGACTAGATGTACTTATGGAAGCTTTCCCAGCAATTTCCTTGCTTAGCAGCTCTGCTTTTTGGAAAGGCAACAGAAAGCTGTGTGTTCAAGGAGAGGGCTAAAAGCATCACAAGGCTGACAATAAATTCAGGCCTTTTCATGACACAATCCAATAAGAAAGCACAAAGATTTCCAAAAAACCCTGGCAGAGTTCTCCTTCCATGAGGTGGGGGAACTACGGTGTCTGCCAGAACCAGTGGCTAATGCAGGTTCCTGGCAGGGCTGAGCAGCTTAAGAACATCTTACTTGCTGCTGGCTAAACCAGGGAATCATTTCACATTTGCATGTGTCCAGCGAGAACGGAGAGGGATGGATGAAGGCACAGACACAGAACCCTTTCAAGCACATTCCCATTCTGGGAGTGAAGTTATTTGCTCTGAATTAAACCAGCTTGGAGGCATCCTACTGGCCTGCCCTCACAAAGCCAGGAGAGCTGGGCACTATCATACACAGATATCCTCATGTGCATACCTTCAGGAGCAACACCTGCCTCAGCTCCATCACAGGGACTCCTAGGGGCATGGAACCAGCTCATTCCTGACTGATGTGACATCACCTGGAAACCCTCAGAAATATTTACAACATAGGTTGTTTTTATCCTCTTTGCAGAGTTGTTATAAAATTCCTTCATACAACCATTTGACCTCTGATATGCACTCTTAATTTACTGGCTTTGTTTATACTTATCAGAGAAGTGGGAGACATTATCTTATTTAATGTGCGACCTGAAAGATATTCCTGTTTCACCAAGAAAGTTTATGGAAATGGTACTTCCTAAAAGTACATGGACAATGGCATAGACTGTCTTTATAATTTATACTCTGCACTCATTGTAATGCACACAAACCACTGCAGCAAAAGAACTCATTTGCCATAAAAAAAGATTAGATATCAGTTTGTTTTCATGTTCTCTTGGTAACACTCTACTGTGGCTATAATAGAAGTTTGTTATGATCTACAGTTTAAATTTTTACCCATTATGCAGATCATCTTGCTGCTGCTTATTTGTGTCACCAAAATCTTAGAGCTCTTTCCTGAATATCATCCATCAGTGAACCTTCTTAGTTATTTTAACTTAGAAGGCAGTAAGAGATGCCATTCACCAGAGTTCAGGGGTGCAATAAGTATTTTTATTCCCAGGGAGTACCATGTTTACACTGAATTTTCCTGAACATTGTTGGCAATGATGGTCATAGCTGATTTCTTAAATGTAAATTAGGTCATCCTAATTGGCTTTGGTGCTTCAGTGGAGCTCCCTGTAGGAACAAGGGATGACCACCCCCCCACCCCTGAAACTATGCACTGTCAATGAGTGTTTCTCCTGTATGGAAAATTTTCTGCATGGATCTTCTGAGATCCACAACTACCAGATTATTGCTAAATATTGCCTGGGTAAGGAGGAGGTGAAGCAAAGAATCAGGCTAAGGGACACTTAGAAGAAGAACTGACAGGACTTGTGTTGGGGTTTGTATTGCTCATGTTGTTACTGCAGTAACTCCCACTTGAATGTATGTAGATTTTGGAGGTGATAGCCTTTATCTTGCTCCCTTCCTCAGTGCTCCTTCACAAAATCTGTTTGCACTGAGCCCCAAAATAAATGTAGCTGGTGACTGCGGGTTGACAGCAGAGATTTTGTTTCTCTTTGTAGACAAACCAAGATGTGCACATGGCCCTATCTGAACATAGAACCTGGAACACAATGCAAACTGAGCTCTGCAGAGATCTTAAACTTCACACTTCACAGCATCCCTCTTTCGATCCTTTCTGTTTTATTCTCACCACTTTTTTATGATTATTTCTTTGGTTTTTCATCTGGTTTATTTTGTATGAGTGCTACTGTTTTTGCTGCAGTCTGAAATATCTGGAAGTTAGTACTTCAGCTTAGTATATTTGCGATTTTTTATATTTACAGCACTTCTGGGTCCATTCTGAAAACTGTATTTCAAGGGTATGTGTTGAAGGGTTTGTGGAGGGTGAATACCAGAGATTCTGCATCAAAAAATTGCATTATTTGCCCACGGTTTAGATAAAAACTGTAGAAAGCCCAGGGATTTGTTCTGAGAATTGTGAGCAACCATTTCCAAGATGTATAGTCTTATGGGTTTGACCTGCCTGAAATTTTTTTGAAAGAGGTTTTGAGGTCAAACTATAAATAAGCCACTCAATAGTTTAGTAGAGTGTTGGAAAAGTGCTTCAGCAAACTGAGGTAAAACACAGAGCTTTGAGCTAATAAAACCTATGATGCCTTTGGGTTTTGTCACTGGAGTAACGACGCAGGTCTGGGCTA
Source organism: Vireo altiloquus (assembly GCA_013396875.1). Classification (NCBI taxonomy): domain Eukaryota; kingdom Metazoa; phylum Chordata; class Aves; order Passeriformes; family Vireonidae; genus Vireo; species Vireo altiloquus. The sequence continues at coordinate 1,144,345 of VZRF01002650.1, read as the reverse complement.
CTTTGGGGGTCATCCAGTTCTTGGATTTTGTTTTCACCTAGAGGAAAACCTGAAATTCCCCATCCTGAGATGTCACGTTAGCAACAAGCATATAGTTTCTGAGGTCTGATGTTGTTTAAATAGGATGATTTAGTACTGGCTCTCTACCTGCAGTATTTGGCTACAGCACCAGTTGCACTTTTCTTTGTGTAAGGAAATGTCTTGACACCCAGGGCAGGGAGTGCAGGTGGTGACTGGCTGGTGCACAGCATCACCATGGGCCTATCCTTGTGCAGCAGGATGGCTGGCTCACCACAGTGCTCACAACAGCTCAGGGAGCAATGCCAGCCCTGGGCTGACCATGCAGCGACTCAGTGCCAGTGGGATGGAGCTGCCTGCTAGCATGTAGCTGAGGGGATAAAAGTTATCTTTGTCCTTTGCCATCCTTTCAACCCTGGAAAGGAAATCTGGCCCTAAAAGTCGAGGATGTTTGATGTACTAGTGGTGGTAGCAGAACTGAAAGCTGGACAGGACTCGGGATAGAACCGATAAGCTCTCTTGTCAGACACATAAAGAGGCAGTATAATCCCTCCTTCATCCTGTTTTCCACCAGGGGCTGGGATAACACAGAAACAAAACAAAACAACAACAACAAAAAAGAACTGTGAACCATTTTAATTAGGGCACTAATGCTTAATAAAAGTGTAATGCAGAATAAATTATCTTTAGGTCACGTCTTAGAAGAGCTCACAGGTGTTCCCTGAACTGGAAAAGGATGGCTGGACTTTGTTTTCCCCTCCATACACTGCTTAGCCCTGCAGTTCTAAAGGGCAGTTATCTTCCCTCAGCTATCTGGGAGCAAGCTCTGTCCTCTTTCCAGCACTGGCAATAGCAGTGGTAGCTCTTAAATGTCATGAACAAATTCAGCAGGGGAAGGCAGGGAAGCAGTTTTAGGGCAGCATGTGCCTGCTCTGCCTTATTATTTCATCTTGTGTGGTGCCCTGCTCACAGATCATATGCTTCCTATACCTGCAGCAAACTTGCTTCAGAGTTGACCCCACCAGCTTCATCCCTCTGGCCAGGACTTCTTCTTTATGGAGCTCTTCCATGGTGGTTTTGCTATTCAGATAATTCTCTAAAAGGAGAGCCATCACTTTCCAAATCCACCAGTCGCCCCTCTCTTCTTTTTACACTGTGTATGTATGTGTGTGTATATATATATATGAATATACACACACATGTATACATATGCATATATGTATATTTCCCATCTTCAAATATACATATAGCCTCACCGAGGGTAGCAGGAGATATTTGCCAGTGTTTCAAATGGACCTTCCTGCAGGCCCATAAGTTCTGGCTATATTTGCTCCTTGTGTTGAGGAAGAATCACAGGATTTACTAGCTGAGGATGATGTTTATAACACACTGATTTGAGCAAGGGTAAAAAGAAAAATAACGAACACCCACAACATTTTTCTAATCTTCACCAATCAGGACTAATGTATTCTGGTGAAATGATGGGGGAAGCTGGAATGCTAAGGAATACTAAAGAACACTAAATTCGCCAATAAATATTTAAAAGTGGATGGTGAAATGTCATTTTTCTCAGAAGAAAAACAAATCTTTGCAGCAATGGGTAGAAGGGGGGGCAGAGGGAGAGACGAGGAAAAAATGCATCTGTGTTCTGTAAAATTTTGAGCCATTAAAGAAGGACAGTATTTCCTTTTGTGATGGGTGGGACACTGGCAGATAACTACCTCAGTGCTTTAGTTAATTGTGCTGAAAGTCCCTTCCATTATTTAGATCTTGGGTTGAATATGCATTTTTTGGTCTCTGCTTTAATGCCCAAAGGGAAATGCCAGCCTCTGCTTGATCAGTTTGCTGAATGCTGTTATCTCATTCCACAGTTATGACTGTAGGGATGTGTTTTAGGTAAATGAAGAACAGATTTTGTACTCTTCATAAATCCCCTCTGTTCCAGTGTCTTGGCCAAAGGTATTTAACTTAAGGTAATGCAGATAATTCATCTATCCTGGCTTTACAGGATAGATATAAGCAAAAAGTGACAGGAGCATGTTTTATCCATTTTATTTGATATACACAACCCTAGAAGGTTTGTTGACTAGAAATATGACATGTTTTTCCCAGTTAGCATGTGTGTGTGCAGAGTGGCACTTTGATCTTTTTTGTTCCTGGGTTGGTGTCACTCACTTGTACTCCAAACATAAATACACTGACTCTTTTTTGTCATGTAATCTTTTTATTTGCTTATACTTATGGAAAATAGACTTTGAGCACATACATACCTATTCAGAGTTTTCCACTCACCACAGATGGAGGTGTGTTACGTGCTCGTTTTGAAATCTCTTTGGCAAGACAAATGTCAGCCAAACAGTAAAGAAGATGGAGAATCAGAGAGTAAAGCATTTTTGCATTAAACACCTTCTGTCAAGTCACTTTATTACCCTGTCACCCGTACACAACACACCCCACAGCTGAAGCGTGTGATCTGCTTGCTGTCCTTAGAATTAGTACGATTTCCACTACGTTTTAGATCCATAAATCACTCAATCCTTACCATCAGCACTTCACTCTCTGAGACCTACCCATGCTTTGTGACAGACACACCATTTTTACCAAAAGGATTGGTCTTTCTTCCAGATCACCATTCATGCTTTTTTATGTACACACTCCAAAACTGCAAATGGCTGACTTTGATAATGTTCACACAGAGAGCTGTGACCTGTCCAAGAATTTCCTTTCTGTGGTGTCAATACTGCAAAAAATTCAACTCCTAAAATTTTGTTATTTCACTTTTCATTTTAAATAAAACCTCAAGCTGACAGTAGCATTGTTTTTTCATGAGTGTATGGTCTACTTTTTCATTCCCTAGGGCAATTACACATCCCTCTTTGAATATATTTTTGTGTCATTTGAACACATGTTTCTTCAGTAATTTTCTTTCAGTAAATTCTTAAAACTCGATGGTATCTGATGAATGCAAATGACAGGATAACTGCCAAATTTCCATTACTTGCTATTTTCTGAGTTTTTAAGTATAAAAATCAGGCAGGAGGAAGGTGTGCTTGGAGGACACAGGGTGCATTTGGAGACCTCCAAGGCTAATATTAAGGAATTAAAACCTGGCGTGGTGTCAAAGAAGATGAAAACACCTTCAGGCCTCCAGAGAGAAGAAGGATGTGGGAGGTAAGTGACTATTTTGAAACATGGTGGCAGTGCTGACTGTTCTGGGAGAGACCACAGAGGACCAGCAGGGTTTGACAGTAAACTGGGCAAAACTGCAATGGAGAGTGTTCTGCCTCAGCAAGTGTTTGTACCAAAAGCAAATAGAGATGTTTCCCCAAAAATTCAGACTAATCCAGGTGCATCACCACAGTCTTCAAGGTATAGCTGGAAAAATCTAACCCATCAGGATGCAAGTGAGGAGCTGCAGGCACTGGCAGTGCCAGCTGTCATGGGGGGCCTGCCTGGAAATGTGCCTAAGGAATTTTGCCCCTGCCACTCATAAGTCTCAAGCTTCCGTTTCTGAGCCTGTGCTAGTCACACACAGAGATCATGTCCAGTACTTCCTAGCACCACACAATGCCCATGGGAAACATTTCTGGTTTGCCCCCCTCGTTCAGTTCAACTTAAATAATTGGTTAAGCGAATAGATGGCTGGAGCCCTGTATTGCTGAGTATCATGTTGCCAGGCTAGGTGCAGGAAGAGGCTTGTGTCTTGGAACAACTTGGTGGATGAGGAGTAATATTTGAATATTTGAATTTCCTTTTGCACAGCAGCACAGGATTAGCAGAGCAGACACGAGCCCTGGGATGCTTCAGCTTAAGACCACAAACACCCAGTGCTTGCCCTTGTTCTACAGACAGCTGCAGGTAGCAGTCAGGTAATTTGAGGCTCTTGGTGAGCATACAGTGAGAAGATACACTTCCTCCTGCAGCTCTTTAGCTTTTGTGAAAAAGGATGTCTTGCAGAGGGATGACTATCTGATAGTATCCCTTCATGAGAAGGGAGTGGCAGAGAGAACTGTGATCTGTAGAGTGAGAGTTGTGGCTGTTAATTACCACAGCAGGTGAGATGATAATCTTGTAGCCTCATTGCACCTGGTGTCCTCTTAGCCGGTCTGTCTTCCTGTAGCTGGTATTTCTTCACCTTGGTTTCAACTAAGTGCACTGTGCGATGTGACTGAGACAGTGCAATTACTCCCATTACTAGTGTATATGCATAATTAAATCCAGAGAGCTAATTTGCTGCTTTGCAAGCTTTTTATTACCCAAGGGGAAAAATGGAATTCCCAGGCAAAGCTCACTTGCAAAGTAGAGGCTGAGTGATGCAGAAAACTCAATTTTAGTGCTGCAGTACTTAGCTCTTAGGTGCCCTCATGCCCAGTGAAATGAAAAGCCTGGCTAAGTGGATATTTAGGTGCCTAATTAGAGCTACAAAAGCTAGCACACAGTCAGAGTCATCATCTCTGAGATGGTTAGCAACAAATTCCAAGACCAGTAGCCACATGTAAAATTTTGAATGACGTGGGCACTTTCCTTCATTCATGCTGCTCATGCCAAGCATCAATTATCTAGGCAGCTGGCCCAGCTTTTACCCATCATATTCACTGGTTAAGTGAAGTCCTCCTGAAAAAGAATCTCTACCAGAATTTGCTGGTACATTCAGGAGTGACAGATGCACACCACAATCAGCTCTTTGGAGATCCTTTGCCCCTCTTTCTTCCCCCATCTTCCTTATTGTAGCAGTGGTAGTTTATAACACCCCACCACCCCCTTCCTGCAGCTCTCTGCTAGCTCTGGGTTGTTGAAATTCCCATGGGATCCCAGTTAGCAGATATAGCTGCTAGAAGGGGAATGCCTTATCTGTGAATCCCTATAGGACTGAAATAGTGCTGTCAAGACCTGAGTATATTTGGGCAGGCACAGAAGCAGAAATTTAAGCAACCAGAGAGCTTTGCTGATGGAATCTTAAGTGTCATGGGGATACAGCCAGTGCCAAAGTCAGGCGAAAGCTGAAGAAGGGACTCTGAGGACTTGCATTTTGAATGAAGGAAAAATCTCTCTGTGGATTTACACTGCATAAGTATGCAGGATGGGAGGCAATGGGGAGGCAGCATTATATTATATTAATTGCCTGAGCAAAGTGAAGACTATACTTTCCCTCAGTGCTCTTCTGTCTGTCAGGCTTCTTGTCTGAAAGTTGAAGACTGTTTAATCTAGAAATGCATGTGACAAAGTCCTCCAAGATGCACTGTGGAGGACATTCCTTCCATGGACCTCAGAGAACTGCCTGATGAAAATGAAGAGGATGTCCCATCCTGACCCTCCATGACTCTGGGTCGAGATACAAGATAAGCACTACAACTTATCAACAGATTTATTTCAACTACTAAGTAGTTGAAATAAATAAATCTGCTGCAAATTGATTCCACTTCAAAGAAGCTTAGTTGCTTTCCTTTATTTCTGTGTCTTTCAATGTATTTGCATTATTGAACTGTGAGTATTTCTGGCACCAAAAGACTTTAAAGGCTAATATAAAGATGGAGTATTAAAGTTTAGATTCCTGCAGGAGATAACTGTGGAGTATAGTGCTATATTGGGAACAGTGCAGTGGTGGGAAAAGCAATCAATGGTCCTTGGAGGATGGCAAAAAAAAAGTGTCTGTGAAAGACTCATATTTATGATGCATTTGGAGGACCACCAGTTGGCTGAGGTAAAAAAACCTGAGATTTTAGTAAATTTTTAATGAAATGAGGATTAAAGCAGATGAAATACCTGCTGGTCCCCAGTAGCAATATCCATGAGCAGGGCTGGCTCAAGGTCAGTGACTTGTCATGACTTTGCTGTCATGGAGGAATAACTTATTCTGCTGATTTATCTGGCAAAGATGGGCAGAACAGGATGAGCAGCTGTGGAGGTCGGGGTAGCTTGTTTGGTCCTGGTATCCCTCTGCCTGGGAAGCCACTGGAGCAGCACCCTCTGGCTGCTGTGAGCCTCGAGGATGTCTGTCTCATGGATGTGTGTTGCCTTGGGAAAATACCTGACTTGACCTTTTCTTAAGGTCAGTCTTTGGGACAGCCTACTGCTTATTGTCCAGCTGAGCTGTTTCACACACCAGATTTTTGGAGAGGCACTGCTTCTGTTAATCAGGTCTTGCCTAGGTACTGATGTTTGGAACCTGAAAAGAGAAGGGCCCACCTTCACATTTAAGACAAAATATTTTTCTTTCACATTTCCCAGCAGGGATGAGGAAGCCAGCAATGGTGGGAACTGAGACAGCAGGTTTCACTGCCTACACTGACAGCAGTGCAGCAATGGACTGATACTAACAGGGATCAGCAACGCTCTTTGACACAAACGAGTGCACAGTTTCCATTTCAGTCCTTAAAGATGAGCTCTCTAAGAGTGAGGATTTTCACCTTGTCATTCCTGTGCTTGGTATCATATACATTTGTATCCAGGATCTGCAGTTCTTCCATGTTGCTTTTCTTGTAGTTATGAAGTGTCAGAGGTCACTGTACCTAAGTGGCTCTTTCAAACTAAGAAAACTACGACTAAATGCCTCTCTAGCATACTGAGAGTAATGATAATTATGTTTTTTTCTAATGGATTGCTCAAAATTCTCAGAATAGCATTTTCATCTGGCAAATATTATCCTCATCTGAAAGTGACTCGGTTGGTGAAGCAGACACCATAATCTATGTATACAAGAAATTAGGTTGGTGCAAGAAGCACATCACAGGTGATGCTCAGTGCTGTGCTCCTTTGCTATCATACACCAGAAGAGGGGCCTGTATTTACCAGAAATGGGAAGTAATGGCTGAAGTTTATTAGAGCAGGTGGAAGCAATGTCAGTAGATCGGGAAAAGCCTGGAGGCTGAGGAAAGATGGAAAACTGAACATCCTGAAAGCATTTGATTACTATCTTTTACCCAAAAGATTTCTGGAGCTTAAAACTTTTCCATGGATTAAGCCAAAACTAATGCCCAGAAGCAGCACAGAGCCAAACCCAAAATTTTGGGTTTGCTTTTTGAGGTTAATATAATAATTACTATATGTTTTCATCTACCTCAATCAGTAGTTAGATTTTTTTCCTTAAACAGTGTTATTACTCTGCATATTAAAGAAATTTTATTGAAAAACCTGAAGCATAAAGAAATGGAAAATACTGTGTGCTATCTGCTTGGCTTCAGGTACAGTATCTGCTTTAATTAATAATGATGTATCTCTGCAGATCAAGAATAAAAATACCATCACCACTATCAATCCTTACATTAAATTTTCAAATCATCAATATTAACTAAATATAGCTACAATAAAATAGAGAAGAAGCATTTGTTTGTTTATACAGGACATTATTCTGTGTGTTACATCAAAGATTTTCTTTCAAATTCACCTGATTTGAAAGGCAGAGTTTCTCCTGACTATGCAAGTTAGCAGAAAAAGTGGCTGTATTTTATCAAATTCAGCTGCACCTTTCTTGCTGAAGCATGTTTAAAAGCCAACGGATCTATTTTTGTGATTCATTGCAGTCCATTCTGCTGCTGTTCAGCTGAAGGAAGCTATTTTTGTAATTTTGCTATTTTGTAGCAAATTTACCGATTTAGTTAGTAGTGAAAAAGTTCCAGACATCTGTGATGAAGATTGATAAATTGAGAAATCTGTTCCTCTACTAGAGCGAGTGAGCTGGCCTGGGAGACACTTGCACAGAGTTCTGAGTTAGTGTCACGAAAAACAAAAGCTCTGATTTGAAGCAACAGAAGGACAAAGACTATCTTTTGCATTTGCTGAGGTATTTGCATGTAAGTTATTCAGTATTGTATTAATCAACTTATTGTATTTATTATGAGACAGATCTTGAAATGGGTCTCAAAATATTAGTCTCTGAGTTTTAGCAAGTTCAAAGATAAAAAACCGGGGCCACACTGAAAAATGTCTAAGAGTATCCCTTTTGGCTGCTTGGGGGACATGAAACTTTTTATTTAAAAAAAAAAGTAGGAAATCTGCCTCTCATCGAATTTAACTATGGTGACCATTAGAGCAAAACTTAACCACCTGTTATTGAACAATAACAGCCTCACAGCTGTTATTCTTTCTCTGTTGTGGGCTGAACAACCCTGTCTCCCTTCCCAGAAGGACACCAGTTACATCACAGTTCTCAAGCCCAAGAGCAAGCAACTTGTTATCATTATATTTATCAAATGAGAAGCCTTCCTTGTAGAGTTGTTAAAAGACTGGAGAACCGGAGTGAAAATATGTGGATGGGTTCACTTTTTGAGATGATGTGATTACAGTGCTTCAGAAGTCTCAGTGACTGAGGATATCTGTGCCCTCCAATTCTCTCTGCACTCAGTAGATTAGAGTTTCGCCAGGACTTCCACAGGTAGGGGAATATGGCTTGGAAGATTGCCCTAAGGATGGTGATAGCTGGGCCCTGCTGAGATGGTGGCCTTGCTCTCAGATGGGCTAGCTCAGGGTGCAGAGATGGGGCTGCAGCCTGGGGCACACCAGCAGCACTGGATGGCAGTGTTACACAAGTTCAACCAGCTTCTTTTAGGTTGAGGAATAAAGGCAAAAAACATGCCATGCCTGTGGCTGGAAATGTGTGGGGTTTGGAGAGGGCATCTGTAAATCCTGTTGGGATGTACTTGACCAGATTCCCTTCATTTCCTTCTCCTATCCTGTCTCTATTCTTTGGGGACTGCTTTCCCATGCTTTCTTTTCTCCCACTTCTCTTTTTCTCAGTGTGTATTGAAGTGTTTCCCATGCCTCTTATGAGCTGGCCGGGTACTGAAAATGTCAGAGATAAACAGCAAAGCTTTGCTAATGCCAAAACAATATATAAAACCCAACAATCATAAACCCGACAGAAAGCAATGTATTTTCCTCCTTCCAGTTCTTTATCTTTAGGCAGAGATGACCAGGAGGGGCAGAGGGTTTTGACACTAGGCCAATAAATGTGCATTTAACATTAAGCCTGATAGAACCAAATATACTTCAGGGAAAAAACAGAATTTGTGCAGCAAAATCCTGTTACGGACTTTGCTTGTCACTGCTCATAACTCAGGGTAGTGATTCCAGGGACGATACTAAGTCAGAGCAAGTGCACGTGTAATCCCAGTACTGATACACACACCAGCACTGTCCCTCCAGAGGCGTGTGGAACATTCCTCTGGCAGGGAGATGGTAAGGCAGTAAAAGCTGCTGAATAGGTATCGTTGAGGCTTTGTTCCACCTGCTTGGATCCTGAGCTGGGATTTTTCTTCTGCTTTTCATCCCATTTATCAGTGTAATACCTGGGTCACCCTTTCATACAGCAAATATAATTACAGTGCAGTTACACTCTGTGACTGTTTCATGATACCTACAATTACTGTTCATTCATGTAGCTAGGAGTTTAGTTAATTCAGTGAACATATTACTTATCAGTCTGCTTTTCTGAGTTACCATCTCACATTTTAATTGCAATTGTACTTTTTGTACATACATCTGAGGGTTCACTGAGTGACAGTCATTTGTATGAGGTTAAACTTCTGATTGAGTTCAGTCTGTTTGCAGCTACGTGGGGTTTTTTGTGTGGCAGTAGTATGTCAGGTCGAAAAAAAATAAAAGTTGAATCAATATCCAGACTGGTAAGGCACACTTATCAGTCCTACCTGAAATTCATGCCCGGCTGAAACAAGAGGGGTATGAAGATCTTAAGACAGGCAGTGGGGTTGACTCTTAGTTTTATGAGCCTCCTTGTTTTATGTGCACTGCTCTAGAGGTGATCCAGAGCTGCCTACATTTCAAATAATTGGCAAAGACCGTGACACATGGCAAATCCTTGGGATTAGGAGAAAAGCCATGAAGAACATTGCTGTTCCTCTTCCTGCCCATTCCATACAGCTCAGGTATTCTTCTGCTGGATTCAGTAGGGCTTGGCTTCCACTCATGGATTAGGGCTTTGCATTTGCAGTGGTGAGATTAGTTTGATGGTGATTTGTTTTTATTTGTTTAAAGTGAAAAAGGTTTGCCCCCTTTAGTAGCTTATGAGATCAATCACACTTCAAAGGCTTCCCAGGCTAGACTCTTGCAGCCATTTGATGTTAGAAGTTGGCAGGCGGCAGCTCCCTGCATGCTTTCTTCCCCTCTTCTCCTGACTTTGTTCCTTATCCTCAGATAAAGTTGCTGGCAGAACCAGAAGCAGCATCTCAGACAGCAGAGAAGATCTGCCATACATTGATGCAGAGCTTCCTCAGCCAGCCTGGAGCCACTGCAGCATGGCCATGCCAATGAGCCTCTTCCTCTATGCTTTTCATCTGCTTCACTACCTCCCCCCAGGCCAGGACTTCCTCCCAAAGGACCTCACTCTCTCCTTCCTTTGCTACTCTGTCTTCTCTCCCCTTACCCCATCCCTCTTTGCTTCCCTCAGTTCTCTGGGTGGGATGTCCAGCCAGATCAGAGGGAAGTGGTGGCTGTGCCAATCTCCTGCACAGCTGGCATGAGAGCCATCAGAAGTTGGTTGTATCCACTCTGTCTCAGACCCCTCAATTCCTTTTCTCTTGGATGCCTATAAATTTTTCAGGCAAAGAAAAAGTTTTTTTTTTCCTAGGGAATTAGATTTCAAACCCAGAGACAAACTGACTTTGCACAATGTAGGAAATTGTCGATCCGTTTTTATATCTTTTGCATCTATGACTGAAGGATTTTTAGAGGATCAGTCTTGGAGCACAGAGGCACTCACATCTTTTTAAAAGCATTGGGAACTCATCCCCTAAATCTCTCAGGACTCCAGGAACCTGTCTGAAACTTTGGGATGTCAGGTGCTGTGAAAGGACAGGGAAATCATGAACCACTCCAGTTTGTTATGCCAAAAGGCTTGGTCTTAATTCTTGCCTTTCCACTTCATGAGTACCAGCTGCTTTCTGGGAAGTTGCCCTGGGGTGGAGGGAGGAGGAAGGGGCCAGTGATGGGAGCTGTGCTTTAGCTAGTTTGTAAATTGTCTTTGTACATGCATGAAAATTAAGATAATTATATCTCTTATAAAAAGAGGCTGTTTGTGTGCTCTGGCTGTTTATATGTATGTCGAAGGAAATTGCAGGCTACTGCTTGCCAAGTATATCCCTAGAAATATTTTTGAAACTGTCATCCATAGGCATTGGATACCAGAGGCTGTTTAATCTATTTCCCACTTTCTTCCTCTCTTCAATCCCTCATCTCTCAGACTCTGGCTTAGTTTTTGAGCAAAAAGAGTTTGGCTGTTTATTGCAGTATAAAGACTTAGTATATTGCTATACTGGTCCCGTTTCATGTCACCACTAGTCCAGCTGACCTATGGATCTCCAGCCTTGCAGGACAGATGGATTTTTATAATAGCTATGCTTATTCTATAGCAATCATTTGACCTTATTCATTATTTGCATTCAAAAAACACGGGGAAAAGAAACACAGAAAGAAATCTGGAGAGGAATGTGTAAGGCAACTGAGTATCAATCACTTACATCCATGTCCTGCAGCTTGTACAGCCTCTTTATTATTACCCAGAACAGAACACTTGAGATCACCCAGACATCCTGATATTCACCACAGTGAAAACAACTGGAAACTACAACACCGAACTATCAAGCTATACTATGGGGAAAAGTAGAGATGATACCTTGGAAAGCAAATACAACCCTCTTCAATAAGCATGGATCAGTCACTTCCTTAAAAAAACAGCTTAGAGCATATTACTTATACTTGAAGGTAATGAAAACAAGAAGTGTGATTCTAAACTGGAAGCAGGCATAGATCAATTCATTGCAAAGGTAGAGCATCTGGCCTGCAGTGTTGGTATTGTGATATGTTACCAGGAAATCTCAACAAAGAAATATTAGCAGAAGTAGAGCTTTTTATGACATCACATATTGTGCATTGTGACTTCCATTTAAGAAAAAAAATGAAAGGCAGCCCTATGTCCATTCTTACTTGCACATTTCCATCTCTTATTTGAGACAGATACTCCAACATCTATTGAATTTTTTCCTATTTTTCTGTGATTCAGTGCTTCAATTGTTACTGTTAGTAACTTGGATTCCCGGAGACAACAGAATCCCCAAACACAGAGCAAGAACTGCTACGCATTATACTGTCTATGATGTATAAGTTGTGCAATGTACAGTTAAAAGCACAATCCATCTGTATTTTGGAATCATGGGGAATTTTCTATGGAATAAAATGGATATACCAAGTCAGTCTGAATGGGGTGAAAACTACTTGAAGAAGAGACTTACACATTCCTACTTCTAATTGTGCTATTTTTAATACTTCATCAAAATTCATTTCTTATTCTATCTGAATTAATTTGTCCATCTTTTGTTCTTCCTTTATTAAATTGCAATTCATATATTGGCAACTTCTGAATTTTTAGGTGAAGCTAATAGCTGTGAATCTTGGATTCATAATTGGTTACAATGCACAGAGGCAAAAAACTTAATTGTCTTTCTGAGGAACTGATTAATTTGCTCTCAAGAGTGGATATATAAACATTAATTATGTTCAGAAGGGCTTTAGCTATTAAAACCAAGACAGGAGAAAACACAGGACTGTTTAAATTACCAGTTCTGCTTTTAACAGAGATGGCCAAAACCACTGGTGACCCCAGTGTTCCACACAGTGCTGTTTGGCACCAAGGTCACGTTGCATAAGTTTGACATTTAAACAGTTGCTAAGCACATCCTCCATAAAAAACTCTATCACCTGGCTAAGCGGATTTTGGTCAGCAACACTTATCTACCTTTATCCCTAGAGTTACAGTTTTGGAGAGATGTTATCTCCAATATTGTTGTTCAATATTGTGCCTGTTAGAGCAGTTTTTATCACTATTATTAAGTATTTAATGAGTGTTTGCATCATGACTGTTGCCTTGAATAGGACAAGAGAGTAGATAGAGTGTGTACCTACATGTATCTGCATTGCAGAGAGTGGATGTGGAGATGTGTGGCACTAGGTCTGCCTGCTGTGCCCAGCAAGGGCAGTTTACAGGGCCAAGGCACTATGAGCACAATGAGACCCAGCAGCTCTGACCAGTAGCAACAGCTGAGGGCAAAGGCTTTTCCCTGGAGCATGGATGTTTACATCTTTACGCTAATCAAAATTAGTAGTTACCAGCCATAACAATTGCCTATACTTGTGTCTTCTTTCCTAATGAAAATCAAACACTCCCAGTTCTCGAGCCACTCCTCCGGTGCATACATTTTGAGTAAATTAAAAAAACTTCAGTTATTTCATGTTGGGGTTAATGAGCCTTTCATTTGAGCAAGGTGGTACGTATCAGGACAGTCATCAGCTGGTATTTCCTCACCCAGCTTGTTTTTCCCGGACCACTCTGCTTCAGCTGAACGCCACAGCAGAGTCTCATCTGCTGCTCTTGCTGCTGCATTTCAATTGGGCCATAAGACTGTTCTGTCCTTGGACCAGAGTTGGGTTAAGATGCTCCTTTCGTAATCATGTTATCTTATATTCTTGTACTTCAAGATGATGGAGATATATTCTAGATGAATGATGTCTGTGAGATAAGAATACAGCCATTTCTCATCCTTAGTTTACTATGACAACGCACTGTTGATACATCTCCTTCAGCAAGCAGAAAAGCAATTTTAGTTTTTTTCAGCTCAACGTTTTGCAAAATGTCAAAGCAGCATTGAATCAGAGCAAGAGTAAGGCTGATGGCATGTTCTCAGCCTGCCTTCTGGATGGGTGTGTGGTGAGACAGTTTTTGCAAGCTTCTGTAAGAACTGGAACCTTCAGAAATGATTCTGTGATCTTTTAGGTTCTAGTATTCTCCCTGCAAACCTGTTTTTTTGATATGTTGTCCAAGAATGATCAGAACAGAATTCATGTGTATTCCAGTTCTTAGCTTCTCTAGAAGAGTGGTGAGAAAGAGACATAATGTCTAATACATGCTATGTTTAATTAGTCCCTAAGTTAATTCAAGAAAAAGGTAACTGATCTGTCCCTGTAAGTAATAAAATATGTTAGAAAATGAATCTTTATTTCTGATGGTTTTATATTTACCCTTTTTGGATGGGATTTGGTGGCCCTGAAGGGAAAAGATGGATAGGGTTTTCTTCTCTCCAGCTACTTGAAGTACTAAAGAAATATTCCCACCCATTATGAAAGAAAAGCATGAAAAATTCTTTTGAAAAATTATTTCTTCACAGATCCAGCACAGCATGGGACACTGACGTTTTATTCCAAGATATGTCCTTCTGTGACATTCCAAATTAGAATGCTCACCTAATCATATCAAGGGGAGAAAACTTATTTTCCTGTTGATATATAAAGAAGGGAAATAGTTTCAGAAATGGTTAATTGCAGCTTTTCTGGAAGTGGTTGCATTTATTCATCCCCAAAATGGTTAATGGGAAGGATGACAGTGTGTTTCTACCATCAGCAATCATTTAACCCCCTTCTCTTTAGAAACAAGGAGACTCATGCTGATTTGCAGTATTCAGGCCACTGAGATTCAGTTCCAGTAGTGGAGGGCTCATACCAACAGCCAAATGCTTGCATGTTGCTTTTTGGCAGGCTGAGCTGCTGATGTTCTCAATTAGGTCAGGAAATGTGTTGGGTTTGCCAGTCTCTGAAAGGTAAGTGCAATTTTGGCCAATGTCCTAGGGCTGTGGCATCTCTGGAGGAGCTGCAGCACAGCAAAGAGGGGATGAGGCACTGCTGCTCCTGGCTCTGGAGTTCCTTTTTCTTGTGGCCCCATGTGGAGATGCAGGAATGGGCAGTAGGCAGCCTTAACTTTGATATGCTGCAGATGTATTCCTGGGAAGAAAGAAAAACAACTTGGAATGCAGGTGTATGTTGATTTTGGTCTAACAAGAAGCATGTGAGGGATATAGGTAATGTATAAAAGGTGGTGCTGGCAGGTAAGAGAGCTGATGCCTGCTGACTTCTGAGGATGTCTGCTTTCATCTTCTATGAGTCTTTTGGCTATCATAAAATGGTGCCCCATAGGAAGAGCGTGATGGTGAACCCCAGAGAACAGTCCCTGTTACAGTTGAACCAAATGATGCATGCTGCAACAGCCCCATCTTAGCTGCTCCCAGGCTTCTCCCCACATCTGGTAGAGAAAACTCCCTCTGGGATTGGGAAGCCAGAAAGAAAACCACATTCTGAAAGATTTTTGGAATATTAACTAGCAGAGAGCACAGCCACTGCCCCTGGGAGGGTGAAGAATACAGCTGCCACTGGAAAAACACCTCATCTTCTCCCAGGATGCAGCCCTCAGTTCTGGCTCCTCATCAAAATACATCCATGAAACATAGAATGCCTTCAAAACAGGTAATAAAAACAATTTGGAGAATGGCAAGGTTTCCCTGTGATAATAGATGGAGAAGGTGAAGCCTGTGTATTTTACTGAGAAGATAGAGAGGAAGTTCCTGTAAGTCCTGTGCAAGCTTCCTGAGTGCAGGGGAGTGCTGAAAGGACAACAAGTTAAAAAACAAGTGAGAAGGGGATGCTTTTATCTATTTCATAAGTAGCCCATCTTCAGGATGTTTGTGGAGTTCAAGACCAGCAATTACTGACACAGTTCCAGTTTCTTTCCTTAGGATATTTAAGTAACTGTCTGACCACAACTGATGTTGTGACCAGCAAGGCTGTATCAGGATCCAGTCTCTTTGAAAGCTCTGAAAATTACTATTAAACAGTGTGTTGGGTGATTTGAAGACTGCTTTAAAAATTTCCCTTCTCTTGCTATTCACAGGAAGCCATGAGTTTGAGAGGCTTCAGGTCCCAATTCCAACTTAGCTGTGACAACATATAGGAGGTCTCGGGTTTTTCTAATTATTGATTTGATGCTTTTAGGGTGTTCTTTAGTGAGCAAGTCTCTGCTGACATGAGAGAAGGATCAGCTTGGCAGATGCTGCCTGTGGTTTTATTCACCTTTCTCCAGAGGCTGCAACTGACTCTCTACAGGGGAAGATCTTCATCTCTAGCACATTATCATCTTGAGATGTCCCAGTGACTGTCCCCTTGGAGTCCAAAGCCCATAAAATCAGTCCATTCCAGAAGTACTCTTTTGGTAACTGGTGAGAGCTGAGGCTACATGCTGATGATATTTATTCCTGCCAGTGAAAGGACTTGAATAAGAAGCATCTCTGAAGTGAACCAAAACTGAATGACCAGGCTCCATGTCAGTATTCTACAGAATTTCAGGTACTTTTTACTGAGTTGTTCTCTGAGCTATAAAGCATAAAATTTGTCATTGTTCACAGAGAGCCCTCCTGTATCATAGTGCTTGGAGTCCTCTCTCCACAAAATTTCTCAATTTATCCACTAGATGGAAGGGCAGAGGATGAGAAAAGGGTCATGTGAGTATTTTGCTACCTTTCCTTTTCTGTTCTTATTACAGAAAAGTAGTCTTTGATGTTTTCTTTGGCTGAATTCTTTTATAATCTTTATTTGTAATAAGATGTCATCTCAGATTACAATCCATATATTTTTCTGTCAAAAGCAAGGAGAGAAGAGTTGGTGGTAGGAGAGAGCATATTGCCTTGCTTCTATCGTTAAAAGGAGTATATACTGTAAGGGTTTAGTTTACGATATGGAAAAACAAGAGCTTTAGATTTATCTCTATATTCTGGTCTTGCCCATGCTGTGCTGTTTGTAGCCAGACCATCAAAAAGTTCCCAGACTGAGTTACCACACTTGGCCAAAGAGCAAGGTATCCTGGGTAAGGTATCCATCTCCCCTGCTTGAGGCAGACAAGGCAGCTATACCAAGTACGTTTGGGCTTGCGTGCCTGGGAAAGCAGGAGAGCCTGTCCTACGACAGGCTGTAAGCAATGTGGAGTGAGAATTGTGTGTCTTTGTTCAAAAAGGCTTGTTGTAACAGTCCCTACTCCCAGCCAGCCACAAATTCACAACTCCAGTGATTTACCAATACTACAGGTCTGGTCGAGTTCAAGAAGAAGTTGCACAATCCAGATACTGGAATAATACAGTTTATTGAAACAATAACAAAGAGGGTTCAGGCTTGCTGAATTCACTAACTGGAGAATATTAATATATACGGTAAATGCACTAACTATGGGAGGTTAATATGTACAGTGTCTGTCAACAGACCCCACTAGCACAGCTCTGTGCATGAGGATCTCTTTCAATGGCCGTAGGTCAGCAGTTGTTTGAGTCGCTGTAGCAGATGAAGGTACTCATGCCTGGCCTTCATGTAGGCATCCGGATTGCTTGCCAGGTGCTGAAAGAGATTGGGTGGTTCAGCCGCCCGAAAATCTGAGGGCAAACTGATCTCCTCAGGAAACTTCTTATTGCCTATGAGGAAGTGGTTGAGTTGTTTTGTCTCCAGTGAGCAGAGAAGGTA
Source organism: Vireo altiloquus (assembly GCA_013396875.1). Classification (NCBI taxonomy): domain Eukaryota; kingdom Metazoa; phylum Chordata; class Aves; order Passeriformes; family Vireonidae; genus Vireo; species Vireo altiloquus. The sequence goes on along the minus strand of VZRF01002650.1, from coordinate 1,126,990 downwards.
CTGCAAGATATCCACTAGCCGCTGCGAGAAATCCCTCCTGCGCCACTGTGTCAGGGGCACGGTGTTGAGGAGGTGCATCACCACAGTCTTCAAGGTATAGCTGGAAAAACCTACACCCATCAGGTTGCGGGTGAGGAGCTGCAGGCAGCGGCAGTGCCAACTGTCGCGGGGGGCCTGCCTGGAAATGTGCCTGAAGAATTTTGCCTCTGCCACTGCATAAGTCTCAAGCCACGTTGTGCTTGGGATGCCTACTTCTGTAGGCTGGCTGCTCACAAAGATATCTGAGTCTCCTTGCTGCACTCCAAAGATCATCTCAACCATGAAGCTTTCCTTGTCTTTGCTTAGCTGAAGTTTACAGGAGCGGCTGGAGGGCTTCAATGATAAACACCAGCGGCTGGACTGAGGCAAAAGAAACCAGGCTACTCTCACAAATCCATAGAACCAGAGGACAATTTTCTCCACATCTAGATAGGAGCCAGTGCAGAGGGTGTGCAGGAGGCTGGGGTTCTGTTTCCTTTTCAGCTCCTCCTCAGGGTGGTGGAGGAAACAAAGTGTGTTCTTCCCCAGTTGCTCCCTTGTGCAGGTGCACAGCAGCTCCACACGGACACAGAAGTTCCTCTGGGGCATCCATGCAGTGTCCAGCTCCAGGCGGAAGGCATGTCCTGGAGGGGGACTCAAGGGTACAAGCACATGATACACGACATCTTCTGCACGGGGACTCCAGCCTTCAAAGGCGCTGCCCACTCCAATGGCTTGTTGTGGCACCGGGTAGAAACTGTTTGACAAGCCTTGTCCAAAGATGTGTGTGAGTTTGTCCATCAGGTCAGTTACCATCGAGCAACCTTGGTCCAGAACAGGCAACTGTATGCACTCCTCTAAAAGTCTTCCAAGGTTACTGTTAACATTGTGGTCATCGTCTTCTTTGTTTGCATCGTGTTTGTCTTCTTCATTTCCAGCAGCATTGACTTCCTCCACCTTTTCATCGTTGTTTACTTCTTCATTTCCACTGTTATAGCCTTTTTCTTCATTTCCAACATTGCTTTCTTCCTTTGCATCAAAACTGCTGCCTTCTTCATTTCCATCATTATTGTCTCCTTCCACATTTGCATCACTGCTTTTTATTTCTTTCTTTGCAACAACATTGTCTCTTTCTTCTTCCTCCTCCAAGTTGCTGCAGGACCTCTCCTTCTGGCCACTGTTGTCTGGATTGCGTCTAATTTTCTTGAGTCCAACCCACAGCGCCAAGAGAAGGACGAGGATTCCAAGAACAGTCCAGAACTGGCTCACAAGCAGGGCTCCCCAGGCCCCACCACTGTGCTCTGGGGTCTTCTGCTCCACCTCCTGAATCAGCCGAGTCATCTTGTGGTTCAGATACTCAGCACGCTGCTGCATGAGCTCCCGTGTGGCTTCATCCAGCCCATCCCCGGCCCCCTGCGGGTACTGGACGAGGCCTTGCACAAGCAAGAGAAGGAATGTAATGGCAACCATGGCCAAAGGCGTTGAGTGGGGATGTGAGGGAAGTACTGATAGGGGAACTGGGGACAGGAGCCCCAGGGATCTGAAGGCAGGAAAGAGGGGGGCAGGCAGCTGGCAGGTTGCGAGGCCTGTGCTGCTGCCTCAGCAGCAGCACCATGCCCTGCCAAAGGCACCCCTGGGCTCTGGGTGCCCCGTGAGAACCGACTGCTCGGGTACTCGCGTTTCTGCCCTGGCTCTCGTTCAGCTTTCAGCACAGTACACTGTCTGTGTGCAGGCTCATCTCTCACCAAGGCTGAACTGGGGCAGCGTTACCTGCTGGTTCTGTTTCTAGCTGCCCCCATTGTGACACTTTTGATGTCATAGGTGCAAGAGTGCATTACAGCCAGGCTAGCCCCGCCCTCCATCTCTACCTCAGCTCAGTGACTCATGATGGCCCTGGGCAACCAAAGACCTGATACAGGGGAAGTGCAGACCCACGGGTCATAATCAATCCCCAGTGGTTCCCTTGACAAAACAGGCAGAAGCCCCCCGAACCCTTTTCAAATATGAAATTGGGTGACATGACCCATGAATGCTTTGTTCATGGAAATCTCCTGCTGTGAGAACTAGTTCCCTTGGTGCTGACCTCTATGCTTATGGAGGTGCTCTTGGGACCTAACTGACATCCTTGGGTGCACAGTGGTGAATCCTGGTAGTGTCATGGGGCTTCTCCATGGCAGGATCTCTGTTCCTGCTGTGCCACTGTGAGAGGACCTTGATTCCAAAGAGACATATCCCAGGGGTGATGAGCAGGTGCAGGGAGTGATTTCCAGTGGGCAACTGCCAGTGCCAACAGAGCACAGTGTTCTGCATGTCCAACAAGTTCATTTCTGTGGTGCCAAAGCCCTGGAGGGTGTCTGGGATGAGCAGAATCTTCATTGTCTCTCCAGTGAACACAAGGATGCACAGCAGCAGTGCCTCTTGCTTAGTCACTGCTCAGCCAGAGCTGCCAGGGAGTTTCAGAGCCCATGTGAAATGGCCAGCATGGCCTGAGATTGCAAAGACAAAACAGGGCAAAAACCATCTTTGTAGCCACCATGGTCTTCAGTGGCTGCTGCACCAGATAGACCATTGAGAGGAGGAGTCTACTGCACAAGGATTTTCCTTTCCTTACTGAGTCCCACATCCTCCCTTCTTTTTGCTTGTAGTATGAGGTCAGCTGAATGCCATCCGCTCCCAACAGCTGCTTGAAGATATATCTGTATTCATGGAAGCCAAAACTTTGAGTACTACTATGCAGCCAGGCATTTTCTGTTCAGTTCATCTCCTCCTTCCTGATCCCCTTACCCCTTTGACTTGGAGGTTAGGGGATAACATGGCCTGTATTTGTTATGTCTTCATGGGCCCTACGGTCTCTGATGTTTCTAAGTTGCCTTACCACAGTATCATCAGACTCTGCATTGCAGAGTAGGAGTGGTTGATAACACTGAGGGTTTAGCAAGTTTCATGTCCTCTCAATGATGTCATCTGTGTGAGTTCCTGCTGGGCAGCAATCTAACTTGGAGAAATTTCTTGGATGGCAAACAGGTGCTGTGGCATTTCTCATTAAAGAATCTCTGATTGCTAACTCCTGAGGTGCTTTCCTGGCACTGGCCCTAAGATGCCTGGTGGGGCTGGGTGGGGCTCAGCTTTAACTACTTGGCTTTTCCTGGATCAGGTCTGTTTCATAGGTCCTCTGAATTCCCCAATCTCAGATTAAAATGTCACTGCTGATGCTCTTCTAACTGCTGCTGACATCCTGACAACTCCATTTCTTGAGGCAACAGCAGAGCTCTAAGAGCAGGACGTGGAATAGAATAGAATAGGAGCCCATACCTGCTGCTGTTTCAAGACATTTCTGAGCATGGGTCCCCAGGCCACGTATATCTCATCCAGGTCTGTACCATGTGCTGTACAGGACAATTCATCTGCCGTGCATGGCTCTCAAGGGTGACGCATTTTCCAAACTGCCCCAGGGCAGGAGCATGGGCATGTGCGAGACCCTTATTTACAGCATCAGAGAAGCCAGAGCCCACCAGAGCATCAGTTCTGCTGCAAAATGCCGTTCTGCTGCAGCACCCTCTGCCCACAATTCCTGACAAAGTGGTGCTCAAATGCTCACAGACACAGCGTTTGTTCTAGCACAACATTTATTGGCAACTTTGTACCGAGAGACACTCCCAGAGGGAGCAGCAGCAACTCCCTGAAGGAAGGGACTCTCTCAAATATGGAGGGCATTCGCTGTCCAGGTGGTAACGTGAATCTTTGGTCCCAGGGTCCTTGCCACAGCCTCTTCAGGATTGTTCTGTACAAACGAGCGTTGCAGACAGAACATAATAATTTGGTTAGGGGGAATAGGAACTATGAATTTTGTATTTCTGTATGATGTATTTACTGTATTTATTTACTCTGTATTTATGAGCTGTAGTTAATATATGAACGATATATTCTGAATTCAGAATATGAATTCTGCAAACGTAGGCCCAAATCTTTGTTTAGGAATGTTGTTACAATTTCTGGACTGTAAAGAAAATCAATGTGTAAGCTTTTCTAGTGCCAGACTTGAGACACATGCTATTTTCTTGCCACATCAGCAGCAGAGTTAGCAGTTTTCCTGCAAACATGATGCACATCTTCCCATTACTTTTCAGAGAAATGCATCATTCCATGCTAACTTTATGAAAGAAATAACTTGCAGGACATGGGTGCCACAGTTGTGGCAAGTATGAAAATATGACGGTTGAAAAACTGAGCACTTCACACAGCAAGCAACAAAAGTGTTCAGAGGATCTCCTTTTATCTGAACTTTCCTACATTTATTATGGTGTCTGATGAATGTCTGATGAACAGAAAGCAAAGGGTGGTGCTGTGCTTCCATCCTGTGGTCTGCTTGAAGTCCTGATATGATGTACAGGAATCTTAGGAATGGGAGTCCATGCTTTTATTCAGGTATGGAGGGTCAGAGCCAACCCTTGGGGATGGGAGGGCACACGAACAGGGTAACATCTGAGGAGAGCAGAGGTATCATGGCAATAGAGAATGAATGAATGAATGAATGAATGAATGAATGAATGAATGAATGGTGTCATTCAGACTGAGCTTCAATTAAGAGATTTAATTCAGAACAGAACTACCTGCTTTTGAAAAATAAAAGATGGGAAAAAAATTATGGTGAACAGCATTGTATTTGCTTCCCAAAGAAAGATAGAATGAGAAATAGGAATCCTGATGGAACACAAAATTAGTTGTGATTTTTATTTCTGGAGGGTTTTAATTGCAGTAAACAGCAGTCTACACACAATGTCCTTATCTGTGAAAGAACAGGTTTAAGTAGAGATGGTAATTTCTTACAAAAGAGACATCGCAATTTTCTTCTTAAGAATGAAATTGTGCAAAACGGAAGATGCTGATAGCCTACATCCATATATATTTCCAGAATCTCTAGTACCTGTTAAAACTAAGGCAGAAGCACTGAAGGAAGAAGAGACTGAGTAAAGCCTGTGATACTCCAGGAAGTTTTTCTAAAGGAGTGGTATTTACATGTATTGCAACAACCAGATGGCATAACACTTCTCAAGAGTATTTTGCTCTCCATTCTTTTTCACTGGCTCTGGATATTTTTCAGCAGTTGCTGTAGAAGTGTTCTCTGTGTAAATTTGTGGGCTAGAGAACGGGTGGTTTAAGACTACAGAACGTTCCCATGGCCTCTATATCTCCCCATGGTATTTTTTCCCTGCCTAAGGCTGTTTAAAACCTTAATCTGGCTTGGACCAAAAATGCTTTCAGTGCGGAGATGCATCTAGATGCTATATTAAAACCAGATAATTTCCAACTATTTGAAACTCACTGATAAAGCAGGCTGCTGAAGTATTGCCAAAATTTTCTTCCTAAACTGCAACAGCTAAGACTTCAAGACCTGCATACTAATATTTTTAAATGTTTGTCTTATACAGGGTTTAGACACTACAGTGATGAAAAAACAACTTTTCAGGTGAATACTAGGTAGATTTCTCCCTACAGTGAATTACATGTTAATGTAACCGTGAAAGGATGGCCTAAGGCAGCAAGTGAATGGGTCAAGAAGACAGAAACTGAAGTTTTATTAGTCTCTCTCAGTTGTGTTTTCACTCTCATGTTTTCTTTGTGGTTATCAGTTTTACTTTTTTGGAAGCTCCTTCTACAGTCCAGTGGTTGTAACTAGCAACACAGTGTACAGGCACTGAGAACTCTCATGTGCAGGGTCGGTCACAGAGAAAAATAGTTTGATATCACCAGCAGACTAAGCCGGCAGCCAATGCCATGTGCAAAAAGTATCTCTGAAGCTGGTCCTAATTTTTCCTTGTATTGTTCTTCATGTTTCTGTCTATGTCATGCATTAAACTGCTGGCCTCATGATCTTATTTTAGTGGTGACCGCAAAGCTAGAAACCTTGGATTTCTTGAGATCTCCTATATGACATCTGTAAGGATGTTGCAATATTGGGATATTTTTGCATTTTCCTTCATAATTTTTACAATTTTCTTTTAAAAATATGTAACAGGATAGGTCATTAAATGTCAAAAAAGAAGGTTTAATCCCCCAAGGAATAGATGTGCATGATTCAGCCCAGTCTTTTTATGCTTGGTATCTTCCCATGTTTAGGAAACAATCTTTAAGTGTAATGGTTGGTGCAAAACTTCAATTAGAATTCAGAATGCTTTTCAGGCACAAGTCACTGAGTTTTTTCTTTCCCAGTTCCCACCCTTTAACAGCTGGTCTGAGCTGGTTGTCCAGACTCTCACCAAAAGAAGGAAGAGGTGGTGTCAACTCCAGAGGGCAACATATCCTGTCATCAAATCTGGATCTAAAATAGGTGAATTACTTGTCCTCAGGTGACTACAGAGGAGGTCTGGGAAATTTTCTTAGAGGAGGACATTATGCCCACCAAAGGTCATGAGGTGAATCAGTCACTTCATGTAGGAAAGAAGTCCTACTAGCTGGGTCTGTGCATCATCCCCATCATATAATACAGTCCTTCAAGGCTGAGCTGGAGAATGAGCAGAGTATTTTTACCTTTGTTTGAAATTAATTTCTGATAATCTAAATTCCTGTGAAATTGACTGGAAGATTAACATACACACTGGTCTAGCAAAGACCAAGCAAATGCCTCTGTTTTCAAAAGATGCATTGCCAGGGAAGACGGCGTAGAACCAAGGCTGAGTTTTGTCACATAGCATAGGATTTTAAACCGTAGATGAAAAATGAAAACTGCTGAAAAGAATTTAAAAAAGATGACTTAAAACATGTGGGCAGGGGTTTATGCATGGAGGTTACAGGGGGTAGGAAGGAGATAAATATGTAGAGAGAAGGCAGAGGTAGATGTTTGACTTGAATCTAAATGAGCTAAAACCTAGTAGCCAGTCTCAAATGCAATCTTGGCCTGCTGTTCCAGCTGCAGTCATCTTCATTTGTTATCTTTGTTTTCCATTGGATCTGCCAGTCAAATGAACCTGTCCTGTAGCTGTGTGGCCACTAGATCATCTGATGGAAGTGCAGGGAATGTGTGTGGCTAGGCCTTGGGTGAATTGAGCATTTTGGTGGCAGATGCACGTGTTACATAAGGTATACACTGAACTTGTGCTCCTCACCTTGGTGAACTGGTGAGTTGGACTGATTGTTGGAAGCTACATTCACAGGGGCAGTACTGGGTGAACAGAAAGCTCCTTGTAGATGTGGATAGCATGGTAAAATTTCATTATCCTTGAGAGTTTTCAGAGTTACAAAGCAAAAACAAGCATGAGATTTAATAAAGAACAGAAGCTTGGCTGTCATTTCAAGGTGACAAGTGAGTCCCCAGCTAGGCTGTATCTCCAAAGGTAGTTGCTAGACTTTTTATTTGTGGTACTGTACTTGAACTATGCAGTTTGGAAAGTCAATGTATCAGGCATGCAGAAGCAATAAAGACGTAGCCTGCTCTGAGGTAGAGACACTAGAAACACTTCTGGGTTTTCCTGATTATTCCAAAAACTGTGTAGTTGAGCATCTAGGAGGAGAGATATTTTCTTTTATATTCTGAAAGGAGGAAGAGGACCAGCTGATTATAACAGGGTGAATAGAGCTGGTTTTTTAGCTTGTGTGGGTAAATTATAGCTCACAACCACATGAGCTGATCTGTGAGCCTTTTCTAAATATGTTCTACCTGCCATGAAGGGTATTATTCGTTTGGACGTGATTCAAAGAAGCAAAACTTAGCATAAGATCTCTAAGTCACTGCAAATACAAAGATTTTACTCAGAGCAAGATGGATCAATGGAGTACTAAAGGACTTTCTTTCTCCATATTTCAGTACTTACCCTTTCCCTTGTTTTATTGCCATCAGCTGCTGTCATAAATCTGAAAAAGGCTTTTGGGAGGGAGGGCAGTGAGAAATAGGCAGTATCTAACAGAGTGACTGTTTTCTGTGAATACTAATAAGAGTGCACCTCAGGATATTTCCCACAATTATGTATTTGAATGAAACATGAAATTTGTTTTACCTCTGTTCAATCTCCTTCAAAGTCTGACTTCTGTTAATATTTTAATAAAAGAATTTCCTGGAAAAAAATAAAAAAAATAAAGAAGAAAGACTGAGTTTTAAACAATTGTTTTGCAGAAAGTAAATCGCAAACTCGTAAATATCTGTACTGAAAATATGTGCTGAGTTGCATTAGCAGACCATGCTCAAACAGCTACAGATACTTCATTGTCAAAATGTAAGGATGCATTCCATGAAGGTCTACAGAGGATTGCTGTAGCTCTGGTAGTATTTATTAATGAGTTGGATGATGACACAAAAAGAATCATTATTAAATTTGCAGATAATTTCAAGCAGCAAGAGACTGCAAGTATTGTAGAGGACATGATTAAAATACAGTGATCTTAATAAATTGTAGCTATGATCTGAAAAGTGTGGGTAGCATTCAGGATGAGTAAGAGCTACATTCAGACAGGAACAAGAAACTGCAGAAATACACGACAGCAAGGAACTCTTCTCAAAGGAATTCTGTGGGAAAATACTTAGCAGGCTCCCTAGAACACAAATTGAGCAGAATGAAATAATGCTGGGCTAATGCAACAGGAGGATGCTACCCTGGGCTGTCTTGCAGGTGCAGAGTGCTCTGCTCAGCACTGGTGAGGCATCAGCAAAAGTGCTGTGTACACTTGTGGGCACAACAAAATTATGAAGCAGCTGGAGGTGGTCCAGAGGAGGCCAATCAGAATGGTGAGGCATTGAAAAAACAAGCTGTAAGGAAATAAAAGTGATAGTGTCTAATCTGACACAGAAAAACAGCTAAAAGACTTTAAAAATGTGAAAATCTGCTCCAAAGAGAACAGTGATAATCTGTTTTCTACATCTATGATGGAGGACAAGAAATAATGGGCTCCTCTTTTAACATGAGATTCATCTTCAATATCAGGATGAAACTTTGTATAGATAATATTTCACTAAATTGTAGAAGAAATTTCCTGGAGTTTCTATGGCATCTCCAGTACTAAATGTCTGTAAGGACTTGTAAACTTAGGTATAGTTGAGCCTACCCTGAGCAATGAGACAGACTCAGTGATTTTCAGTCCCCTCCTAGGCTACAAATTCATAAGAAGCAGACCCCCACCTTCTACTGAATAATTTACACATTTAGTTAAAATTAACTATACTATTCTGAATGTGCTGCAGTCAGCTTCTGAGGATTTTAGCCTTCAGTCTCTAAGAATGTAAGCAGTAACAAGTTGAAAATTTCAGAATTTGTAACTTGTCAAAATTTGGGCAGATTTTCACAGAATAGCAAATCGTTGTCACCAAGGCCCATCTCCCTGATACATTTTTAACAATAGTCTCAAAACATGGGCATAGTCAGTTGTAAAAATATGTTTAACATGGGCAAAAGCCTTTTTTCATCAAACCTCCTTTAAACCAGTTAAACTGATTTTGCTGAAACATTAAAAATAAAAGAAAAAAGAAAATAAGAATCCAGCCTTTTGCTGATCCATAAAGTGAAACATTGTAGCCCAAGCAGTTGAAGATGGAAGAGTCTCAACCATACCTGCCATAGTTATTTACTTGAAAGTAGATTTGAGAATTCACTGTTTCATTATCATTTATAGGGTGCTTTGAGATCCTGACATGATGTGTATTACATCTTTTAAAGCTTTGTGGAGCTGTTAATGGCAATGCAGATTTAAAGCAATTTCTTGGATAATTAAGGAAAAAAATAATTAAACTCGTGGGTTTTTTAAATATGCCCTATGCATGATTTTGAATTATGCATTGTGCAAGTGTTTTGTTCTCACATTCTAGTTTAACAGAGCAGACCAGTTTGAAATGTGTTTGAATTGAATTGGGCTGTGTCAGTCTCTTTACTGTCATAGCTTAACAGGCTGAGCATTGAAGTAAGGAGAGAGCTGCTGGTAGAGTTGTTCTGGCTGGAGAGGAGGAAGATGAGACCAGAACTGAGCTCTGGGATCCATCTCATATTTCACACTGCTGAGATTTGCAAAACTGGCATCTGGATTCCTGGCTTTGTAGGGAAGGGAGATTCACAAACCTAGGAATGGATAACAGCACTCCAGTGAGACAAACCCTCTCATGGTCTTCTTGCAGAGAGAAAGAAAGATTCTTCTTGTAACACCTATGAGCATCTGAGGTTATGCTCCAGCTTTGAATCTCCAAGTGTTTTTTCCAACTCTCCCTACTTGTGAACCTAGAAAAATCAGGTTTCCTAGGTTAATATCTATTTTTTGAGTCCTTCTGCTGCCCACTAATTTTAGTGAATGCTGTACAACTGACCGCGACGCAGATCTCTTCCCTGTGCAGTACTTTCTCAGCAGCAGACAAGCTGGAACAATAATTGAAAATTATTATAAATATAGTAAATAAATGTTAATTGTCACTTGAATTTGAAGGTGAGTTTAAGGACTTTTCTTATGCAAAAATGTAGAAATATTTGACTGCTCGTGTTGAACTGCTGTTAATAGGAAAAAAAAAAAAAAAACCAACAAAATGAAGCAACTAAATATTCACCAAAACCATGTCAAATGTTAAACTTTCCTACCAAAACCAGAACATGCACTGTGATGTTTAGCTGCATAAATTTGCCAAAGAGGGAGAAGTGGTACCATCTGATTTAGACAAATTGTCAACACCCTGCACATTTTTTGTAACTATTAGAGAAAGGTTTTATATTTAAAAATGTATGTGTATATAAAGTGAACATATATAGATAGATACAGAAACACAGAGACATGCATTTCAATACTTGAACTGTGTTGGTGGGTACTATAAATCCTCCAAGAACAGAAAAGAAACATGGTTCATGGTGATGTTTGCAGTTTCTTCCATATGGTAAATGCTTTTTCAAAACCATGAGATGATATAGTTTCTGCTGTGAAAAATGCATAGTTTAATAAGACACAGATAAATACTGGTGAGAGATTGGTATAACATACAAAGAGTTTGAAAGACACATACTGCATCTTTCTGGATTTAGGGGGTTTTTTAAACATATTTCATGCCTTCCTCCACACTTCAGGTTCCTCATTCCCACTGCACAGCAGTTCCCATCACAGCTTATGTAATTAATCATCATAAAATCTATTTCAAACAGAAAAAAATATCCAAAGGAAACTTTTGAAATATCACAGAAAAAAAAAGTCAAGAATGTTATGATTTATTCAAAGTAAGTACTACTTCTGCAGCTTTTCTAGATCAGCAGGTAAAGATCATCTGGAGAAAATGTGAATTCTATGGGAATTCACACATTTCTGCCACTTAGTGCCATGAGTTTTCATAATATTTGGCTACCTGACATGGCAGGAGTGGAGGCTCTGACATGTTCAGGAAAACTACAAGTTCAGATCAGATGGTGGAGTGCAGGCAGAAGGCTATTCTTGGCTAAAGGACAGAAAATAATAAACATTGATAGAGATCAAAAAACTGATCTGATGAACTAAAAGACAATGTGGACAGATCTTAGCAACTGATAGATGTTATAGAAGAACCTAAAACTCCCTCTAGAGTCCTCTCTTTACCACAGGCAAGTATGAGACTGCTAATTTCCTCACTTGGCCAGTGCTCTGACTTGTTCAGATGTGAGATTGCCAAGCCAGAAGAGAAAAGGATGCCTCTGCTGTGTTTGAGCGAGAAACTGGGTATTTAGGGAATGGAGTCTCCCCTCTTCTGGTTGGTTGTATTGCTCTTTGTCCATTTTGGGACTCCAGGTAAGAAAATGTGAAGCAAAGCTTCTTACACAAATCTCTTTTTAATACTTTCAGCAAACAGAGTCTTCCAGGCTTTCCTAGGTGGATTTACAAAGACTGTGAATTTTACTTTCCCACAGTGTTCTGTACTGATAAACATGAACAGAAGAACTGCTACTAGTGCTTTTCTGATGTCTTTAGCTTTATTAAAAAAAAAATTCTCGATACTTTTGTTTTTGTGATTTTCCTAGATGCAGGACACAAGCTCTTCCATGCCTGAAATTCACCACCATGGCTTTTTTCCCCGATGATAACAAGTCACTAAGAAGTTTGTTGTAAGTCATGCAAAATTTAAAAAGCATTAGAGCTGGCACAAATTTTGTGTTTGCAAAGGCAGCTGAAATCCCTTTGCACAAAGGCAGGAATTAAGTAAAGCTCAGCAAGGCCAGTACACGCTGGCTCTGAATGGTTCCTATTAAGTTGTCTTTGTTCTTTTAGCTTGCATAATCCTTGTAGGTGTAGAAGTATACGTTGGGCTTGACACCGTTTAAGTCACGGCTCAGAAACTGCCAGTATACATTACTTGCATTTTTCAGTCTGACAAGTTCAATTTCTGCGAAACACATTAACATGGATCAATGGAACCCTCTGTGGGCTGAGATCCCCACAGGAAAACTCTCCCTGTAGAGAAAGCACTCACACTCATATAAACCTGGCAGGTGTGCCATCGTCTCCTATGCCCAGTTTCCTTCCTTAAAGGGTATGCAGGAGGGACTCAGCCACACCAAGGCTCTTCATACTTGACTCTCGAAGGATAAAATTTCCTGAGAATCTCTGAGATGGAGGTGGAAGGAAGAGCCATCTTTTGGCAGGCCTAGTGTGTTTTGGTGCTGCATGGCTGAAATATAATTTTTCTAATTGCTACCTTTTTCTGCTGAATCCATATGGAACACACCACACAGAATAGAGATTTATGAGTTTTTAAAGAACACTTCCATGAAGACAACCTAGGAATCATAGAGGGGTACCGTGAAACAGTATCTGAGGACACTGTATGTAGCACAGTGAAAAAGAGAGCAAGCATCACTCAACCTGCTGTTTATTGGTCACAATGACAGGATGCACAATAACTTTTTTTTTCTGGTAGGTAAAGTAAGGTAAGTAAAATTAATGGTGCCCCAAAACTTGCTCTTGCTGAAAACTGTACTGCCTGTATTGTCTAAATTTGCTAGTTAAGCTAGCCACCAATTTCATACAGTTAATTGAATGTTTACAAAACAAAGAATCCTTCTGTAAAAAGGCTGAGGAATTCAAGAGTGCTTCTGCAGTCTGATACTCAAAAATGTACCCTGAAATAAGCAAAGGGCTTTGAGATGACATTTAAAAAAAAATCTTTAATAGGTGCCATAAAAGATGTGCTAAAACCTCTTTAAAACTACAGAGAAACTGTAACATAATGACTGCCTGAAACAAAATACGAGAGAAGAATTAATCTACCCAGTAAGGCCTTATTTAGTTTGCTTTAACAAAATCTGTAAAGCCTATTGCTCTGCTGTTCTAATGATGTAGGCTAAGACACAGGAGATAAGAAAAGCCAAGACACTGAAAGCTGCTGTAAAACTAGGTCACTGTTAAATTAAACATTTTATGAAAAATAGAACCTGCCTTGAACAACTCTGAAAACCTCTTTGCTTTTTTCATGCCCTCTGACAGAGAGAGACACTCTGCTTTATTGCCTTCATGAGAAAAAACCCTGCTTTAGTGACGTCTCAGCACCCACTTTGAGCCAGCAGCTCCATTTTTTCTTGTAATTAACAGCTATTGAATATTTATGAAGTAAGTGCTACGGGATAACACTTACTCATTCGATCAACAACGCCGTTGGTTTGCAGACTGAAAGGAAAACACTGGCCCTACCTCAGAGCACTGCAGCCACTGCAGCTGCAGCAGCTTCTGCTTTTCTGAGCTTTTCAAGCACCAGGAGTGGAGGATGCTACTGGCAGAAAGTTAGCGATATCTACTCCTCCTTTTTTCAGATGATCACAGGGGAACATGCTGCGCTGTGACTCTTCACCATCTAAAGAAGCTGTTGGAATACCCTGGAGACTCCCACTGTTGAGCTGTGAGTAAGAGTTAGAACAAGCCTTGGGAGCATGTGTAACTCTAGTGTCAGCCACGATATGCAGAGGTTGAAAGTTGTATGTTTTGAAGCTGATAAAATGACCTCTTTACAGCAATGAAGTTAATGCAAGTTTGGGAGAGCATTACTAGGCATTGGAGAAGTTTTCTACCACTGCACTCTTCAATAGAAGATATGATAATTTTATAAAAGGTGTGTTTTTGTCATTGAAATTAGTCTCTGGGATAAAGAAAAGCTGACCAAATATTTTCAATAGGATAAATTAATGAAAATTAATATCTAGCTCAAGTTCTTCAGTTTTAATTATGTATCATTAAGGAGAGATAATGTTCCATATATGGTGTGGAGCATGGTGGTCGCTTCTGGCTTTTAGATCTCATCAAATAATGAGAAATAAGCAGAAAGGGAACACTAAAACTCTGCCCTCCTGGCCAGAAGAATGCATGGCAATCCCTTCCCGTGCGTACTTCCCCAGTGCTTACCGAGCATAGCAGTGTTTCAGACGCATGGTCTTCTGCAAACACTGCTGTATGTGCGTAGCTCTACATCAACTTGAGATGTCCCACTGATCTAAACGGAACTGTTTCTGCATCTCTAATCATACTCATCAAACTGCTGGACTCTCCCGCTGGGAAAGAGGCTAAACTGAGAAACGATTGCTGTGATGAACCAAGCCTGACTACATTGTTTTCAGCATGAGGATCAATGCAAATACAAAGCTAGCTTGGTTTTATCTAGTTTTAATTATGTATAATTTATTTTAGTAGTTAATGCATGAAAGCAAAAAATGTTGCTATGCCATTTTTCTTTATACCATTTATTACTTCAAGGGACCAAAGAATCATCGTTACTTGAGAGAAGCCACTAAACAAAGATTCATTTAATGATAGTATAAAATGGAGAAATAGGGCATGAAATATTATCAAAACCTGAAATACCATTTAAATTGTATTTATTTATCATTTGCCTTTACTTCTATTTGTCCTTTTTGCTTACAATTTCTTCTGCTGAGCATGATTGAAATAAGCATGGAGGTCACTTTTGCTTTAATGTTTCCATTCAGCTTCCTGTGCTGCTGTAATATGGTAATATTCAGGCTCGATATATCTCCAGGAAACATATCAGTAATTTCTTTGAATTGTAATGTTAACACACATGTGTGATAATTTCTATCTATCTTGTACTTTGAAAGCAGCATTTCTATAGAACTTGCATTTTAGTCTGAGTTAACCTGATATATTTAAGCACTTAGATTTGTTGAGTACTGCATGCACATTTCTTTGAGAGAGCTGTGAGAACAAAGACTGTGCAGAGCAGTCTTGAAATAGTTTTTCCTGAACAGACCTGATATAAGACACTGAAATATTTCATCATTGATATTACAGGTAGTCATACTCCAGCATAACTCCATATAACTACTG
Organism: Vireo altiloquus; assembly: GCA_013396875.1. NCBI lineage: Eukaryota > Metazoa > Chordata > Aves > Passeriformes > Vireonidae > Vireo > Vireo altiloquus. The sequence goes on along the minus strand of VZRF01002650.1, from coordinate 1,111,723 downwards.
ATTTAAAATGCTTTGCTGAGAAAATCTCTGTAAAAAAAAGACATCTTTATTTTATAGGTTGCCATTCTCTCTTTCCTCCCTTTGCCAGACAACTTTGTGCAGCAAATAATATATAACATGCTTGGGTTAATCCGAAGGGAATGAAAGTTAGTTTAAATTCAATCTTGACATAAAGGTAAATATTTTTTTAGATTAATTTTATTTCGAAAAAATATCCCAAATACATCCTGTGGTGTTTGAGAGGTGCGTTCTCTTTGAACAGAACAGTCAGGGAAGGTCCACCAAGATCAAAATGTATTAACCTGCCACAGAAGTATTTAAATGCCCGTAGCTAAAATCTGAACCAAATCAATTGAATCAACACCCTGTAAAGTCTAGTAAGGGTCAATGAGCTCATGTGAGGCATAACTGCAGAATTTTGCCACTAAGATGCAATTTTGAGTGTGACAGGGAAATAAATATATAGTCTGTGTTGATGAAGGACCTTTTTGAAGAAGCATGTACAAACTCTGCAGGCTAGAAACTGGCATTTTCAAGACTAAGGAAGGAGCAGCCACTAACAGTAAAGATGGAGATATGGATCCAGTAGAAATGGAAGTGATGCACAGTTGAACCAGGAATAATTTTTTGTATGAATTTAACATTTGAATTACTGCAGCAGTTTAGTGTACCAGACGTCCCCAGAAATTGTGCTGGGCAGACTACAGCCATAAAATAACAGGGCATCCCTGAACATGACAGCTTTTGGTGTCGATCGGCAGGCTTATGAAATATAAACCTAGTTTTAATAAGATCCAGGATGTTAGGAAATGGAGGGAACAGAGACACCACACAAGGGCCTTTAAGGCAGGCTACACAGGTGGGTAAAGGAGCCTTTCCTCTGTGCAGCTGACAGCCTCATCGTGAAGAGTTTCAACTGCCATAATGAGTCTGATGTGTGGGAACCAAACCTTGGAAATTGACAAACTTTGGCACAGGGATGGGCGTGGGTGCCTCCTGTTAATGGTCTGCCCTAGTGCATCCCAGCACAGGGCTCTCAGACCTGAGGGTCAGGTTGGGGCAAGGTAGGCTTAACTTGCCTTACGGAGAAAAAGGAATAAAAATCTCATCCAATAGAGAAATTGGTGGATAATACCCCTAGGAAGTATGCGAGGTACTTTGCTCACCTAGTTAATTTGTGGAAACATATCCTAGCCAACAGCAATGTCTTTTGCCCATGGGACAGGTCTATGTACAAGAGCTGGGACTCCAAGCTGTTTTGTCGGAGTTGTTGTGCCTGCTAAGATCGATGACGGTGTGAAAAGCCCAGGTATTAGTCAGGGAATCCTGACTGTTGGAGGAACGTGACCAAGAGATGAGACTTTCCTCGTTTCAGATGGAGGACTTTTGCCAAACACTTTAATTGTGCGACTCAACACTTAAACAAGATTGCAAAGAGAAATAAGGCCTGCCTTAGGCTCCACGCCTTCCTTCGGGGCTGCGCCGAGCGCCCCAGCAGCGGCCGGGGTGGCGGGACACGGGGGCTGGAGATCCCCCGCGCCACCGCCAAAGGGCGGCCGGCTCGGCTCCGGGGGGAAGCGGCGCCGGGGNCGGGGCGCGGTGAGCCCGCGGCGCTCTGGTCGTGACAGCTTCGCCCCGGCCGCCGTCCCCGCCGCAGCCTGAGGGGCGCTGAGGAGAACGGGAGGTTTTTGGAAGAGGCGCGTAGAGGAGCCCCGGGCTGACCGGCGGCCCCGCCCGCAGGCTCACGCCATGCTGCGGGCGCTTCCCCGTCCCTGAGGAGAGGCGAAGGGGCGGCAGGGGACGGCGGCGGCGCGGTTGCTAAGGTAATGGGAGTGGGCTGCTCTCCTCGCCGTCTTTTTCCTGCTTATCCGCATCTGAGTGGCGAGCGGTTGTCACTCGGTTCTGCCCTGGCACCGGGATCCCGGTGCTAGTCCCGCCGCGGAGAGCGGAGCCCCGAGTCCCCGGGGAGGGAGTTCGCTCCCCGTCGGTGGTAGCGGACAGGTGCAAGGCGTGTGCTCTGCGTGTGTGTTGCGTGTGTGTTACGTGTGTGTGGTGCCCGGCCGGGGGGAGGCCGTGCTCTGCCCGGGCCGTGCGGACCCCGAGAGCACCGAGGCTGCGGTTTGCCCTCCCGCGGGGTCTCGGGAAAGGGGGCCCGGCCTCGGGTCCCGGCGCAGGAGGTGTCCGGGCTCTGTCCGGGCAGTGCGGGGGTGCCCACGCCCCGCGGGGCGCGGCTCAGGGGACGCGGTGTCCCGGCAGGTGTGCGGGCAGCGCACGGGAGCCGGAGCTCGGTGGGGGCACAGGACAAGTGGTGCCCAGAAACCGCCGGTCTTTTCGGGAAAGGCCTCGGAGAAGGACGAGGGGGAGCAAGCACTGGGGTACAGCTTGAAGGGGGATCTGGTGCCCTGTCGGAAAACTTGGGAACTGTTTCGCTTCGGTAGCGTATTGCAATAATACGCCGACAAAGTGCGTTTGCAAGAAGGCAGATCAGTGTGTGAGAGTAAAGCTGCCACGCACTCTCCTCCCAGAATCTTAATCTCCTGTGACACTGAAAGCATTTTCTTAGTCACTAGCTGTGATGGCATAAGTAGAGGAGTGTGTACCAGGGCCAGTAAGAAGCTTCAAGTGTTTTTTGTCCTGAGGAAGGTGCTGATTTTTGTATAAATAACGGCGCTTATACGCTGCAGACATAACAGCAGCCAGGGCTGCCGCTCCGAGGAGCTGACTACGCCTGTGGCTCTGAGCTTGGCGTCCCGTCTGCACCGGCGCTGCCCTCGCTGGGACGGCCTAGGTAAGTCGGGGCTTCCTTCTCCTGACCTGCAAGGGACTTGCCAGAACTGCATCCCAGTTGTAGCCTGTGTGCTACATGATGCTTCCCTGAAATTGAAGATAAGCATAATTTGCTCTTGATTGAATTTTATTTGCCAGCTGCCAGTGTGTCGGGATTGGAAAGCAGGAAAATCTGTTTCTGATAAATAAAGTCATACTGTAAAACTCACCTTTGTGTTGGCGTGCTACAGTAGATATTGGTGGTTTTCCATTCCAAAGGAAGCTACTTTTCCTTTGTGTTTCTGGAGGAAGTGGTTTGTGAGCTGTTAGTGTGAAAAGGACTTCGTAAAGGTATAGTGGTTTTTGGAATTGCTCGCTGGAGAACATAGTTAAAGAGGTTAACTGTAGTTCAAAGTTTTGAGGATTTAAAGATATTTAGCTTAGGGAATTTAAGACATCTGATATTGCCCGGAATATTCTCCATGTCCAACTGGGATTTATTTTATTTTTGAGTAGAAGTATATTTGATCTCATATTTTTACTTTTTTTTTTCTTCCTTTTTAAAAATTTTTTTTGTAATGCCAGATTTATTCTAATTTTGCAGATCAGAAGAGCTAGGAATTGTTTACTGTGAGGTTGTGATCTATAATACTTTCTCACCAGCTATTTGGAACACTTTCACTATACTTGCTTGTAAATCTGCTTTAAAAAGAGGTCAAATGTTGAAGAGCAGTTATTGACTTGGGGGCATATTGTTACAAGCACAGAATAATAGCGTTCATTGCTTGAATGTGTGTGTGAAATACTGAAGAAACGGTTTAGACTCAGCCAATATTGACTTTATTTTTAGATGAGCTGTTCCTTTTTCTAATGATCTGACTGACAGAACAATTGATGACAAACATTCCAATTTCCTTCCTAACTGGCTACAAGTGTGATGGATTAGATAGCTCTTCTTTTTTCCACTCTGAACTGTATTACAGGGAAAAACAGTTATTTGCTATACATCTTGTACTGGGGTTTATGATAACAGAAGACTGCTCTTCACCTGATCTTTCTGTTTTTTTTTTCCTTGCTACCCTTCCCTTCTAAGAAAAGTTGCAGTAGGTTGCTGCATAGAATAATTGTCAATGCTGCTTACCTTAGTTTCTCCCTGACAGTTCCCATGATGCAGGTGGTACAGATACCTGTTTTAATCAATGATGCCCACAGATAAGGGGAAAAGGCGTGTCCTCTTAAAGCAGCAGTTACCTCCTTGCTAACCATTTACAAGGTGTTTCAGTATCTAGCATGTAATTCTGGTGGAGCACACGGCAGAGGTGAGCAGAGCACTTTTCATTCGTGGCAGTAACTCTGCTTTTGTTAATGTTTCTGAGGCAACTGAAGAAAGCTGGATGGATGGACAGGAAATGCTAGGCTTTGTTGTTGTCCATTCGAGCAGGCAAGAAGGGGAGAAAAGGAGAGGGCAGTCCTATCCCAGCAGACTGCAGCAAACTAACAGATGGCAGGGAAAGAGAAGAAGCTAATATATGTGGAGTAGCAGGAAGAGAAAATAGCTGCAGTGTGTCATTTTAACATGGTACGTTGGGATGCTACATTGGTCTGTGGTGGAACTTTGGGATCTTGCAGTGCCATGGCTCAGGCTTCCTAACTGAAATACAAGGCTGTTGTGGGGTAATGGTTTTTTTTTCCTTCCTTGATAATGGTATGAGTCCTCAGCTTTTCAAGTATGAAGGATAATTAACCCAGGGGCTTTGGCTGGGTGTGCCTTTGATATCTAAATCAAGCACTGCTGTTGTATAGTGGCAGCAGAACAAGGGCGAGCAGCTCTTCCCATGCCCAATGCTACAAGAGTACAGTTTTGCCCTTATGATGGGTTATTGTGTTGTTTGGGCTCGTTATCTGGAGCTTCAGTTTCTGGAAGCACACCTAGGCTCCCTAGAGGGGAGACTGTAGGAACAAACAGATCCACTTCACCAGGCAGCCCTGGGCTGTTTTGGGTAACAAATACTGCACTTAGTTGTCAGTACTGAAGTGCTCCTGGTTCCTCCTGGGACTCTTCTCAACATCTTCATGGCTGCATTATTATCTGTGTCAATTCACTCTTCAGCATTATAATTACAAAGAAAACCTAGGTAAAATAAGAAAATTATATTGATGATTTGGAAGGATGTTTCTTCACGTCAGACTTTGAACTGCTGTCCCCAGTGTGATATATCACTGTGCCATGTGAAGTATCAAGCAGCATGGTGGTCCTGTGCTATTACTGGAGCTGTAGTGGTACTTTTAACCCTGTTCATTTGCAGCTCGGTCTGCATGAGGCAAGCTGGCCAAGCACATTTCAGAAACTTTTGGGTGGCTGTAGGTGATGATGGTGGTTTTTTTCAGAAGCATCTAGTCAGCCACTTTGTTCTTGTGGAGTTACACATCTGACTTCCTCAGGCTACATAATTTCGTCTTTACGTCTTTGAGCACTTACATATAGTTGAACATCTGTCTTCATATTTTGAACTGAATTGTTATGTTCCTACATCTCTAAATCTGTCTTTTTCCAGCAATTTCTGCCTCTATTCTTCATCTTTTAACTTTCTGTCTGGTGACCATGAGAGCAATGCTTGCATTTTGATTGTGGTGGATATATGAGGGTTTAGAGGTGGCTAGAGTACTTTGGAAAATTTGGTGTGTCTTTATATCTTTGAAAAGATAATAATAGATTTATCATGGAGAGTTCTAAACTGTTTGATTAAAACTTTCCTTTAATAATATAATGGCTTTTAAAATTTAAAAAGGATGATATTAGTGTTCCTGTATCCACAGTGTTTTCTTAATCTATATAAATTTTACCATGAAAGACATTTCCATGATTTCAGTTAGTGTTTGCAGCTGGAGTAATAGCATATTGTGGTGACTGAGGAATGAGGTAATTTCTGTTGTTGTGCTCTATCTATGAAGAGGAGCAAGAAAGAGGAGCTAATTTGTGTTTTTCTTGTTGGTTGTCAAGCTCTAGAAAGATTGTGGAGTCAAGGGAGACTGCTGCTACCCACTTGTGTTGCATCAGATCTCATACTATTTTTTAACATCTCTGTAGCGGGTGGCAAAGAATGTGGAGAGAAGGAAAGAGAAGAAGATTAAAATTTCAGTGAGCAATAAGGTTCTTACACTGGCATCCCTGGAGCACTGCATTGTCATGCTGGAAACAGCTGTCTGTTCCTAGACTCAGCAGCACAGGTACTGCCCTTTGCCTGCACAGGGTGGTGGGGACCATGAGACAGTGAGGAGGAATTAGTGCTGCGCTTCAGTTACACATTATGAACATTATCCCGATGGTAAAGGACAATATTTCATCTTTTTCATTGTGCTTATAGAACCTGGCATCAGCAGTGAGAGGTTCAGGGGGTAGTTAAAGATCCTCACACTGATTACTGCAAGCCTACTATGCTATGGGGATGTGTGTTGAGCAAATGATAATTTATGGTTTGAAATTCAGGGTTTAGATAGCCAATTTATTGCTCTGTCGTTTGTTGTGTGAATGTGGGAAGTCACTTAATTTCTCTGTGATTAAGTTTATCATTTTGTTAAAGAAAAACTATTTGGCTGTGTCACAGAAGAGCAACTAGTTTTACATTATGTGTTCATCAATGTAAGAGCAATCTGGCAGAGACATGTATTAGCTCAATTAAACCAACCGTCTTTATAGGAATATTATAGTATAACAGCAGTAGTAGTCAAGTATATTAGTATTTATAATGTATGTAGCCTTTATTGATATTTGTAGCAGTCCAGTTATGGCATTGTGAAGTTCAGGTTAAATGAACCACAGTACTGGGATTTGTCGGCTTTGCTGAACTGTGTGGTGTGTGGACTTGAGCTAGCTAATTCAGTGTTTTTTACATTGCAATTACCAAAGTGATTTGTGTGTAATTTGCATCTGAAAAGGCTGTGTGATGTTGTGATAAACAGCAGGGCAGTGAAATCATAGTATATTGCATCATGTCCTTGAAGTAGGTGGCATGCAACCAGTCGTGTTCATTTGCACCAAGGGTATTTCATGGTGCCACATCTTCAAGGACACCTGTGCTTTTGGGTAGCAAATTTCCTGTTTTATTTGATTGGAGGGTACTTGCAATTTTCCATCCTCTTGAGAATGAACAACCAGCAAGAACTCTCAGCACTTTGGGGCATTTTAAATGAGATTATGCAGTTGCTGATCAGTGTGGGGCTGGATTGGTTCTATCAACTTGCGTAAGATTGCTTGAAGGGAGCTTCATTTTAGCAAGCTCTTTTGGGAGCAGGGAGTTTAGGTGGAGTGAATCTGAATCTGGAATCTAACAAGCACTGAGGCCTATGTTTTGTTTGTTTAGGTTTTTTTTTTTTAACTTTGAATATTTTCTTGTCAGTCTGTATTAGAGCATCCATTATTTTGTGCATCTTCTCATTCAGGTTTCTATTTGAATCAGTTTTCTTCAGCTGTTTTCAGCTTACTGGATACGATGTAAAATACAAAGCTCAGCCCGTCCCCCAGAAGTAGCTTACTGTAGTTGCAATTAGTATTTTCTATGGTACATAAAGGCAAGGCACTTTTCAGAGATGGTGTATTTGATGGACCAGCTTCAAAGAACAGGATGCTCTTAGCACACCTTAACTGATGCAGTGGAAGATTTATATTGGAGAATGGATTAGAAGTCTACCCTTAAGCTCTGTATTATCAGTACAGTTACCCATTTTCCACAGGGAATGATTCTGGCCAATAAGTTGGCATTGTTGCAAAACAACAAAATATAGCTTCAGCTTTGTAACTGCTGCTCCTTGCAGGCTGATAGTGCTGAATAAATACTGCTGTAGTTTGGGATCACCAATTCACATGAAGTTCAAAGTTGAGTTATAGCTATCTCTTTGCTTTTCTAAATTTGTATAGCACTGACACTTGTTTTAGTTAAATATTCAGCATATACTTGCTATGACATTCTTTGTAGCTATCCTTGGTAACAGCATGTTGGCTCAGAGCCTTTGCAAGAGGCCTTGCGCTCACAGCAATATTATTTTATTGGAAGGGAGATTGATTACCAGTGAATGCTGCATTTTTTTTTTCTGAATTCTTTGGAAGAGGGATGGGTATATGGAGACAGTTTCTTCCTGGTGTAACATCATTCTGGTCCATTAAAAGTAAATTTAGTATGCAAGTGCCCATTTTAACAATTGATTTCATAAAGGGCAAAAATTGCCTAGATAATCAGCAATTCATATGTCAATATTCACTATCATCCATCTTCATTCCGTTTTTCCTTCTGGTTATCTTGGGAAGTCAGGACCTAGTCAAAGTTAGATGCCAAAAGTTACTTTATATTGGCTTTCACCCCTAGATTTCCTGGATGTAACATCCAGATCCAGGCAGTATTTTCAGCATTCTAGAATAGTTAAGAATATCTGCAGATTTAGAAATACATAAAATCAAAATGGAGTGTGTGATAACCTGGGGAAAGGGGAGGAAAGTAATCCATTTATACGGTTTATCAAGAAGCAGTCTGATCGCCTGCCAGGTGACTGAGGCAGATCGCCAGTGGCTCACACAAATGGAATAACTGGAACTGTTGTCCTGAGTGTTGTCTGTTAGTTATATGATAGCATGAGCACTATCACAGGTGTCGCAGATGGAGAGAAAATTGCTTGAGACCACGGAAAGCAACCTTTTTGGAGTTGGTGTGAGGCCTTGGTGATCCCTGGTTAGCAGTATTCTGTTTAGACCACAGCACCATGAATATTTACTCTTTTTATTGACCAGCATACATAATTGGGAACAGCAAGTGATTGGTGGGAAGTGCCTACAGCTACACATTAGATTGCTCAGGGACTGAGTTTAAACTTGTGTCTATCTGCAGGAAGCCAAGTAACTTGGATTGACTCATTTCTGAGAGTTAGTTTTATCTAATGGATGTCTATATCCATACTGGATATCCTTGGCCAGAGGGTCTCAGACCTCTGGCCCTCAGCTGATGTCTTTGTGGCCTGAAGATAACAGTGATTGTCATGGATGTTTTTTTCCAAGCACAGTATTTAAAAAAAATAGTGAGATTGTCCTGCAGCCCTCCAGAAGGATGAGGTTATGCGCTGTAGGACTTGGGACATATTGGGAAGCTGTATGGTGTTGCAGAACCTTTTGGGAGACTGATGCAGGCATGGATAAGAGGTAGGAAGCCAAACCCTGTGTAAGATCATCCATGCTGACTCTTGGGAGCAAGTGCTGATGGTGGAGAGCTGTGTTCCCAAACCTGTGTCTGCTTAGGTTTGGAGCTCTACAAAAGAGAACCTGGGAGCAAACTAGCAGTTAATCACTGCCGAGTGATCAGGAGCCCAGAGATTGCTCCTTACCCTAGTACTGTGTGGAAATGTAGACATAGCTGTAGGATGTTTTGAGGCAAGTTTTGCACAGGAAAAGTGGAACTTAGTTATGGAGGGGCCTTGGACCTTTAGGAAATGTCTGTAAGAGTAGCAGAAATTGGAAATCTCAGCCTTCATCAGGATCCCAGTTTCCCTAAAAAGAAGAAAAAGGGAGTGTCCTGGAACTGGGACCTTTCTTCCTGCTCTGTCAGAGTGAGGCAAAAGTCTCGGCTTGTTCCCTGGCCTAGATGTGTGCCCAGCCTTCATCCTGCCAGTTGTAGAGTGAGAAACGTGTTGAGCTCCTGTCCTTCAGCACAGTGCTCCCTGTGAGCTGGTACATCAGAATCAGGAGGAATGGGGTCCTTTAGAGCCCTTAAATTCTCCCAGTGTGAACAAAACTACTTTCCCACAAGCAAAGAGGAATTTGTTTGGCAAAAATTTGAACATTAAGTGCAGCTGCTGGAAGTGTTTATAATTTGTTCCTTAAAAAAAGGCAACTGACTGAGTATTGTTGATAGTACTGCAGTGCTCAGCACTTACAAGGAGGGGCAGAAGGCCTGGGATTATATTCTATTGGGAAACTATTTTCAGAGTAACTTCAGTTACAGTTTGATGTCCAAAACGGTTGCTTGAAGGATTTTTAGATGCTTAGGGAGCTGTACTTACGCAGATTGAAACCAGACTTCCTTTTCTGCCCCTCCGTGCAGGGGAGCAGTACTGTGGTATCCAGGGTGGGGCCAGAGCTTCTCTCAGTCACTGCTGACTGCGGTGTGGCTCCCTGTGTGGGGATGCCTCACCCCTGCTTCAGCAGCCCTTATGTCCTGCTCCTCTGCCGAGTCTTGACCCAGTGGGCATGGTGGTGATGTGCCATGTGCAGCACCAGTGTTTCCCCCTCCTCAGCAGAAAGGGAACTGGTGGAGATGGTGGGGTTTTGATCTCAGTTTCAGTCTTCCTGGCCTTGGTCCATTCAGATGAGTGTTGTATCAGTTCCTCTTTGGAAAGTTATTTTACTAATTGTGCAGTTTTACCTCTGAAGGAGGAGTAGAGGTGAATTGTGCAGTGCTTGGACTGAGTTACACCAGTCAAAAGCAGAGTATATCCCAGGCAGGACCTGGGAATCCTCTGCTTGGTGTATTCGCCTTAGTCAGCAGGATCAACTTAATGATCGGCTGTATATTGCCTTCCAGTGTACACAACTTGCTTAGCATGCCCAAGTCCTGGTTTAATGAAGTAATAGTTAACCAGGAAAAGAATATGAAGGCAAGTTTCTTTCCAGTGCAGTTTTAGAGAGATTTATGTAATAGATGTGAAATGTCAACTTAATATTAATGGGGATTAATTGAATTCAGAGTAAGGGATTTTTCCTTTTGTCTCTTCCCTCCTGTCACCTTAATAACGACCTTATTCGATCTAAATATTCTAGCAGATCAGGTAGAGGTTTTTCCTATTAGGTAATTACCAGTTCAGCAAGGAATGTGGTTATATGATTTCTCAGGCATGTGAAGTCATGTAGCCTAGTTGTATTTCACTAATTAGAAAAAAATTGACCAAGTATTAGTGTTGTGAAATTGTAATTTACTCTATGATTGTGTGTTAAAGCACTAAATCTCTCATGATTTGGTGTTAACACTACGTGTCAATTATAAGCTGCCCTTGAAATATATTAATTACACAGCAAAAAGGTAATTTTCAGTTATTGTCACCCAAAGTTGTATTTCAGCTGAACAGTCTTGATAGATATCTCCATGGGAATTCATTTAACAGATTCTGTTTTCTGTGATGCCTTTTTTTCATATTTTAACTATCTTATCTCAGATGTGCAAGAAATGTTTTGCACTGCAAATTTTGCACATTAAGTTGACAACTTATTTATTATGATGCAGAATAGGAGTTGAAATATGACCTTGTATTACTTTGTTTGGAGAAACAAAGTAATTTGTTTTCAAGAAATAGTTTGTTTTTCAATATTTCTTCTAAAGTACTTCCTTTTTTCTCTATTATATATAAATCCCAGATGTGGGGGTTAGATGTGCTAATTTCCATGAAACACATAGGGTTTTGTGTCTGTAAGACACAAGTCTTGTTTCCAGTCGTCTTTTCTGACAGCAGTCAAGGTGTTTGAGAACACTAAGGGGAATCTCTTAATTTACTGCTCAGATGTTTTCATTGAATTTACACATACACAGAGATTAAATGCTGACAGTATTTATGGATGAAATGTGAAGGTGGTTGTATTTGAAATTTTCTAATTACAGTTCTGTATCAGAACCTCTGAAAAGGTAAACTGGAAAAAAATTTATTGATTTTCTGAGCATATTTTTAATTGGTTATTCCACCTTAAAGTTCACCGATCCTTTTGTGACATATGGGAGCCTTATCTCTTTGCAGCTTCTGGTTTTTGGGAGAATGAGGAGCCTGATCAGATAAGAGAGAGAGAAGAAGAGAACTCTTACTGTGATTCGGTGCATTTCGTCAGCGGCTGCCTGTCTAATCCAGTGTGCTTCTGTTTCTTGGGGGAAAAGCAGAAGTGTTCTATAATAAAGAATAAAACGTAAAAAGGAAAAAATCAGTGAGAGGCAAATGTACCCTCTCTTTTTAGCGTATTTTTGGGAATATTTTTCAAAGGCTTAATAGACCATCTTATCCATAAACAAGAAGTTGAAGACTGCTGATTTTCTCCTTGTGTGTGGCAGAGTGAGAGAATGGCTGGCACAAATGGTTTTCAATTTTTATCACTTTTGCTGCTGAGGAGTCCAGATTACTGCAAGCATGGCTATTGTCGGAAAAACAGCTGTGGGAAAACAGCATCTTTGAACATAAAAGTTGAAATTTGGAGACCGTTTATTTTTTTGAAGATGTGCATTTGGATTTAGATTGCTGATGTGTGGCTGCAGGCTGGGGTGAATTAGCCCCTGATAATGCAGCAAACTGGCCATAGGAGGGAGAGAAGCTGACAGTACTCTTCAGATAGTAATTTGTGAGGTTCTTAGGTCGAGGCTGTCTTAATTAAGCTGGAGGCATAATTTAAAAAAAAAAAACCTACGTAAAATCTTTGTTTTCTCTTCTCAGCTAAGTGTAGCTGAAATTTCTTTATAAGACCAAGTTGGATTCATTCTGGCTGCTACATCACAAACATGTGCTTAGAGAAAGGTTCAGAGGGAAAACCCTGTTTTCAGTATGTGTAGTGTTCTGGGGTTGACTTCCTGCTTGCATCTGGAGTAGACTGGGCTGACAGTGAGGAGAAAATTTTGTGGGTTTTTTTGGTTTGTTTTTTAATGAAGATCTGTGCAAATCAAATGTGGACTTTCACATACAATTACATTAATTAAAGTGTTGCAAATGCAGCATATTAACACAGTATGGGTAAAAAAAGGTGTACTTTGACCATGGACAGTCTCATTTGTGTTTGCAGCAGGTGGCCTGCGTCACTGGAGCCCTAACTCTGGGGTCCCTGCCTGTCTCCCTGCTGGTCTTTTCCCAGGTAGATATGGAGAGGTGCTCCCTTGGGGCTATACTAAAGTTGCTTCTAGGTCAGAAGTGTTATTGCCGTGTAGCCAGCGGTTTGTCTGTTTGTTGAGTGTTAAGTCAGTGCCACGACCCCCAGGCTATTGAGACTGTCCCATCAGAGAATTGGCTGGAGACCAGGCTTTAGCTTGGTAGCAGTACAGGAAAGCAATCCTAGAGGTTCTTGGAAAGCCTTGACTCTAACTGTCTGATACAGTTGGGGAAGAACCAATGAGGAAAAGTATGCTGTTGGACCTTACACTAACAAGGAAGGTCTTGTTGGAGAAGTAAAAACTGGGGGCAACCTTGGCTGCAGTGACCACAAGATTGTGGAGTTCAGTATCAGTCTAGGAGGAAGGAGGACAATGAGTGAGATTGCAACTCTGGGCTTCAGGAGAGCTAACCTTCTTGGAAGGATCCCACTGGAATGTCCCAATGGGAAGAGGTGTCCCAAGAGATCTGGTCAGTATTCAAAGATCATTTCCTTCATACTTAAGACTGGTGCAGCCCAAGCCCCCGGGGAGCCTACCAGCCAGGGAGAAAGTCTGGAGGAAGGAAGACTTTCCTTGAGTGAAAAGGATTGTGTTAGAGACCATTTAGTCCAACTTGACATCCACAAGTCCATGGGGCCTGATGGACCTTGTTAGCACACACGAGTGTTAAGACAACTGGTGGACATCATTGCTAGGCCATTCTCAATCATCTTTGAAATATTGTGTCAGTCAGGAGAGGTGTTTGAGGGCTGGGAGAAAGCAAATGTCTCCCCAGTTTTCAAAAAGGGCAAGAAGGAGCACCCAGGGAGCTACAGACCAGTCACCCTCATCTCAGTCTCCAGAAAGGTGATAAACTGGCTTACCTTGGAGGCCATTTCTAAGCATGTGGAAGACAAGAACCTCATCTAAGTAGTCAGCATGAATTCACTGAAGGGAAATCATGCTTAAGCAACATAATTGACTTCTGTGGTGGGATAACTGCCTGGATAGGTGAGGGGAGAATATTGGATGTTGTCTACCTGGACTTTAGCAATGCTTTTGACACTCTCTCTCTCATGATATGCTCACAGGAAAGCCCAGGGAGTGCAGGCTGGATGTGTGGACAGGGAGGTGGTTTAAGAGTTATGTGAACACCAGGTCCCAGGGGATTGTGATCAGTGGCACAGGGTGTGGCTGGAGGCCTGTCACTAGTGCTGTCCCTCAAGATTCAATATTGCATCCATTATCGTTTAAGCTGTTCATCAATGACTTGGATGAAGGGGAAGATGCCTCTTCAGGAAGTTTGCTGATGACACAAAGCTGGGAGGAACAGCCCCAGAGCTTTGTGAAGCTCTTCAGAAAAATCTTGACAGGTTGGAGGTTGGAAAGCAGATCTCTGGAGAAGGATCTGGGGACAAAAAGCTGTCCATGAGCCAACAGCCTTTGCCAAGAAGGCCAATGGTGTCCTGGGGTGCATAAAAAACAGCATTGGCAGTAGCTTGAGGGAGGTGATCCTGCCCCTCCTTTCAGCCCTGGTGAGGCCACATCTCGAGTGCTGTGTCCAGTTGTGAGCTCCTCAGTACTAGAGAGACATGGAGATTCTGTGGTTCTGTGAAGCAGTCCTGCATCACTGGATACTGAGCTCCACTCAACTCTTGTATGTTAAAAAGCACAGGTGTAATGAAATCCATGAGACCCAACATTGCTGTGCTTTCACCTTGAAGAGCCAAGAACATCCCCAGGTCATATCACTTTCCTATTTTTATCTGTAGTCTTTTTTTTTTCTTTGTAGAATACCAATTAGAAATAACTCCATGTTCTTTTTAAAAAGGTTATAAAAGAAAGAGAAAATTGGACAATGGTCAGAGTCCTCACAATTCCTCAAGGGCCCTGGCTTGGCCTGCTAAGGTTCATCCCAGCAGCAACAGTGCCTTGATTGTGTGGAGGGGATACCCACACTTGCCTCTGCTTTAGGATGCACCTCAGTCCTGCCTTGTCTCCAGCCTTGTTCTCAGAGATGTCCATCCTGCTTTCACTCCTGCAAGGTGGCCCTGCTCCTGCTGCTCCTGACTGAAATCCAGCAGGAGATGCTGGGCACTAGTAGGCACTTCTGCAAATTTCTGATGTCCAACAACAGATTGGTTCACTTGTATTGATTACCTTATGTAGATGTTACGTAGATCTACATGTTAGCCTTACGTCGACCTTCAAAGTTAATGGCTCCCTCACTGTCACCATGAACAGCGTGCCAGCTACTACTGCATATTATACATGATGTTATTGTCTTGTTGCACTGGAGTAGATGAAACGCTTCAAGAAGTGCTGTGGGGGAAAATCTGGAAGTACCAGAAAAGATCAAGTGAGCTGACAGTATAAGAACAACAGAATTTGTAAATGTGGACGTTCAAAGTGAATAATGCAATGAGTGAAGCTCAGCTAAGTAATGCTGCAAAATGCTTTTCGGTTAGAAATTGTAATTTTGTTCTTTTAAGAGCATTTCTCAAATGAAAGTTAGTTGCAATTTTTTTCTTTTGAAGCATGCATATAAAATCTCACATAATGTAAGTGGTGAATGTTGCCTTTATATACTGTAGGTGAAGCTGAAACTTGTGTGACTTGACATATGCTTTCAACTCTGCTTTGTAATTGCCTTTATAAGTTACATAAAGTCTCAAGCCAGTTCCTGCTCCATTCAATTGAGTAATGATAACCTAGAGCCTAATTCTTCAGTGCCTTGAAATCATGACCAAGAAGTATTGTGAAAAAGCACATTTGTGTAAATAATTTGAAGTGCTATAATTCAAAAATGCTTTACCCTGAATCATTTGTGCTGTTTAATTATTTCTACATCTAATAATTTTGCTTAGAGGATTTATTCAATTTCCTTTTTAGCTCTCGACCTGGCACAACAACGTAGTGTTTGGGCTTCTAGGAAGACAGGAGGTTTAATAGAGGTTAAAAGAAATTTATGTCCTGTAAATATGAAATAGTGTCTAAATTGATCTGACTATACCTTTAAAGGGTGATCTATATATATTTTTTTTTAACTTGATCTTGAACTGTATGTATTACTGAGTTTCAAGATAGGTATATGCATGTACAAATGCATTTGTGCCCATTTGTGTGTGTGTGTGTGCGTGCATGCATACCTTATAAAAGAAGGAAATTAATGATTCTGGATTGATGTAGATTATTCAACCTTGGTCTCTTTTATGTCTTCTTCAAGGGGATATCTCAGCTGCTTCTGGCTCTAGTGAAGGGTTACAGCATGTTACAGCAGTAGCCTTTTCACTGCTGAGAAAGGACAGAGTTGAGAGATGGTCTGAGGTTGTCTGATTTTAGGCTCTTGACTTGTCCTTGGGAGCTCATAACTGACAGCAAGAATGGCTCAGGGCTGTATTATACATATAATTGTATGCTATGTATGTATATTATGTGCTGGGGCACTTTGTTGCCTGTGGCAATGTGAAAGAAGGTGAAGGAATAGGAAAGTATCTTTTTCCTTAAATAAGGGAGACAGTTTAGTGGTGAACTATGTTTTAGAAATTAATGCATAGGTTATGCTTGTGTGAACTTCGATTTTTTTTTTTTTTTTTTTTTTGGTCTCAGGTTTTAATGAAATATGTTGAGATGGAATGTTTCAGTACTTTCAGTGTTAAAGAAATTGAAGTTGTCAGACAGTTTTAATGCCAATGTCTGTATGAGGCAGTGTTACTTCTTAGATTAGGTAAGGTCACCACACGGCTCCACAGCAGCCTCTAATTTAAATGTAACTTGTCAAATGTGTTGGTGGAAGAAAAATTTAAAATATAGCATTTGACTTAGAACTTAAAGTGTCTTCCCTGCATCTGGTGCCTTTTTTTCTTTTCTTTTTCTTTTTTTTTTTTTTTTTTTTTTAAATAGTGCTGTTGCCTCAAGGCTGACACGACCTGGAGGAGATGAGGCGGCAGTTTTGTGCTTCTAGAAGATAAGGAGTATTATGTGTGATTGTCTGCCTGTGTCCTGCTGCCTCTTCCTGGCTGTGTCATGAGAAGAGGTGAGGGGAAGCTGTTTACTCTGAGCAGCTATGCCTCCCTGGTTCTTGGCTGCTGCTCCGGGATTGTGGAGAGCTGGAAGCAGCTTGGAGTGTCTGCAGGCGGCAGCCGTCAGTGTGCCTGACAGTCTGCTGCACCCGCCGATTCCAGTGGGGCTTCGCTCTGCCTCACAGCATGCCTTCTTGGCTTTCTGTTTGCAGGTACCTCAGCTTCTAGGAAAGTCAAAGCTGTTTGTGGTGTATAGCAAGGAAAGGAAGTGTGTGAAGTATTAATTGGATATTATTCTATTGAATGAGGGCTTATGATAAAAGTTCAGAACTGTGGGAGAAATATGTGTATGTGATTACCCAAACTGCAGCTGTGTGCAACTTGGTGGTCCTTGTTCTTGGGGTGTTATCCTATAAACCAGTCAGTTCTGACACAGTGTGATAAAATCCTGTATGGGATGAAGTCAGGAGTGTGATTCCCTCTATACCATCCTTGTCTGTCTGCCTGGGAGGCAGCTGCGTGTCCTTGCCACACTCCATTGCAGCCTGGAGTAATGCTGACTTTTGCTCCTGTCCTTGCAGTCTGAGCGACGAGAGGCAAACATGGCTCAAGCACCCACTGATCCAAGTAGTGCAGAAACTGCTGACCCAGAGGAGAGTTCTCCAAATATGATAGTCTACAGAAAGGTAAGGATTTGGAGCTGTGTGCAAAAATCCCTTTTCTATGTGGCTGTCTCCTGAAAGGATCCCATGCCCCTTTTGAAGTCAGAGGTATATTTCAGACTGCTTGGATGCACAGCTGAAAGAGTTTTCAGGAAAGTAGCTCTTTCAAACTCTAGCATTTGAGAGCTTGAAGTTGAGTTGTGTTCAGTGGATGCATGTGAGCTTGTTAGTATGAAATATTTGATGACAAGCTAATAACTTGAAATTTGTAACTTTTTTGTCATATGACTTTAGGTAATTGTTCAAGTTTACCACAGCTACCTAAAATAAGTGTACATATCTTCCAATTTTTATCATAAAAGTACAAAGCAGCTGCCATGCACCAATCTTTTGGCACTTTTTTCCCTGTATTCATATTGTGTTTCTTGTTGCATAATTAGCAGTTTGATTCTTTGTAGGTCGCTGTTCTTATTTCCCATTGCCTTGCTTAAATTAAGAAAAGAGTATTTTCTCAAATACTAGGGAAAAATAAGTTAGACAAAGGTAAAATAACAGCGATGTGTGATGTTAAAGAGCATTCTTTCACCATGATAAAATGTCTTGTTCTGAAGTACTTTGGAAAGCTGTCTATTGACCCATTTGCTCGGCACTGTTTTATTCTGGGGTGGGTGTATCCTTTGTCTTTGAAATTTTTGTAGTTTAATGAAATAATGTAAATATATTTTAGTCAGCAAAATATTTCTTATGTAGTATGCAGAAGTGCTGTATGGTTCTGACAGAAATTTCTTGCATAGCTTAAACAAGCTACCGTTCTGTTAATTTAAGAGCCACAGTGCTAGCTCAGATCAAGTTTCCTTGATCCTGGGTAAAATTACTGAAATGTGTTGGGGGTACACAGTTATGTTTTCTGCTTGCATGACTGCAATCTTGATGACTTTCATATGCTGAGAAAATAATTTAGGTTTCGTATGGAGCATGAGTTGTTTAAAGTGTTACTTTTTGATATCCATAATTTTGGTTCAGTTGTTGTGTATTTGGTTTGGAATCTGGAATTGTTAACATGGGAAAAATTTCTGGGTAATGTGTAGGCTTGTTTGTTTTGAATGTGTTATGAAAACACTTTGGCTCCTAATTTGGAAGTAGCACTAGTTGGTTAGTCAGATTATTTTTTTCCAACCTGTTTGCTGAGAGGTCCAACACCCAGTAGGCTGAAGTAGATATGGGGTATGAAAGAAGAGTCTGGTTGCGTGATCTGGAATTAGGGCATTAAATCTGTGACTCTGCAGAATATCCACTTACCTGCTCTTGAAAACATTGTTTTATTTGTGTGCCTCACTTTCTGTTCATCTCATGGCATTTCTGCTTTACATCTTCACTTCTTTGCCTATCAGTGTTTCATTATTGTCACGTAGAATAGGGCTTGTGAGTTCTGTGGTATGGATGAGGAATATACTCACACTATTTGATTCATCTCCCCTTAGTGGTTTTCCTCTGATGTCAGTATCATTTCAGCCCTTCATAAGACAGTCACCTGTCAAAATACATAGTTGTCTTCTATGTAAAAGTGTATTCTGTATTCTCAATGTTAAGCTAACATATCTGTCAGGTTTTTTTGCTGAGTGTTTCTGTTGCTTTCTGAATAAAAAGGATTGATACCTGTTTTTCAGAGTAAATTTTCATTGGTGATTGACTTTCTAAATGTAATTTACATTATTTTAGATACTAGTTTTAATATTAGCATTTGATATTATTCGATATTTTGATATTAGGTAGATGTATTACACATCAGTTTTCTTCCTTAGCGTTAAAAAATCATATGCAAAATCTGAGACAAGACTGTTATTCTTTTGATTATTTCTCCTCTCTCCAAATGAATGTTTAGCTCTTCATCTCTCATTTCCTTTCAAATGGCTTGATTGCCAGTAATGAGTGAGAAAAACACTGCACTGGACTCCCTGAAATATTGAACGCAATCTGGAAGAATACCCTCCAGTTCAGGATTGGTATTGTGTCACAGTAGAAGGAAAGGTTTGCTTCTCACAGCAGGGATCCTGAGATGCAATTGTTGATCCTCCTTAGGAAGAATAAATAAGGGTGGGCTTGAATAGTGGGACCACAGTAAATCCTGCTGTAAGTGTGAACACTTTGTTGCTTATCATAACTGTCATGTGTGGGTTTTGAGGGAGGAAAGCTCTGCAAGTACAACCCCAAATTGTTAATACTTTCTTTACTGAGAGTCTCTGAGGTCTGTTTTAAGTTCATGTGCCAACAGCTTGGTTGTAGCCTGGTTTTCTTTTAGTCACTAATGAGACTCATTTAGAGGACAAACCAGATCTTAGGTGGGATTGAGTGTCCTTTTGGAGCAACCTCTCTCTGTTTTGTTTATGGAGAAGAGCCTAGAACATGCTGTGCTCTTTATTTAGGTAGGTAAAACTAAGTGGGATGAGTTTTGGCCATGCAGAACAAAATAAACTAATTTATTTTGACTCAAATTACTTCATGATATTCTCTATGGACTCCTGCAAGCAAATGGATTCTAACTGCTTTGATTGCTACAGCAGATGGTCTCAATGAGATAAGTCTTATTTTCTTTTAACTTCAGTGTTAATCTTTTGGGGGTTGATATTTATCAATTTGTGAGACACGTTATTTTTTTAATCCCAAATACTCTCTGTTGATCCACTGTTTTGGATGACATCTGTGTGTGAATTAAGTAGTGCAGATGTGTTTGTTACAGTAAGCAGTGTTTAGGGTTTGCTTTGCCTCACTCCACCCTTGTTAAAATGAATTGTACCCTAAGCTACATGAGCTGTGTTGACTGGGACTCTGGTGACAGTCGTGGGTACCTAGCTGTCAGGTACCTATGTCATAGGATAGACATTTATAATTAAGCAAGCTGCATTTCTCTCCTAGGGCTTGTGCACCCTCTCATCTCTCTGTGTCTCAGTGCTGGGCCCTGGGCTCACAGGGCTCCAGGTGGTGCCGCAGTCAGGGCGTGCTGTCCCTTATCTGTGTGGCGCAGTGGTACCCAGTGGAAGGGTAAGGGTGCTGCAGATACTGCTTTGCCATTTAAGTACTCTGGGAGTACAGTCAGTCTGGCCACATCTGGAGTAGATGCTGATGTATTGATGTTGTTACTACTGGAAGAATGGTGCACAGTGCTTAAGGCAACTGTTTGAAATGCACTACCCTACTTTTCATGGGAGCAGGGAGTGACATCCCCATCCTAACTTCAGTCTGGGAGCGTTGTGTGGGTGCCGCAGCATGGAAGGAAAAAATGCAATAAAAACCAGTGAGAGGAGAAAAAACACTACTAGCAAACAGTAACAAAAAATATAAATTGATTTTAAATGTGGGTCACATTCCCTTGAAATCCAACCATCCTTGATTAGTCTGTCTTGCAAGTGCTGGTGACTGTGTCTCAGGGGCCCTTTGGGTCATTGTTACAACAATCTATGTCTGAAAATTCCTCTTCTGCAGACAGTATCAAAAGACAAATGGTTCACGTACGCCTCCTGACATCAGACCTATTAGGTGCCAAAATAATTTGGCAAATCAAATTTTCTTATCAAAAGGATGGATGGTGGAAAATTGTCATGTCATTGTAAGAAAAATCAAAATTTTTAGGGCTTGACTAAATAAGAACTGAAAATACCAATAAGGAGGAGTACCTGGGGAATATAACAAGAAGGATGGAACCACAGAAATTAAAATCTAAATTGGATAGCAAGGTGTACTTGTTCCTGGGAGAGATCTCTTACGACAGGGAAAAGTTTGCAAACTGTGCTGTTTAGAGATTTTTAGAACCACTGGAGCATATATATCAAAGGGATATCAAAGTTTATTGTCAGATAAATGATCTGCATTATCTGATGGTAGATTTCAGTTTCTGCTTAATTTTTGCCCCACACATCTTCTATATCTGCTTGCTAACATCAGCACTTAGAGAGTTAAATTTTGAATTTTTATGGTTACTCATGGTAAGTCTTTTGAACAAGCAAGAAAATCTAATTTCCAAAGGCAATTACTGCTCTAAGTAATGTAACACAAACTTGCAGCTGCCACAAGATGCTTTCAGAAAAATCTGAGTTGTTTGCTACCTTCAGTACTTGGCAGCCCTAGTGTCTTTTTAAATGCTGATTTAAGATCTGAATTGGAATAATAATAATAATAATAAATAAAAGCAGCCTTACATTTGCAGGCTTTCTCCAAGCAAATTCCAGTGTTCCAGTCATGTCAAGTAGCAGGAGTGTTGGTGTCAGACCTGGCCAAATGTGCTGATTGGGCAGGAAATGAGAGAATGAGCAGTTGTGAAGATGGGGCATGCAAAAAATGTATGGACCACAAAGCAGAAAGATGGGGGAAGAGGCTGTTGTTAAATTAATTGTTCACATTAAAAAATATAATACTGATATTTTTGAGCTAGTCAGAAAACTGAGACTGCAATTTGACTGCTGTTAAGTTATGCTGTGAAAAACCATCTCAAGGGGACACTGTCCAAGCTACCAAAAGCAGATGAACCTTGCAAGGGTATAGTTGAGATGATGACTTTCTGTAAAGAAATAAAAAATTGAAGTGTTTTAAAGTGAGATGGATTTAATGCATACAGCTTATTTTTTTATTAAAAGAAAATCTGCATCATTTTTTGAGGCTTCCTAACCCCTTCAAGGTTTCATGCTGTTTTTGTGAGAGGCAGCAGAACCTAAAATGTGTTTAAACTGTTTAATACTTTGGCCATTCTTTTTATTTGAGTCTCTTGAGTTTTATTTTAGGATTCTACTGCATGTAAAGGCCTTGAGGATCTTTTTTTTGTACATGAAATCTGAGTTTTTCACACAGTTACTTCTCTTTTGTAACTGGTTCTTTAACATAAAGCTGTAAATTGATGATGATAATGCATGACTTGATAACACTGCAGATGTCCAGGCTTTGAATTTTACCCAAGGATTTTTCTGTACTGTCGGTAGAGATTACTTGATGGCATTTTAAGTCATCTTACTCTTAACATTTCCAGATTTTTTTTTTTTTGAATTCTGTTTCTGACTAAAAGCAGTAAGCCAAGATTAAACTAGGACTGAATGTGAGAGTATGTATTTGTACTTCAGGAACTGAAATATGCACAATTTTGGGTAAATAACCTCCAAACTAGCATTGTTACTGCTGGAAAATAAATTTAAACCCAGTCTTGTTACCAAAATGTGTTGACACACAGGTTAGGCAGCAGGGGAACTTTTAACTCGGCGTTTCTTCGTTGCACATTGACAAGGAGGTTTCAGTTAATTTATCGCTGCAAATACTCATGTGCTTTACTTGTAAACAGAAGCTGGCCATTTCTTGAAACCTTGTTAATTTTTCTATTCAGCTGATTTACTGTGTTGATGACTTTGACTGCCTAGGGTGTTGCATAGAGAGGGTGAAATGCTTGTGCGCAAGATGAGCTACTTGTTGAATTGTGGCTGTAATTATGACAGAGGTGGCTGGTTTTATCTAGGGGATTCCTTCTTAGCATTTGCTATAATAACAGGGGTAGCATTCACTTATTCTCCTTTCCATACCTCATACAGTAAAATCCTATGGATAGTAATCACAGTGGGGGCATTAAATTTGGTTTTAGAGAGAGAGGCTGTACTGTGGGGGCCAGAGGTGAGGATGGTTGTGTACAACAAACCTGTCAGGTAGAAGCAGCAGAGAAGAGTCCTGGAGTACAGTGGCAAATCATAGGGAAGCCATAGTCCAGTGTTGAGCAATGGCAATGAAAATCACAAATGTAATCCCAGTGTCTTAGAGAAATATTTCCAGGGCAGGGAATATTATGCAGCAGTATTATGCAGAGGGCCGGTGATATGGCTTCCTCTAGGTCATGGTGTAATCTTCTCTTTTGTCATCTCCCGTCTTAAGAAAATGTGTCCTGGTTGCACAGCATGGACTAGGAACAAGTGGTGTATTTAGCTGGGCAAAAGCTAGTGCTGGTGTGCACACAAATTTTGATAAATTTGTGTTGGATATAAGCAGTCTTGGAGTTAGGGGGTGTTTTCTAATTCTTAGAAAAGTGGAGTTCTGGAGCAGTCACTGCAGGAAGTAATGAGGCCCAGGAAGCCATATGGTTTTAGGGTTGCTGTAGGCATGTTTTTGAAGAGGCCTTTATGACATGGTATTTTGCAAAAGTAGAGGAGGAGACAGTGAGCCAAGAAGCCTCTCAAGATTTATGTATACCTTCTTCAGATTACCCTGAATAGGTAATAATACCTAAAATACCTCCTAAATATGTGTATGTAGGTATATGAAATACCTTCAAACACCCTTCATTCACACAGTACCAAACAATTTGTGCTGCTAAAGTTTGACACTTGTCATTGTCCTTGAACAAAGCTAATGCTACTGACCTTGACTGTAGCTGTCAGGGAAGCCTTGTGGTAGAGCTGGTGTCTGTGGGTTTGATTTCCGCATCAGTTAGATGATATGAATGATTAATGATCGAAGGCATTAGTGTAAAATTGCAAGCAGTTAGTTCCTGGAGGACTTCAGAAGCTGACTCGCATTGTTGCGTAGATGCAAATGAGGCTGTCATAGGAGTGGCAGAAACGTTTTTTTAGAGTCAGGTGGAGGTCAGCCACCTGGAGGAAGGACTTTTGGATACTTTGTGTTTTGTTGTTTCTTTCCGTTATTTGTCTTGCAGTTATAGTTAGATTTACTTGAGGCTGAAGATTCAGATTAGTGGGCAGTGGGCAAAGTTACAAATATGGAAAAATGTGTAATGCGGTACGTAGGTAAAGCCTCAAATAACTATTTTCATGTTTGTCTTTTTAGGTATATAAATGCATGCATATATAGACGCACACATGTACTTACATGCTTTAAAGTAATGAGAAAGAACAAATAACCCTTGTTTTATCATGGGTCTATGGTGTAGCCTAATAGGCACAATATTGGAGATATGTTAAAACCTTATATATAGATGTATGTATGATGCCCTTTCTTATAGATCTTCTGTGCCTTAAATCTTTCTATTCGAATAATGCATACAGGGATTCACTGGTTTGCATTTCACACATGGCCTGAGCCCAAGTGTGAGGCTGTCCTTGGCTCTGGTGTGTTGTATACCTCTTTGTAGTTAGAGGTTTTGGTGATAAGCATATAGCTTTTTTTCCCCCTCTTCATATTCCCCTAGCAGTTGCCTTATTTAAACTTCTTTAATTTTCTTCCGTCTCTGGCTCATAATTTCTCTGTTCCTGTTTGTGACTGAAACAAACTGTCTCTTGCACCCATAGAAGTCTAATTACAGTGATCTATTACTTTAACTGTTCTCAGAGGCAGAAAAAAGACGAGCCAGGACCAATAGCTATGACAACTTCAAAGTATATTTTTAGCAAAGCAACTAGTGCAAATTTAGAATACAGAGATAAAAAGGGAAGGTTCAGCTAGAGGGTAAGATTATGCTATTCTAGCTGTAGCAGTTAGTGCCTGGCATTTTTGGAAACGGTTCTCTTTTATTCCCCTCGCATTTTTCTCATGCCATTTGTTTCATATTTGTTGTCAGCATTTTAAGTGATGGTCTTGAAGTATTTGCACTGTGTTTGTTGATTTACTTTTGCATATTGTTTTGGGCAAAATGCTGAATATAAGCATTTTCTTTCTGCCTAAAACTCTGTTTTAGGCATGGGCTTGTTTTGTTTATTAGAAACAAACCAAAATGAAGTAGTGAAGCAGTATGGAGCTGCCAGGCTGACTTACTCCAGGAGGCAGCTTCTCTCTATTTCAGATGCAATCTTGAACCTTAATATTAAGACAAAATAGTTTCGATGGAATTGGATGAAATGTGCATGAAACTGTGGTTTTTTTGTTTTGTAATAGAACTTCAACTAAACCCTTATTCTATCCTGATTAATAGAATGCCACTTCAGGGGATTCTGAACATATTTCAAAAGGCGCTGCAATAAGTTTGAGTGGGAGGATTCAGTTCAGTAAATAGAATTACATGTGTGGGACCATGAAAATATGCAAAGAGGTTCCATTAAAAAACTCATGTTTTGCATCCTAAGACTTTTTCAAGCATGTTTCTCTGTTTTCATGAGAAGCTGTTATACCACATTCAAGGGGCAGCAATACTTTTATTCTTTTTGCTTTATCACTGCTGCTGTTGTATTGTATCTTATTTTCCCTTGTCTCTCCGAAGTTAACTGAAATGAAGAAAGTGGAAAGTAACCAGTTAACCAGACATTGAAGTACACAGATCTGCTTAACAAAGAATTCTTATTCTTGAGTATATTCAGTATTTAAGTTCAAAGGCTACATGTCTTTTGGGGTGGAGAGGTAAATACGTTAATTTACATTAGATGTCACCTCTCTGTACTTTGTTTTCCTTAAGTATTAATAGAGCTCATTAAGATCACCTTGCATTAAAGTTTTTGGAAATTATACTTTGGACCAATAATTAAGGGCCTCTGAACGTAAAGTGTAACGTACTCGTGGCATATACAAGAAGAAATGGCAAGATATTGTATGAATCTTTTTGGTTGTTTTTGTTGAGAGTAGAGTAAGTGGAATAGGTAGGAAGAGAATTTAATTGAGGAGAACATTAATGAACTAATCAGATCTGTTTCTTGTTTAAGAGAAAAAGCACATCAAGTAAATATTTCTGTTGAGTTGTTTTTAAGCTCTAGATGGAAATGGTTCTGTGTACCAGAGTCTTCTCAGAGTTTAGTGCTGGAGGTATCATTTCTGTTTTCTACCACGTTTCATTCTGTTTTCTACCATTTGATAAAAATGGCTATGGTGGCCATTGCATATTAAGAATTTTCCTCATTGGTTCTCTTACCATTTCACATTTTATCCTTGTGTCTTGCATTAGCTGAAAGTTTTAGCAAGGAGACCAGAACTGGAGGACTGCAAAGACTGTTTAACAACCTCTGTTTGCAGGCACAATTCTCCTCTGCTTGTTGACATGACTGGCAGCAGGGGCTGTTTTGGTGTGATGCCCCAAATAAAGGGAATATTTCATTCACTGGTGCTATAGTTAGATGCCTTTCCCCATCGGTAAATCCACCCAATTTTTTTAAACATTGCTTGTAGCTACATACAAATTAGGTCATTTGGTAATTTGTGCAAAACATCACAAAACTGTGGCAGCACTGGGTTCTTGTCACTTTCACTGTCCCCCCCTTGGCTCTTAAGAGTAAAATTAACTGGAGCTCGGTGAATTATATTTTTTCTATGTGTAGAAAAGAGAGCTACAATAATGGCACTACTGTTGTCTGCTTGTATGCTGAAGATAGTCCAACCATTGGCTTGTATCTGGAAAGTTATGTGTGGAAAAACAGTGATTAAACACACGTTTTTTTAATAACAGGAAAGTGATGCCTTTAGTGGCTAACTAGAAACAGAGACTAGGCAGGAATAAAGGAGATATTTATTTCAAAGGCCTTCAGATGTACACTCTGGGCTCCAGAGGGTCCTGCCTCAGTGGATCCCAAAATGGACAATGACAGGTCACGAGATCTTCACACTTTTATATCAGCATAAATTCACCAGCCAGAACCCAGCCAATGATGGAATTTCCTCAAGCTTGCTCCCCTCTCCCTAAGATGATGGTTTACAGTTTTTCAGCCTAGGACAGTCTGGGTGTCCTTGGAGAGCAAGCTAGAGAGGCTTTGTTATATTTATCTTAGCATGAGAGAACAGCACTTAACAAGTTACAGGAAACTTCAGAGGTATGCTAACAGTACAGGATTTGAAAAATGTAAAAGTTAAAACCTAAGGCATCAAAAGCACCTGTTTGGAAACAGGGAGCCCAGGTGTTTTTTTCCTTGGTCCTTTTACTGGGAAAGGTGATGTACTTTGGTAGTGATTGTTTTAGAAGTATTTTTTACTGGAAAGCACTTCAAACATGTTGAGTTATATAACAAGTTTCCCTTTCTGCATGCAAGAATGAAACCTCCATTTTCAGCAATGAAAACGGTGTTTAAATCATTCATAGTGTATTTAAGTATCAATGGTGCTCTCTTCCCACTATCTGAGGGTTTCAGGGACCATAGGAAAGACCTTGACCCACACCTGTGTAAAATTGCGACAGGCTAAAAGTTTTGTGGGATGGCCTGTGCTCTGGTTTTGTCTTTGCCAAATTGTTGCTTTTCTGTGTTACACGCATTTGTGAGTGATAGTATTTGAAGGAAAAAATAGAGGATTGAAGGCTAATGCACCAAAAGTAGGCAGAAAGGATAAGTCAACTGGAAGGGTGAACCAATTTGGAGAGAGTGTTAAGATTCAATATTGCTTTTAAAAAACCAGTATTTGCTGACTTAGAATTGCAAGAGATATTTACAGAATCATCAAGGCTGGAA
Source organism: Vireo altiloquus (assembly GCA_013396875.1). Classification (NCBI taxonomy): domain Eukaryota; kingdom Metazoa; phylum Chordata; class Aves; order Passeriformes; family Vireonidae; genus Vireo; species Vireo altiloquus. The sequence goes on along the minus strand of VZRF01002650.1, from coordinate 1,084,085 downwards.
GAAATCTTCAAGATCACCTAGTCCAGCTGTGAACCTAACACCACCATAATTACCCCTAAGCAACGTCCCCAAGTGCCCTATGCAGACCACCTCCCTGGGCAATTTATTCCAATGCCTAACCATTCTTTCAGCCTAACTTTTTTTAAAATATCTAATCTGAGCCTCCTCTGGCATAACTTGAGGCCATTTCCTCTTGTCCTGTCACTTGAGACTTGGCAGAAGAGACTGACTCCCACCTGGCTGCAGCCTCCTTTTGCATAGCTGTAGAGAGCAAGGAGGTCGTGCCCACCCCCTCCACCCAGTCTCCTCCAGACTAAACAATCCCAGTTCTTAAACCAGTTTTTCAGCAGTCTTAGAAGTATTTTGAGTCCACTGTGGGCTGCATGCAAACATTAATTGAATAAACTTGATTTTTTTGAGAAACATTTGGCTGTAGAATGAGGCCCTGAGTCACCTCTGAGGTTTGGGCAAAGGCACACAGAAGCTACATGCTCCTACTCCATTTTGCAGTTTCCTGCCTTTTTTTTTCTCCCTTAACTGTTTCATTTGACAATCTGGCCATTTTCACAGTGCAGCTATTTTAAGCTGGTGAAAATTAATTGAAGGCTGAGTGCCCTTTAGGCCACTGTTGTCTCAGTAGAACTGAGTTCATCTCCCAGGCTGAGGGAGAGCGATGAAAGGGAGACATGTTCATGTACTGGGGCATATACCCCATGGTGGAAAATGCTTTAAACCCCTGATTCATTCAGATGAAGTACTAAGAAATAGTCAGTGATCAGAGAAACCATTTAAATATGTCAGGTTCCAGAAAGCTTTGTTGGAGCATTCAAGGACAAGCAGCTCAGATGCTTCTTTCTAAATGAATTACAAAACCATGCAGGAATGGAAACACTGGCTTCATTACTTTAATTATTTTCTCCATAGAGTCTTAATTTTTTTCATATTTATTATGGCACTTGAGCAATTTTCTCTGTGACAGCTGTGGCACTTCAAGAATATTTTGAATAGGGTAAGTAAAATCCTTGGGATGGGAAACTGGTTAGTAGATGGAGATTGTAATGAGAGAGGAGGTGATGGTTTTAGCTTCTAGGCTTACACCTCACAGCCAGATGTGATCCAAAGGGTAAGAAAACGATTATGTTTTGCCACCTTTTGCTGGGTTTATTGGAAATCAGTTAATTCTGGTTGATTTTGTAGCAGACAGATACCCCTTGCTTGCAAAACAAATTACTCTGAAGACCCAGAAGTAGTATGAATTGAGATGTCCTGACAGTACCATTCTGTCTGTCTTGGCTCTGATGGTTTCAGGTTCTGTATTCACGGGAACTGACAGTTGGATTCTATGGGAAATCGATGGCACTGAAGGGAAGACATCCCCTTCAGCACAAAGGAACCCTTCTGGCTCTCAAGACACCTCACCAGGGTTAACTTCTGAAGAGGCTTCTTACATGTTCTGTTTATGTCTGTTGTGCTCAGCACTTTAGATATGAGTATGATTTTTATCCAAAGTTATCTTGCAATTTCACTTCAGGGAATTTTAAGGAGAGCTCTTGAAAGAGTAAACCCGAACCCTACATTGAAACAGGACATTGTGAGGTGCACAGGGAACCCTTTGTTGTCTTGTTGACATCTAGGAAGCAAAGCTTCACTAAGCTGCCTTTCATGTTAAAAAACCAAACCAAAAAGACACAAAAAAACTCCAAAACAAACCAAAAGAAAACCTGGAGAAAAACACCTCCACCAACTGAATAGAGTGGGTGAGTATGGTGGTAAATGCCTAACAAAGTGATTTGGGATTGCTGGAAAAGGATTATTCCATGGCCAGTTCGTAACTGTTAGGAGCAGGAAGGTGACAGGCAATGTGTCTGCTTTTACCTGGAGCACTGAATGTTTTATCTGTTTTATGATACTCCCATCTTTGGTAATCCAGTGACCTCACTGTCTGTGTCCATAGGCATTTACTAAGTTTGGGGTTTGTTACTTTGCTTTCTTCCTTGGAACTTTGCTGCCTTAGATTGTAAGCATTCATTGCGAGTGCTGAAATCTGATCCAAGAAATGCCTTTTTATGTCTGTGGAATGCTTAGTGTACAAAACTTGAATTACTGCTGACAAACTGTTTACCTTATGGAAATCAGTATTATCTTCCTAGGTTCCGAAGGATGAGACCTTTGAAGGAAACATCTGAAATGTTTAGTAAGAATTGTTGTTCATTGTTAGCTCAGTAAGTTTGCAAGCAGCTGAACAAATAGTTGACTTATAAAACGGCTCTATAATTCACAGGGGAGCTAAATACTGCAAGGTATGTTTGTTTGGGGATATGATTTTTTTTTTTTAATGTAAAGAAACTGTTTATGAAATCTTTTGAACAAGATACCAGTAAGGATTTTTATTGGGTTTCCAGCAGTATGTTTATCAAATCCAGAAATGGAAACCAAGACTAGTTAAAGTATTGCAATGTTCCTACCCAGAATTTAGATTCTGATTTATTTAGATTCTTTCTCCTCCTCAGTGAGGGCAGGTATTTCAACCCTATCCTGTGGCATGAGGTACATTGCTCGACTCCTGACTTCTCTTGACATTTTTCCTTTCTACCATGACTTTTTTTTTTTTCTTTTTAATTAATACCTTTTATGTTTTGGGAAATGAAAGAGGAGCGGTATAGCAATTTAATTTTTATCTTATTTCCAGTAAGTTCAAGAGACTGGGGAACCTCAATGTGTTTTTAATTCATATTCTAGTTAAATGACTTCTTGATCTTGGAAGTTTTTCCAGTATCATCACAAGAAACAGATTTTCTTCTCTGTGGCTTTCTGGCTAAAAGTGGAAATGTGTAGCAAACCATTTAGGCTCATGTCTGAAGCTGTCCTCCGGATCTTGCCAGACACAGCAGGTCATGGAGCTAATTTAGGCTATTACTAATTGTTTAGTCAAGACCACAGAAAAGAGCTTGGAACAGCGCAAGTGATCTTGCCTGTTGGAAGAGCAATATAGACAGAAAAGATGGGTTAAAATTGTGTAGGAAGAGACTCAAGCAAAATCAGTGCTGAGGAAGGAGAGGAGAGGTGGAGGAACATGCTTTTTCCTATTGCATTATGTGTTGACTCTGGCTCACAGTAACTTTTAATGTATTGTTCCCATCAGAGTTGGACATTTCCATTTGGTGTGACTAATGCTTTTGTGCTTTGTTTAACCTACCTCAGACTTCAGAACAATAAAATCATGTCTGTGCTGAAGCAGGTGAAGCTTTCAGGATCTTTCACCCCCCTCTTCTTGTCCTAATTAAAGCCAGAGTGCTCTTTTTCTCTTAGGTTCACACAGACAGAAAAACGTTTCCACAGAGTTCTGTAGTGGAAATACAGTTGTCATATATTGCTGTGGAAATTAGGTTAAGTAAAAGCAGGGGCTCTTGGCCTCTTTTTTACATATTTCTTAATTGTGACTCTTCTCTTTCTGCTATTACTTTGGGTCAGAGCATGAGTATCCAGGCAGTTGGTATGGAATTAGAAATTTATTTTTTACACATTGCTGAAATAAAAGCTTCTCCTTGCTGAAAAATTAATTACTGAGTGTTCCAGCACCTTATAAGATATTTATATGTTCTCCTGAGTCCTGTCTCTTCCTGTTATCAAAGTGCTGTCTTGAGAGCAGTTCAGGCGAGAGAGCTGCTCGGCTACGCTCCGTAGTCTTCCTCTCTGCCAAGGAGTCTCAAGACGGCACTTGAAAACAAAGAGACATACTCTAGGGAAAGTATGAATATTAGAGCACTCTGGTTTAATCATTTGGGATACAGTGGCCTCCATTTACACATCTGACATTTTGGGGGTTTTGTTGTTGTAGTTTCTAAAATGTGTCTCAAAATAGTCAAATTGTTAAATCAAGGGTTCTTAGAGGCACTGGAAATCCCAGATGGGTAATGCTTTTGTGATACTGTTGTCCAAGGTCTGTGTCCAATGCAGAAAGAATTTGATGAAAAAGTCAGTTATCTCTTACTTTAATGGCTTTTTGTAGCCTTTTCATTTTTTTCTCCCCTTGTCTTTAAAACAGAAAGAGTAATTTCTTGGATTTGCTTCATTTGGGAATGTGCAGGATAGATGATGGCCTGATTAAATTGCATCCTAGAGTTGCTCATTCTTAAAGGGGAAATACTTGGTAGAATCAAATCTATTACTTAAACATAATGGTTACTCCCTTGCTGCAGCAAGGGCTCTCCCAGGGCAGACAGCTGAAGGAAATGTGTGCGAAGACCAGCTAGAGCCTCTGCTGGTGTTCCCAGCTGCACCCTCAAGGTTACTGCCTTTAAACCTTATGTACAGGTGAAGGGAAACTGAGGTCAGTGGCTTTTCCTGCTTTGAGATGGATCTGTAGGGAATGTCAGCTTAGGACATGCCCATTTTGTTTCTGTTTCTTCTGGCTTGTCTGTGCAACGGGATCTTTATAAATAATTGTGGCATAAGAATAGGAGGATCCAGGAAGCTACTTAGTCTGCATGTTTGTTGCTGACCTCAGTGTCCATCTGTGCCTGATTTGGTTCCTAGGTGGTATGTTGGGAAGCTGGGGACTTGTTTTAGAGCTCACAGGTCTTTCAGCTTTTACAGAAGTTTGCTCTTTGCCTGTATTGCAGTGAAAATGTTTGAAGTCCTCGGGAAGAAAAAGCTGGTACTATTTATTTGTATGCAAGACAGCTGAAGTATCAGTAATACTAACAGCATCAGTAGTGCTGATAATCTGACTGTCAACAGAGCCTTTCAAAGCAAAGCTTCAAGGAAATAAATGCAAAAAACTTCTGTTGCAGTCTGTGAGTAGTGAATGTGCTAAAGGGCAGTTGAGAAATTTGACATCATGGTGATGCTGGAGACAAAGGGTGGCTTTTTAATATTGGGAATGGGGTGGAAGGTTTGATATTTTGATCAGGGTAAATAAACTGTCTTCTGCCTTCTATACCACTTGTCCTTTTTCTCCCTCTTAGTCACACTGCAATCTCTGTTCTGTCACCTGCATTTTAAGTTACTACGTTTTTATTTATGATTTGGCTTGTTTGTGCAAAAAACACATTTGGATGCCTTATTGTGGCTGATTGAACTAATATTTTTGACATCAAATTTGCAGTATGAAACTACAGAGAAAATTAGGGATGTGGCATTCCAGCTTATTCTTTGTTTCCTCTCCTTTTTTTTTTTATTGTAATGATTTTGGGAGTGCTGAACTAATTAAACTGACCAGTCTTTCAGTATGTAGTTTAGTCTCAGACAAAATTAATATCATGCTTCCACCCACTCTAATTGCAGAGAAAAGTAATATAGTAGTAGTAATGTTAAAAAATTAAAGCTAAGTTTGCTGAAGTGGATGTATCTCTATAGAATGGGGCTTCTTTCTAACTCATGTGTTCAAATTAAAATGAAATAAATACCCATAATGTTTCTAGAGATTTTACTGTAGATAATAATTTCATAGACTACTGAAATTCAGCTACTCTTGCTTGAGTAATTATAGAGCTCAGAGCTGGAAGCTGCTTAATATTAAAAGCTGAGAAAGTGTTCTGTGTCTGAAGATGCTGTAGAAAGATTCAGCTGGATCAGAATGTAACTCAAATTGGAATTTGTCCCAAATGCTGAGACTGATACCTTTACTATCATTAAAAAAAATAAGTATTCAGTGAGTAGCTGACATTAAAGTCTGAGAGATGCCTTAATACTGTACTGAGCAAGGGATTTGATCTTAACTCAGTGTATTACCAGCACAACTTCTGCAGCACACCACACCTACTTTGGAGTTCTCCCATCTAGTAATTGGACTTGTCCTTGCAAAACTGTTAATTCAGATTGAGCTGTCTTTAGGATTGTTAGTGTCTCTACCAAAAAACTGTGAGCCACTGGATATACTTCCCTTGCCTTCAGCAAGCTTTTAATCAGAACTTGTGCAGCTATGAATGAAAAGAGTCACTGGATTTTGCCTGAGATACTTTTTTTTTAATGAAGAAAAGTATGTTTTTGTGTGTGTGTTTTGATGTTTGCTGAGCTATATTTATTTTTGAGTGGCAGCTGTAGGTGAAAAGAACAAGTGAAAAAGTCAAAGTCTATTGTGACCCAGAGGCCACATTGGGTATGGAAGGAACTGGGATATTTTTGGGTGTTTTTTAAAGTTAGGGCAAATATCATTATTAAAACTTGAGATCTGCCACCACAAGGAAGGTAAAGCTGCTTCAGTGGAGAGCTTCATGCCTGAAAGGACAGGCTACCAAGATGATAAGGAGCCTAAAGCATATGTCCCGTGAAGGCAGGCTGTGGGAGCTAGGTTGTTGAGCAAGAGGAAATTCAACATCAGCCTACAGAAGATTGAAGAGGAATTACAGAGCTGAAAGAGCCAAGCACTTCTTGGTAAAGCCAGATGATCTGACAAAGAACATGGGCTGGGAATTCCAGTTTAGGAAGCTAGGACTGAATGCAAGGGAGAGATTTCTCCAGAAGGGCAATGCTGCACTGACTGTGTTACCAGAGGGGCAGGATGTGATATCTGAGGCGGTTTTCTGGCCATGGCAGCCTGTTCTGGAGGGGGCTGCAGGTGAAAGGCCCTCCTGTCCTCCCTCCTGGCCAACCTGGTTCTCTAGGTACACTTCTGAAAATGGGCAGATGAGAAAATAAAGGCTGTAGCACTTTCTACTATCTCTTGCCTATTCTGTCTCACCTTGTGGGAAGGGGTTGGCAGCTGCTGGTGTCATTCAGTGACATCATTCTAATTTGCTTTATATGGTAAAATTATTTTCTCTTTGATTGTTGAATCCTTTTAGATATGTCCAGCAGTAGTATAAATTCTTTCCATAATTTTGCAGCAGAAGACTGGGAGAGGGTTTTTTTCAATTACATAAGCCTAAGTCCTCTATATGCAATTTCTGAATGTTAATATGGTAGAAAGTTATTAACCAGGAAAAAGAAACTTAAGAGTAGTAATCATTGAAATGTTATATATAAGCAGTATAGAAAATGTCCTTTATTAGTAAATGCTGTATACATATGGGCAATATTCATATTTTGCATGTAAAACATAAAAGAATGTGCATATATATGTGTATAGCATGCATTTTATATGCATAGAATTTTGCATAAATACATCATATGAATATATGTGTAGGATTTATCATATTTGAAAAGAGGGAGAAATATCCTGTGATGTAGGTAGCAGAGAGAAATTTCACAGATCTGGGATTCTGTTTTTCTTTCTTACTTCAGTTTAGTTGACTTCACTCTGCCTCAGTCCGTTCAATGAAAACTATTAAAAGTACTGCTTTTCCTGTATCATTCCCATCCTCTTTCAGTCACGACTTCTTGCTAGTACAGTTTGCCAGAACATAACTCATGTTTTGTTTTTGAGAAGGCTTTGGCATTTATTTCTGTTCTGATACCAGGGAAAACCAAGACACTATAAAAATATCAAAAATGAAATGAAGATGCTCCTCTACTAGAGTCATCATCCTGGAATTAAAATAAAGTCATAATCATATTGCATGAAAGCATTTCTGCACTTATGTGGTATAATCTTATAAATTTACATTGCTATAAACTTTGAAGAATCAGATAACTGACTAGGTGAATACCCCACCCTACCTGAAGCTTGCCCCAAGTGCCAGGTCTGGTTTCCACTGGCTCTGCAGGCAGGTGCTTGGGAGGAGCCTGGGGTCAGCACTGCAGGAGAAGCTCTGTCCCCTGGCACAGCCCCCTCGTTGTTTTTAATGACCAGTATAAATCTGTATTAATAAATTGAAGACATCACTCCCTGTATTTGTATCTTTTTGTGTCTAAGCAGACTAAGTCTAGCCCTTAACCTCTTGGTCTCCTCTGTCTAAGCTACTCAGTTCCTGCTGCATATATTTTTCTACTTCTACAGCTTCGTGTCTGCAACCACTTCCCTTCATTCTTTTCCATCTGATGCTTTTTTTTGCTCTTACTCAGGCTGACAAACCTTAACTTCTAAAGGATTAAGAAAACCCACAAAACAAAAAAGATAAAACTGAAAACAACTCTGCAAAAATCTGTTAGCATTATTATATCCCCTCTGGCAGGTTTTCTGCCTATTCTTTAGGAGAGGAATGTCCTTTCTGCTTATGCCTGCACAGCACTTACCTTAATGGCCCCTGACTTGAACTCAGTCCTTGTTCTAAACTGGGGAGAAGGAGCCCCATCCCAAAAGGAGACACTTGTAATACTTCAATTACAATGGTCTTGTAAAATAAGAGTAGCATTTGCCTCTTGCTGGATTGTAATGTTTTTTATTACTTGAGATGTGCATATGGTTTATCATGTCGATGTAATTTTTAAAACAAAACAAAATGTTGTTGTATTCCTATAGAACTAGAAATCAGATGACAGATAAACTGAAATCCTGATTTAAGAAATAGCTTATATTCTTTCTGCTGCACAAATTTAAAACATAGCTAATTTGACCATCTGTCTCCTGTGTAGTGGTAACAGAAATCTGAAAATTTAATTATCTTTTTGTTTTGAATAACTATGGTTTGTGGAACTGCAGTTTAAAGCCAGTGAAGCAAACAGTTTTGGCATACTGGGATTAATTGACTCTTTTTCTGAACCAGCCTTTTGGCTTCTGGAGTTGTCATCTACCAACTATCTTCTCTTCATCACCCCTAGTGCTTAGCAGCCAGCAGGTGTATGTACTCCACTAGGTCTTAAATATTCTTAAGTGTTCTGCTGCATCCTTGCTCTTCAGTGGCAAATAGTATAAAATTATATGCTATATATATATGTATTTGAAATATATTCTAAAGGAGAGCTTGCACTCTAGAAGAAATGAATGAATGTTTCTCCTACAGTTTGAACTGGGCCTGAACTGTCTTGAGGTGTGCAGACAGAAAGAGGAGACAATGCCAAGTTCCAACACCTGGCTCCCTCCAACTGTGCTTCCTCTGAATAATGAAGCAGCACTAACATTACTTTGTTATGGACTTGGAAGTCAGTGAACTCAAACCTGTTTTGGTCATTAATCTTAAAGAAAATGTTTCCATTTTCAAGAAGATCAGTATTTTGTTTTAATATTTATAGAAATGCATCAAGAAATTACTTGAGGACAAAAAATGGAAGGGCTTTTAAGAGAGTCATGGATAGATCCCTTTTACAACATTAACAGAGTTTACTGAAGATTCCTGTTTTATAGCCCACATTATATATGATCATTATTTTTAAAATAATGACATCTTTTCTCTATTGCCCTAATTGATCTGAAATCTTATTGTAGTGTATCTGTAGGAGATTTACTAATGATATCTTACAGAAAACAATGAGCTGCAGGCAAATTTTTTTTATTTGCTCTTATCTAATGTGTCTGAATTTACCTCAGAAGAATTGGTGCAGGCAAATTACCTTCCCAGCAACAGTTTGCCTCTCATCTTGCTTCAGTCATCCTGAAAGGAGAAAACTTGGCAATTGAACTGCAGATCTTATTCTGAAGTCCTTGGGTGTCACCTTAAACCAGCAGTAGAGCAAAAGAGATGAAGGTTTATCCTGTAGCCAGAATTTTAAAACAGCCCTCTGAAAAACTCAGGCCCTAAGTTTTTATTTAGCTATCCAGGTATTGTAAAGAAGTTATGCCTTGGAGATCTGAGTTTAGAAAGGAGACTCCTGAGTGTTATTTTTGAAAATCAGAACTCTTAAGGTCCTGAATAATTAAGGTCTCCTCAGTGTCTAAATAAATGCTTTAAAATTGGTAAATGCAAATAAAGACAGTATTTTTAATAATTGAGTTGCGTAACACAAATATAATACACAGAATAAAAAAGTGTTGCAAGGGAAAGCAACACTTATTTGGAGTCAGAGAGAGACACGTCGGGCTGCAAAATCAAATGGTGGATACTGTAGGACTTGGTGTATGACATCTGATGACATTTTACAATTATATTGATTATTCTATTGCATCTGCCAAGGAGCAACATTGTTCTTGCCTGGTTTCTAGCTGAGCAAGCAGACTCAGTCTGAAATGTACTTTCCTCCCTTTTATTTCAACCCTTTGCTTTGGTTGGTTTTGTGCTCTTATCTTCTGTGTGTACTCAACAAAACAAGCGCATAAGGACCTCAAACTTGTTAAACAGGGAGAGGAAAGCATGAAATTTTAACAAGTTTTGAGATCTTTAAAGTTTAAGTAAAAGAATGGTATTCTTAGCATGTTCCAAGGTTTTCATCATCAGATCAATGTCTCTAGTCAATTATTGCTTATGTCAGTGTGGGGACTGTGTCATTGCAATTTTTAGGCTTGCAGTTTCTTCCAGGTTTGCATGGATGGTACTGAAGAGACCTAGAAATGACACTTCCCTGATTTAAGTCTTGACTTAGCCTCATTGTTCCCATTCAGAGCCTGGGTATAATTTGAGAAGTTGCTGGGGTACTCTGCCAGGGTCTGGGAGAGGAAAGGAGGATTCATTTATCTTGTATTCTCTGAAGTTCCTTGTGGTCCCAACCTGGTCTTTCATGGTGAAGAAAATGGCATTTTTATCTGCCATTGGCGGTCTCTAAAAAGAGAAAGGTCTATTCTGCAAGCAAAATTTCTTAAATTTATTTTGCTTCTCTTTCCTTTGGTGATGCTTCTTTTAGGATTTTGAGATTGAAAATGGACAAAGCAAAGAGAGCTTAATAACAAAAATAGTTCTTGTGGACCCACATCCTGCTTTATCTTAGATGGAAACAACTTGAGAGGAACGAATCATGTTGTAAAAAATCCCTTCCACCAGAAAGGTGATAAGCTGTAGCTGAAAACACATCTGCGTGTATTTGACCCTGATTTCTTACAGCAACAAGTTTTTTAGAATTCTCATTGTAGAGCTGAGGATCATAATCCTTCCTACATCAAACAATGAACAAATCTCTGTTCAAATACAGTCAGTCACCTTCGAAAATACTGCCTCTAAATAGTGTATACTGTGCTGGATGTGCCATGAAGAGTGGGGGGAGATGGGGGAAGAGGATGGAGGGAGATTAGCCTTTGTCTGCTGTCTGAAGAAAAGAACAAAGTCCTGCACTGCATGTCAGGGGAAAGAATTTGAATTGTGTAAAATAGGTCAGAGCTGTATTTAATTTTAAAAGGCTTGGGTTGAGAAAGGGGAGAGTATAAAATTTTCCATAATGGCAATCAGGTAACCCTGAAATGTAGTGGTTATGAAATAATTACACCCCAGAGGGATTAGAGGCATCCGCCATTGCCTGTTGCATTGTAATGCCTCAGGGATATGATTAACTTATGATAATTAAAGCTCTTATAGTGAAAATACAGTTTGAACACACTGAGTCTGAAGAAGTTTCAGGGTTGTGGCTCAGTACAACATCTGATGTTCATGTTAACCTGTGCTGTAAACATCCACTTTCTTTGTACATGTTTCCTTGTTGTTTTACCCTTGGTGGGTGGCTTGAGTATGTTTCCTGGCACCTGAATGATTGCTGAGTGCCTTGGATTGCATTAGCGTGGCGCTACTGCCAGAGTGATTATCCGAAATGCAGTTAGCCTTGATAAGGACTACAGTAGCTTCCCTACTTGCTGGTTTTAAACAGCATGGAGGTAGAGGTCATGCTCACTGTGGTGTTCAGAACAGTAAAGCTGTGGAAGGCATGTATACTGCTTAGGAAGGACAATGTCTGTATGGCTCTCACTTTTGTAAAGGTTAGTAGGTACTAAGTCAGAAATGTCCCCATTCTCATTGACTTTGATCGAATGTGGGCGCACACGTAAGTGGAGGTCTGTCACTCTCCGTGTATCGACCTATGGAACGTGTTGCAGACAACTCTGTTTAACAGAAGTGCTTCCACCAGTTTTCTTTCATCTCTGAGAAGATGATTCCAAAGAAAAGAGTTTAATTTTTCAAAGTATTAAGAATGCTAAAATGATCTTGTCATCACAATACAGATGTGGCTATTAAGAAATCCAAGCATTGAGAATTTATTTTAGGATTAGTCCCAACCTAAATATTATTCTCCTTTTTTGTAATGTTATATAACCCATTTGAAAATTGGATAAACTCCTCTTAGACAAAGAAGTAACTGTGGAACAAGAGTGTCAATGTGAAAAGGATCAGCATTTAAAAATCAATTTTCTGGATTTTTTTACATAGATAATTCTTAAACTGTTCTCAAACGTTCCTTTCTACTTCATACAAATAGTATGTCTGAAATATGAAAAGAGAAATGCAGTTGTCTCAAAGTACGAATTTTCCATACATGAAATTCTGTGAAACACTTTTTCTGTTTTTACGTTTGCATTGCACCAAAGACTCTAAACCCAACCATCAGCACAACAGAAGTGCAGTGGGCATTGAGAGTGGCTTTCTTCATATCATGTTGTCAGTAAACTCTGAAGAGGCATCTTAGTTCCTTTTATACAAAGAGAAAAGTGGTGTATTACAGACTAGATAGTGGTTCAAGATATGTCTTACCTATGTGTTTTAATTCCCTCAGGTATGTACTAGTGGTTTAAGTTTTTTGTGACTTAAACACAGTGGATATTGTTTGTAGTATTGTGGGCAATAGCAGAAGCACGTATTGCTGAAGAGGATAGTGTGGGGATGGGCTGCTGCCTCAAGGGCTGTGAGTAGGATGCCCATGAACATTTGATGTTCTCTATCAGATGTAGCAGTTGGCTTCACTGGCACTATGTCAAGCACTGGGCTCTGCCTGCTGGTCAGACCTTACGGGTGACTTCTTTGGTGATGGATGTCTGTTGTGAAGCTGTCATCTATTCAGAGAAAAAAACCTGATGATTTTCTTGTAAGGCTGAAGATGCACTGCTGGTGTCTGCTGACCTCTGCATAACCTGCTGAGGATGGAGTAGTCATGCTTAGTGAGTTACAAGATTTACTTATTACTTATGCTTCAAATGTGGGCTAATTTCCTTGTGAAATCTGTGTAAGCAAGATTCAGGTTTAGATGCTTTTGACTGCTGCAAAGTTAATGCTACTTAGTTTATTCAGAAATGTTTTTGTGTTTCAGTTGCTAGTGGATTTATCAAGAATGTGTATCTTACCAAAGGTGAAACCTGACTATCTTATGTTACATTTCCTTTTTCCTTGATCTAATTCAGTACTATGACATGTATATGTCATTGAGTACAACTAGGCTTCTTCATGTCTATGCAAAACAACATGTTTCTGTGCTAATTTGTGTTTATTGACTATAACGTGAGAAATCCATTGTTTTTGAACAGACGTTTGTATCCATTGTTTGTCTTTGGCATGGCAGCAACTCCTTATTTGTGGGTTGGTTGAGTACATAATAAACCTTTCTCTACTTAAATGGTGAGGAAGAAGGGTATAGAGGCATGACTTCCTACACAGTCAAAGCACCCTAGTGTGTTACCAAGACTTAAAGGAGCTTGATTTGTCAAATCATTATTATCTCATTTTCTTTCAGTTAGTTACTTAGTGCTTACTGCTAGTACTGGAAATATGTTGAGATCACTATGAAGAACATTTGGAGGGCTTTTTCTACTTAAAAAAGTATGAAGATATTGTTCCACTATAGTGGAGACCAGCAGAATGTCTGAAACTTAATACCTATGGAGTATCATGTTTATACCTTTTCATACTTCTTCCTACCCTGGAGCTGAATTAGATGAGATGGAAGCACAAGGGGCTATTTCTGGTCTGTAGCAGTTGTATCCAGCTGATCAGTACAAGCAGCTTCCTATGATGGCCCTCACAGGAATGACTCTACCATGCACATAAGCTTTCAGAATAAAAGGGACTTCATTTTAACATAAGAATTTCTTTCCAGTATTCTGTGGTGCTAGTTGATCTTGGTGCTTTGCGCTCTTCTGCCCAGTTAAGGTAGTGCCCAGTGTGGTGGGGTAAGGTGTGAGCTCACAGAGCCTTAGCTGCCTTTCCAGGAGCAGTGCAGGGACACCCTTTGCAAACATGCTTATTTACTTTACTTATTTGAAAGCATCTATGAGTATGCTTGGGACTTGGTGGAGAAGAGGTAGTGAGCTGCAAAATGCTCATCAGCTTGCCATTCACTAGCTTACTGTGTCTTCAGACCCCACCACATGTGCATGGGCTGTTGAGGAAGAGTGTGGCATCTGACGCCCTGGGATGTCAAACCATTAGTCCTTATTCAATTTCTTAATTTGTTTGTTAAGTAGGACAACTTGGTGTTTGAAGGCACTTCTTGTTTCTCCCTTTCTCTCCCTTGCTTTTCTCTCCCCTCCTTCACCTCTCTTGCCCCTTCTTCTGTACAATACTTTTTAAAGATGTTTTATTTCTGTTGAGCAGGGGGCAGCTCCCTTAAGCAGTATTGAGTGCAGTGCTTTCTCACAGGGCAGAGGTTAGTCAGCAGTTTCACTCAGTGCATCTGTAGTTCTTCCTACTCTTCTAGATGTGAAGATCTGAAAACTCTCAGACTTGTGTAATATACTATACAGTGACCTTTTGACAAGGGTACTAGACTGCTGTTTACCTAAGCTGCTCATGTATTTGAATTAGTTGAAGGTTTTGGTGGTTTGGGGTTTTTTGTCTCATTTTTTGAGTGAGACTGAGGCCAAGAAATGTCTTTCAGAACTGTCTACAAAAATGTGCTTTGTTTTTTGGGAATGGATCAGTTATACTATTCAAATTTTGTTAATGAAATTTTTGGTGTTCACTAGGTGCTCAAATACTTTTATGAATTCTAATTGCCATGCAGTGCAGTTTCTTAAGTCTGAGAATCTTTAGAAGAAAACTTCAGCAACTATAAATTGTCTCAATCATCTTCAAGCCTTTTTATCAAGATAACTCTATTCTCATAGTCTTCATGCCATGTTTAACTGACTCTAAATTTAAAAAAAATGGACATTGAACTCCAGGCAGACAGGAAAGTTTTGTCAGAAATACCATTGCTGTAAACTCATCTTAGCAGTTACTCGCATGAAGCCTGGAAAGATTTCAGTTATTGGGAACAGTAGAAATCTTACAACTTATAGTCTTGGAGTATTTTATCAGATACTTATGGTTATATTGCAAACACGAAGAGCAGTTTTTTTTATCCTGGATAGTATCTCTCTTTTTCCCTGTGAAGAGATCTGAAGGTGGCCAGGCTTCCCATGGAGGCTGGAGACCTGACAATTCTACTTCACATGAAAAAAAAAGAGGTTTGGAAATATATTTTCTTTCACATTGATTCTCCAGAAAATTTAGTTTGAATGTGGCATGATACATCCTTTTTACAAGACTAACTTACCTAATTTCAAATTTTATGCATATTAGAAATCTATAATGGAAGAAGTAGCAAGATGATTAGTCAGGAGAAACTCACCTGTTCTACTAAGTGCAAAACTCTGTTAAATATACTTTTTGCATGCTCTTGTTTCTTGTTCATCTGCAGTTTATTGTGTTTACAATGCATGTCTTTCTCCAAGGAAAAATGGATTTTTCTGGAGGATGTTTGAGGGAGTGTTGATTCTGTCCTGGGAAATACATCTAGGAGCCACTTGGTCTGAGATGATGTCCTGGTGTCACAATGTGCCTTGTTCCATGATCCTCAAAGCAGTGGTGGAGGGCTCTAGGCTTCCGTGCTTTGTCAGGATGGACTGCATCATTCACAGTTACTGAAGGCCTGGCTTGGAATTGCTGCTAAACCAGACACTGCTACAAACTTTCAGGCATAGTTTATGTTTCTTAAGTCAGCAATGAATGCAGAAAAAAAAGTTTCGTAATTCAGTTTTATATATGATAACCTAATCTTGTTAAAAAAGCAGCTCTGATTTTATGCTCTTGTCCCTTCCCATCATTGTCTACCTAGGATTTGACTATAGATATAAATATATGTATATCTGTGTCTATCTCAGTAGATTGTTAGTGTTATAACAATGCTACACCTTTTCCTCATTTTCTGAGACAGTGCTAGATTTATGGGTTCATAAATGCAACTGCAAACATAATAAGATCTTCAAGTCTTGGTAGATCTACATGGAAATGCTCTGAGAAATAGAAACTGGAGCTGAATGGGTGGTTGAAAGGGTCAAGATTTTGTCACAGTGCCAACAGAGAGTTCAAATTTTATCTGTTAGTATTACTTTTAAAAATTAGATGCGAATCCAAGAGGTATGTTAAAGGACATAGAACCGTGCCAATGGCAAAGTGCTTCCCCTCAATGCTAGTGAAAATTCCACTGATGAGTGGTTCCTGATGAAGATCCGAACAAATGATATATGGTTTAGTCCTATCCATATTTATGGAAGAATTGAAAGGATAGGCATAAGACTGAATTTGGCAATTTGCTTGCCCATCATAATTGAATAAACAAAACAGCTTTTGCATACCACAGTTGGCTGAAAAAAATGCATGTAAACATGTTGCTATATTAACCATCTTTAATATTTGAGTTCCAAACTTTTGGATAAAATTTCTTGATTTTCTTGTTCTTATCCAGGAAATGGAATGCTTTTGCAATGATAATGTTACTCTGAACTTCAAAATATTTATGCAGGCAAAGTCTTTGTCCTTCCTCATAATGTCTAAGGAGTACTCATGTTCAAAAAAGGGCATAGTAATCCCAGATTTTAAGTCAAGGCTTTAAACATGGCCTGGTAGTCACACTTGGGTGATGAAATGTTGAAGAAAGTGTCTACGATGTTGCAAGACAAGACCTGCTGACCTACATCTAAATTTGTCTTTGCTTGTCAAGAAATGCTAAACTTCTTTGGGGAGCTGATCAGCCTCTGCTTATTATGTTCTTAAGTCCTTTTCACTGGACTATTGCTCATAACCAGGATAGCTAAGTCAGGAAACTGCAGCAGAGCCTGCTTATATCTTGGAGGTGGCCCTTGATGTAATGAGCTGAGGTTTGGATCTGTCAATGAGAGAAGTGACAACTGCTATACACATGCACTTACTCTTGACTTGCTGTTGTCCTTTAACTTGAGGCTTTCAAGTTGGTTTGGTTTATGTTGGCTGTAGAAAGCGACATTAAGAAGAGAGAGCTCACATTAGTGCTTATTATGGTCACTTGAATGCTGAAAGAGGAGGCAGCAGGCTTAAATTTCTGTTGTTGCCACTTCCACCACTGGCCAGCTCAAACATCTTCAGGAACTGATTTCACTTGTTTTCTTTCTGTTCTCTTAGCTCTTTTCTTAGAGTAAGTGTTAATTGTTGACAGTTAAGAACAATTCTCAATAGTTAATATGTAATACTAGTCTTACCATTTGCTCTTCTACTGAATCACCACAAGATTCAGTATTGTGAGAGCCAGGTCCTTAGAAGGGAATGTTTAGGTATGAATAGGAATAAGCATGAACAGCAACTTATAGTTACTTTGCTGAGTTGACATACTGAATTCAGAAACATATCTTAGCACAAAAATATGAAGCAAGCGTAGAAGTGGATTTATATCGCAAGTAACATAGTTATGTTCTTAAGAAACAATACAAAACTGCATTTTTGAAAGCCCAGCTGGATACTTCTATATCAGATATAAATTAAAGTTTCTGGCATTTAACACCATGCTCAGAAGTGTGCTGCATTCAGAATAAATGGTGTTGTTACTCTTTGGACTGCAGCAGTTAGCATTTCTAAATCTTCAGTAAGGTATGCCCCTAATGACAGAGCACTCAGTGCTGGCTAAGCTTGGCAGGTTTTCTGCTTGATGGAAAACTGGGTTGCCCAGAGCTCTCTAAATATTTGCTAGCTAGGGATCAGTGAGCAGCACACAGTGTTAACATGTTCACTGATGGGAATGTACTCTGCCATACTGACTTGTTCTGTGCAGGCGGATGTGAGATTGAGCACCCAGCTTTGAGGGGCTGGTACAGTCCAGTAGCATTGTTTCCAGTCTATCGTGAGCCACAAATGAAGCCTGGCTGTAATTTTGATAACTTTTTACTGTGATTTTTTGCTTCTCATGAATGTAGATGCCAGCAACCTACCCTATTGAGATGTTCATAAAATCATAGAGTATTCTGAGTTGGAAGTGACCCACAGCAATTATCAAGGTCCAACTGCTGGCTCTGCACAGGACAGCCCTGAGAATCCGACCATGTACCTGGGAGCATTTTCCAAAGGTTTCTTGAACTCTATCCTGGTCTTTCTTCAGGATGTTACTGTTTTCAAAGTAGCCAACAGCTTCTCCCACTTTAGTATCATCAGCAAACTTACTCAGTATCCCTTCAAGTCCTGCATCCAAGCTGTTTATGAAGATGCTGAAGAGAACTGATGCTAAAATGGAGCCTTGCAGAGCCCCACTAGTGATGGGTCACCCTGTTCACTATAATCCTTCACGCCCAGGCCATGAGCCAGTTGCTCACCCGTTGAATGACATTTATCCAGCTGTGTGATGGACATTTTGTCCAGAAGGATGCTGGGAGAGACAGTATCAAAGGCTGTACTGAAATCCATAAAGATTGCATCAACTGGCTCCTCTTGACCTCATTTCAGCATTTCAAGGTGAAATTAATGTGTTCAGGGAACTGAAGAGCTTGGTCAGCTTCATGTTGGTGTTGGATACTTAAAAATGGGGTTCATAAGAAAACAGACCAGAATGCATAGACTAAAAGGTTGTATGGAGAGCATCATGCAAATATTTCGCTACTTTGCTAGTAGTTTGCTTTTCAGAATTTGTTTAATGTTTATTTAAAAAGTTGCACTAGATGAGCACACATGCTCCATTACCATCATTTTTGCACTGGCTCTGTGCAGCGTTTTGTATTTCTGTTATTTTAATTTTTAATACAAACCCTGTAGTGAACAGGGCTTGGAAAGTACAGCTCTTAGTACAGAGCTAACAGAACCGAAAGAAGGTTGCTCCAAGTGCCCGGTGCACATATTCCTCTTACTGTTTGTGTTCTAGTTGTAACAGTTTCGCCTTAAATTACAGCAAATAAAAATAAAACTGCTCTGGAAAGTTCTGAGACCTTGTCGGGGAGCTCCATATTCATATACCCTGGGCTTCTGGGAATCTGCCGTTTGTCTGCCCCAGAGTGCTTGATTTTTATATCAGTGCTTGGGCTTGAAAGATGGGCAAGAAGAGCTCCCTGAAGGCATGTATTTGTGAGAAAAAAGATATGAAAGACTTCAAGAGTTCCTGTTGCTTGAGAAATTCATCTTATTTTTTCAAACAGCTTGTAAAATAAAATCGTAGATGCTTCCTCTCTCTGAAATTTAATGTGATCAGTAGAAAGGGTGCAAAAAAAGGAGTTGTTATTGAGAGTTCCTCAGCTTTTCTGCTGGGAGGTGGTAAAAGGAACATTTTGCTCTGTTACTGTATTTTTTTCTCATTATCCGATTCCATGTCCATATAAATTATTTTTGCTTTCCACTAATTTATAGAAAATTTCATTTTCTTTAACCAGATTTTGTCTGGAATAGGAAAGGAGTCCAGAAATAATTTTAGTATCTTCTACAGAGAACCACAAGTTCATATGCATGATTGTTTCATCCTGGTGCAAATGTGTTGCTACAGTACTTGTAACAGAAAAAGCTGCAGTAGTCAGATACAGAACAGCACAAGGGAGAAAAGCTGTTGCTGGTTTCTAAGCATCATCCAGGGCTTACAGTGTCAGCCAGAACGAGTTGGCTCCATACAGAGTCCAGGGTAACTCTCTCCAACTCTTTAGAGGCTCTCCAGGGCCTTAGTCCTCTCTGGGGATGGTGAAGGAGCAGTTTCCTTCTGCAGACTGGCTCCACACCTGCCACTGCTGTGCATCCCCACCCCAGGCTTATTATTGTATTTGTTAGGAGGAGTGAGCTGCTTTGGGCATTCTTTTAGGGACGGGATTGTCTTTTTTGTTTGTTTGTTTTAACTAATGGTGATGGGTTTGGGTTTTATGTTTGGGTTGTGTGGACGGCTTTTTCCTCAGCTTCCATGAATATTAACTATCAAACTGCTCTGAAACTTTGAATGTTAAAACAGTCCTGATAAGGCTCTGACAAGGTAGGCAGGGATTCAGGTGATGTGGTCAAAGGAATGTGCTTAATGCGGATTATATTGCAGAAACAAAAATATGCAACATAAGGATGTCCTCTAGCACTTGTGGGTTGTGTTGAGTGTTTCAAAAAGTATTCTTAATAATTATGGATCAAGGGCAAACTGATGGAATAAATGAGAGGTGCCATGAAGCATCCTAAATGGTTGGTTCTGAGAGCTTTTGTTCCCTGTGAAAATCGATTTTTAAGTTAAAGGACCTTATTATTTCCATGCAAGTGAAAAATATCACTTGGAGGACATACTCTCTTTGGTACTTCAGAAGCATCCAAGCACTTTTTAAGCACTTCATGAGATGGTCAGGAACAAAAAATCCAGTTTCATATGAAAGCTGTTTTCTAAACCTTACTTCTGTGTCTAATTAGGACCCTTCAGATTTATTTGTTTGTTTATTTATTCATTCATTTATTTTATTAGAAAATGAAATTTTTGCCCTGGTTCTTTTGCCCTGATACCCCCATGAACCTGGGAGACACAGGTCTGTAGCCTTGCAATGTTCTGGTTAAATGTCCTTGCTGAGAGAGTCTGTTTTAATTTTTCCTGCTGGAACTGCTGCACTTGATATACATAATTTAACAGTCCTTAAGCAAGAGAAAGACTTAGGTCCTGGTGTGTGAACAGGTTAACCCTTGGTGAGTTGAGCTGTTCTGATTTTAGAAATCTGTCTACAGCCATTTTTTCCTTAGTAGCGTCACAAACCTGTTAGATATAAATAAGGGGTTTACTTCATCTTTCAGATAGCCATTTAATTTTATGCCAGTGGGTTGATAGAGAAGCCGTGTTATATGATGCTGTAATAGTCTGTTGTTCTTGATTGCTCTGTTACAATAATGAGTGAAAATAAACCAACTGCTGTAAGGTTTGTAAGCTGCTAAATGGGCATTTAATTTTATGCAAGACTGTCTAGAGAGATGTTGCACTAATATGGCTTATGAATTGAGTAGTGGTGCTGTTGAAAGGTGTCTGCAGAAATAAAAGGAAATGAAGATGTTTGTAGCAAATGTCTGTCTGATTGACAACTTGCACGTTGGTGGTAGGAATTGCTATTAACTCTGACAAAGAGGAGAGTCATAGCCTTGTAAAAGGAGGCTTTCCTCAGCTGTAAATGAGTTACATCAGAAAAATGGAGGATATGCAAGAACTTCAGAAACTATTGGAATGAATCAAAAATATCCTATTAAGGCTACATCTATTCTTTAAAAGAGTAATTAAATCATAAAGTGAATGAATGGTACATTTCAGGTTTTCTTGGTTTTTATTGGTTAATGTAGATGCCTAAGTTTCACCATGGTCTCATCTGAGTGATCAGCAGCAGTGATCTTTGAGCACTGTGGGTCAGGTTCTGACGTGGAAGAAGAAGTTACAGTTCTTGCTGTACTCTGAACAGTCTTTTTTCTTACCTCAGATATGAATTTGGCCTTCTGCCTCTCATCCCATTGCAGTTCTTCTGTGCTAAACTATCAGCAAGAGTGCTGTTCTATTGATTTTAAACCCTTCATGAAAGAACCTTTTTTGAAAGGTTTTGGTGCAGACTCATTTAAAGTCCTTTTTTTGTTGTTTTTTGTTTGTGTTGAGCCTACTGTTACTGGTCTGGTGGTTACATGCTGGTCCCCAACAACCAAATCTCTCTGCTGAGCTGCACCAAGAACAGGGGCTTCAGAGCTTTCTCTCACCTGATGAAGCCACAAGTAGGCTGAGAAGACAAACACAAAGCAGGGCTTAAGAAAGATCCCAAAACTTCTCAGTTATGTATGAGCTGGGTCAGACTCGGTGTGGCACAGATTTTGACTAGCTCAGAAGTTTCAGACATGGTCTCTGTGGCTGCTGTCACACTGCCGTGGGTGCCTTTCTGCAGGCAGATCAGGATTGATGGGTTTCTCTTCCCCACCATGCTTCGCATGGAGGAATGGATGTCACCATTTTGTACGTAGAGAGTGGGGAGCAGCTGTGCAGCCTTGCTGGATACAGACATTTGATGTCTGTTGGGAGTGCAGGGGTTCAGGGCTCCGTGTGTGTTGCTGGCTCAGTCGTTGCGTGGTTACCCAGCGCAGAGCTCGGCTGGTGCGAGGACACGCTTTCCTCGTCTTTCCTTGCAACATGTCCTTGTGCCTGGGATGCAACAGGCAGGATTTTAATCACTGAACCACAACTTTGTGTGTGACCATCCTCTGCCAGCCAGTGTCACGTTGTCAGTTCTTCTGTACCTGTCTGTCTTCCTTGTTCATTCCATGGAAGCGAGGCACGTGGAATACTATGAAAGCAGTAAAATTACTCGGAGAAAAGTTCTTATCAGTTGGTTGGGATCTTTCTGTCCTGCTTGTAACCTATTCTTTTACTCTGGAAAGATCATGAATCACCTTGCTGTTTGCCAGGGGTGTTCTAGACTCCAACAGCTGTTCAGCTTGAATCCATCCCTTGTGTGTCCTTTGTTTCACTGGAGCTCCCTTTACAGGAGGAAACAGTGATGAAATCAACAGGAACTAATGGTTGCAGTATTTGCACAGGCCTGAACCTCTATGACTTCATTTTAAACAGACTTGGAATGTAGAACCTAAATAATAGCTAATGCACAATAACAAAGTGCTTTCCATTTAGCCATAGTGTAGAAGAGATGTGTGGTAAGTGTGGGGTAATAAAGGGCAAGTGTTTACTCTTCTCGGCAATGTCCGCCAAGTGCAACACAGGTTGCAATGTGTTTCATTACCTTGAGTTTTCTCATCTTTCAAAAGGTATTTTCTTCAGCTCTCCTGGTGTGGATTAAAGTACCCACTTACCAGAAACTCATTAACTATATAATTTTTCATCTATTTTTCTGGTTTTAGATAAGTGTTGATTTGTAAGAATATGCATGCTAACAATAATTCCATGCAACTGTTTAAATTTTTGTATCTAGAATGCTATATTTGGAATTTATAATGGCTTAATCTGTTGCTGTCCTGAAGGACAGTTTCACAAAGGCTTCAGTGTACTTTTGATTGCTGTGCTAAATGCAGGAAAGGTGGGAGGAAGCCTGGGGTAGAAATGAGTTTGTTCCTTTATTTTGTTTTTTTCAGTGTAAACCAATGATTGTTGCTTTTTTTTCCTTTTTAAGGTGGAGAAAATTTACAGTAACAGTGTTGATGTTTTGAATGAAGGTGTTCTGCTGAATATTTAGGTAGTATCCAGAAATGGTCTCAATCCACTGTGTCATCATTAGCAGTAAATTAGTATGCTGAGAATGGGCTGTCAGTAACTCACATGTGGAGTTAGTGAAAGGAGTAATTCCATCCCCATCAAGACATAAAACATACTGAAATGCAATTTCAAGCTCATATTTAAATGTCTTTTTTTGCTGTGCTTTTTTTCTTTTTATCCCCTTAAATATAGAAACAAAACAGAATAAAAAGTAAAGGTTGAAGGCAAAAGAGAAAAAGAAATATTTAACTTCATCAGTCTTGTAAGGTTTTTCCTAATGTTTATATTTGCTTTTGGACATGATACAAGGTAGTCTGCTTCTGGAAGTACTGCAGTTTAAAATCAATTTATACTGAAAGATGTTTTGCCAGGATATACAAGTTCTGTAATGATATATAGCAAAAAACCCATCATTTCCTCCTTTCCCTTCCAGTTTGGGGGATGGGAGCCTTGGATGACTACATAAAGCACTATAAGCTATTAATTTTTTAAAATTCTGAAATGGAAAATGTGACTTAGGTATGTTTTCACTCCTTATCATGCAGTGAAGCATTTCGGGCCAGATCCTCTGGTACTTTGAGTTGAGAGAGCAGTTCTGGAGTTGATCAGTGCTTGTGCAGAGGTGTTCATAGACAATTTGGATTAATTTCTATTTTTTGGTTCATGTTATGGCAAAGAGATGAGTAGGCATTTATCATAAGTATAGATGACTGTAAATTGGTGATATAATTTCTGTGGAACATAGCGTGGGTTGAACTCCTCCACCTTTTCTCTGAAGTTAAAAAGTATTTTACAGAAGATCCATTCAATGGATTTTCAGAAGATTGGCAGTCCTTCCCTTAAAGCAATTAAACAATTAAATTAAAGTAGATTTATAGAAAATTGTGATGAATGACATCAAAATATATCCACAAATTACTTCGGTGTGGATTCTATTCCTGTTTCAAAACATATCCTTCCTGTTTTCTTAAAAACTTAGAAAATTAGGTCATTCTCTCTTCGTCTGAGTTTAAGGAATTAAATAACTATGTTGAAGGAGACTGTAGGAAAGATTTTCTGAGATACACAAATTCCAAGATCTGTGCTACTCTGATAATAGTCTCATGTTCATGTTTTATTTGAAACTTTTCCAGCTTATTTCAAATTACTCTAAGCAGTAGGGCTCTGTACTATTCCTCTAGTAGACTGCTGAAGTATTAGTGTTAGCAAACATTTCAACTTGCTCAGCTGTCTTCCAGCTCACCTCCTTAACTTCAGCAAACAGTTTCTTTCTCTTTATTGGTATAATTCTAACAAGCCTGTGATTTCCACTGGGAAGAAGGATAAATGGATTGTGATTCATGCCATGCATGGAAGTCTGGTGCTGTTATGAGAAGCTGTAGAAAAAGGATGGGGAGCCTGTGACAGGAACCTGTCTGCCCTTGGCCGCCTGAACATTCTTGCTTCCTTTGCTTTGTATCTCTGGTTGCTGCATGGCACTAACCATGGATACTGCACAGGTGGCCACTGGACACATGGGTACACAAATATTTTTGAGCTGCACCAGGCTCTCTGTGAAAGCAGATACTGAGGCAACCATGCTGTCCTGTCCTTGTCCCTCAGGGTACAGCAAGGGAGGGATGTCATCCATTTTCCTCTATCCCACAGGAGAAGAGAGGCCTTTGCAAGCCCAACCAAAGATGACTGGAAAAGTGGAAGGAAGGTATAGGTCTTGATTTTACCCCCAAACACTTGAGATTCATCCCTTCTCAATTGGAGGTGAAAATTTGAGGCCTTCTGACTTATCCCCCGCAACTGGATTATGGAAGGGGAATATCCTGGGAATTGCAAAGTTTTGGGGAGAGTGAGCCGTGTGTTAGTCTATGCTGACCTGAATGTGTGCTGCTTGTGAGCTGCCAGTGAGCCAACTTGCATCTGGAAGCTGTAGATAGGCACCTTTGTGGACACATGCTACTTATGCGCCCACCAAAAATGTTTGAAAATCCAGTTTCGGCTTTGTGAAAGCCACACCTCACCTAGGAATACTGAGGTTGCACAAGACATCTGAGATTAGAAGGGAAGTTGCAGTGATGAGTGGGCTGCATCAGGCATGTGTCTTCAAGTTGAACATGGTAGGTTTTTTACCACTGCCTGTAGATTGCCAGCGTTACTGTTTTATTGCATTGTGACAAATGGGTTTTGGAATGGAAGCTAGATGGAAAGGAAAAAAATTACTGGTATTATTTATAAAAACTACTTGCAAGATTTACATTCTCTGTCCCATTTCTGCCAGTGATATTAGTGTTGATGAATTCTTATTTAGAGAAACACAGATCTTATTACATCAAGGAGTAAATATGCAGTGTGATACATGGGGATTAGCTGTGCAAGTCATTATCTTTGACATGCTGTCTTTACTGCTGTTAGTCCTTCTCAGCAAAGAATCTTTTCTAAATTTAAGTAATTCTAACTGAAGAAAAAATGAGATGATTACCATACCCTCAAACCTCTTCTAATGATTTTTGCTAAAGTCAGAATAGACCAGGTTGTATGAAGGAGCTGTTTGCTAATTTTGAGCATATATTGTACATTTGCAAAACAGCAATGGTGATGGTATTAGTTCATCTCATTTCTCTGGAGTGGTGACAAAGCTAATAAAAGACTAAATCAGATAATGATTTTTATACAGTAAATGTCTGCTGCTAAACAGCCCACTGACAAAATGACATGGTCTTTTAAAGCTTTTTAGCACATGTAAAGCCTCCAGGATTTAACTGATTTGCATGAAACTAAATCTTTCCCAGAAGTTTTCCTCTTACGACCACACTTCATTTCCAGAAGGTAATTAAACCCTTGGAGACAAGCTGAGTAGTAGGAGCTTTGTGCCACAGAAAATCCTGGAGGTGGGACTACCTGTCGCATGATGATAGCTACTCCCCTTAATGAGCTTCTTACTGCCAGCGTTGGTGTGTCCTTGGTAAATTGTATTTGTAATGTTTCTTGCACCCAACGATGCTCTGGAGGGGACTTGCTAACAAGAAGGTATTCAGTTCTGCCACTGCAATGACAGAAAGACTAGGGTGATTTTCTTCTTCCTCCTGGAGTTCAGCTTTGCTGACTAAATAGCTCTTCCAAGAATGAATCATTGGTAGCTCATAAAAATAATTTCTCCAGAGAAAATTTTTGGCTTTTGAAATATGCAAAGCTGTGGCAGGATTTCCCTGAGGGAGGCAGTCCTTCCCAAGTGTAGGGCTTTACCTTACTTCCAATTATCCAAGCCTGAGTGCTTTTACTTTTCCTGTGTATCTAACAAGTTTCAGAGTAAAAATGTTCCTAGTAAAATGCCAAAAAATTAAAAGTATTCTTTGACACTCTGTCACTGTCTGTTAAGGGTCTAGCCTAACCCACAAAGTGGTCTTCCTGGGCTTTCGTTCATCCCCTCTGCAAGGGGAAGTTCCTTGTTCTCTGTCAAGAAACTACATTAGGTTTGGGGTGTAGTGTTCATGGAGACCCCTGTTTTGGTGTTTGGGCTGTAATTTTTTTATGATTTCAAGAGCAAAGGTTTTTGTTAGGTGTCTAAAAACTTCCACAATCTTTGACCAATGCATTTTGTTGATCTGATTTTCCTTTTAAAATTACTTTTAACAGCAGTCTGTAAAATTCAGCTCTTCTGATTCCTAAGAAGCCAGTGCAGTGTGACACAAAAGCAGAATGAATCTTTGGTCTAATGTTTGTTTACCTTTTTATAAAAATTTGTGAAGCACAATGCTTGTTATTTTCAAGGTGTTTGGATTTTGTTGTGTGAAATCTTACCTTATGCCTAGCTGAAAAAGGCACCAAGATGAAATTGTGAGGAAAAGTAAGGATGTGTATCAGACAGGTGAAAGGCAGTGATGCACCTGAGGATGCTCTGGGAATCATTTTTAGACTGCAATTAAACTTCAGAAGCCTGTGACTTCCAGTCCTACACTAAAAAAATTTGCTTTCCTGAATTAGATTTGCAAAGATGCTCCTGTTGTCAGGCAGCAGCTCCTGGCTCTCTGCCTAGCTGGGCTTGAGCTCAGGAAGAGATGTTAGGCTCTTGAAGTAGTGTTTGGGTACCACTTTGAGGTAGATTGTGGTACAGCTGCTTGGGAACCTCCTGTAGCTATACTGGATCTGTCACATCTTTGGCATTTTATCAAAGAGGAGTGGGAAATATAAAGGTTGTGTTTCTGAAACCCGTGAAATGTACTGGTCTGCAGAAAAAGTAATTTTTTTCTTTCTTTGAATTTGATGACTTTCTGTTGCAATGTGAATAAAACAAGTGTACTACTGGTACAATGGTACAAACGCACGCAACTCTGAAACCTCTGAGAATTTCTGTTGGAGCTTTATTTCTTCATTAAAAGCACCTATACTTTCTGCTGACAGAATGCGTCTTCAGGGGAAGGGAGATCATGTGCTGACTTGCCAAGATTTGACAGTTTGAGTTAGCCACAAACTGAAATTTGCACTGTACTGGAAATTGCAATGTTTCAGGTTTTTCCATTCAAAATTGGAAAGAAAAGCTTTGTTACTTGTTTTTGTCCTAACACACAAACTTGTTTTGACTATCATGCCATGGAATGATATAATAATTGAGTAAGGAGGGTGACAGTAGCAATAAATTGAACTGTTTGACTGTCAAAATATTTAGTTTCATTATATTATTTTATGATTAATTTGGATGCCACGTCATTAAATATTTGCTCAAATCAATGTGTATTCATTAGACTTTTGCATGCCATCTCATTTTTACTCTCAAATAAACCACATGGAGTCTTCTAACCCCCCACAAATGTAGAAAGGTCACCCTCTCTATGGCCCTAATAGTGGCTTGGGCAGCATTCATTGCTGTGGGGCCTGGTGCTGCCCTAGCTTGATGTGGTAGAAAGATGGCTGAGGGAACTTGAAAGGATGTATCATTTTTAGCCTGCTCAGGATTGAGTAGAGGACCATAATGAAGGAAACAACCACCATTTGACTTTGAAATGCACTTGGACAAATGTATTTTGGCTTCTGGGACTGCAAGATTTACTGCAGTCCCTTTAAAGAAGGATTGGGTGATGTCCAGCTATTAGGTCTCATGGTCTGGTGCTAGAAAAGTGATGCATGTTCAGAGTAACTACTGAAATACTTATTCTCTTAATAATTGGAAATGCACATCTCCCAGTGTGTCCCAGCTAGGGATTCACAATGAGCAGGGGACAAGCCTTTAGTGTCAATGTGAATGGGGCATTTTGACAAACAACAGACTAACACTTGTCCCTCTGCTGTTTTTACAGCGTATGTCTGGTCATAGAGTCTAGAAATGAGACCAGGGCAGCCAAAACTGTGTCACTGTCTCATGCAGCAGAAACTGGAGAACTCAGTGCTGCTTAATCTTTAATTTTTACCACGTTATTAGAAGACATGGTAGCAGCAATGCCTAATATGGATCACAAACGGTAGCACTGTTTATCACAGATGGAAACAAACGCATTTCATGTTCAGTAGACTATGAAATGAGTCACAGCTGTTCTTCCTCTGTTGCACAGTAGCACACTGTTCTCATTAGAGAGCATCCATGCAATGGCTCTTCAGCCACTTCAGCAGCCCTTGCTTGGCACACGCTCCTGAGCAGCTCTCTGAGAGTCAGAGGCAGTGGGTCAGCTCCTGCAG
Organism: Vireo altiloquus; assembly: GCA_013396875.1. Taxonomy (NCBI): domain Eukaryota; kingdom Metazoa; phylum Chordata; class Aves; order Passeriformes; family Vireonidae; genus Vireo; species Vireo altiloquus. The sequence continues at coordinate 1,055,315 of VZRF01002650.1, read as the reverse complement.
AAAAGGACCAGTGTGGTTCACTGGTTTGGGACTTGGGTAAAGGACTGAGGATGGTTTTGTTCATTAAATAGTAATTAATACACTTTTCTGTTCAGAAATTTGAGTGCAATAATACAACTGTAATGTGCAAATGCTCTCCAGTGAGATTTTTTAGTGATAATGTTTACTTCTGTAGTGTCTCACAACCAAGTATTATTCCAGCGTGCTGAAGGTGGAAACTACAGCTCCTGGACTGGCTATATCCTAGACTGGTGGCTTCAAAAGTCTTAAGGCCCTGGGCAAGAGTCTTGCTGCTTCCCACCTTTCTTGTGCTGCTGTCGCTGCCTTTACTACATGTGATAGTCCACAGTTGAATACTTTGCCTATGGCAGTTTTAAATGCAGACAGAGGCTATTCCTGTAATTTTCCCTGCATTGCTGCTGGCACAGCTAGCTCTTCCACACCACCTGTGAATATCCAATCATGGCTGGAAACTGTTCCTCCTTTAGGGGCTTATTAGGTTGCTAACTAATACACATCAGGAGTGATTTAGTTAGAGCAATCCCAGCTCCTCTGGGTCTGAGCAAACCAGTGGAGATAGTAGGGCGACACGTATATATTAACCCCGGCCTGTTTAAGCAGTATTCAACACACAAGCAGAGACTGTGAAGAGCGGTGGTGCTTTGCCAGAAACACTCATGGGTCTCTATTTTCTCTAATTTTGTTTCTTCTTTTACCTCAAGTAGTCATCTAGTCCTATTTGTCTTTTAATGAGATAGGCTTTTGTTCTCTATTGGAAGATTAAAAATAATCACAGTGAAATAACATCCTGATTGCAGCACCTGCTGCTACATACTTGGTCTTGTATACAGGGGAATGACAAGTATTGCCCAACTTCACATAGCTACACAGTTAATGAAGTTTTACTATGCAAGCTGTGCATAATTTTACATTTTACATGAAAAAGAAAGTAGTATGCAAATAATTCAGTTTGGGGCTGACCTTGTGATCGTTGTGATAGAGTTCATCCTGTGTTGTAGAACTGTGGTCTGGATTTTCAGTGTTTTTTTTTTTTTTCTTAATTATTCCTTATGGTCTTGGGGAAAAAAAAAGCCCGAAACAAACTTGAAGATGTGTACAATCTGTAAAATGTCTTGGAGCGTCCAGTCTGCAAGAAGCCTGAAGCAAAGTGTCAAAGGTGTAAGCTCTCCAGGTGATCTTACAGACTAAATAGTGTGCTGCACTGATGCTGAACATTTTTGCAGCTATTGAAAAATCAAGAATTCTTGTCAGGGCCTAGGCAGATCCTTGGGTGGTTTTGATGGCAGTGCAGGCTGCCCTCCTGGTTTCTCAGGAGCTGGACAAGAAGGCACAAGTCGGGAACTGGGCTTCAGGTGGTGGCTGGGATCCTTGAGCAGCCTGGGCTGCCCGGTGAGCTGAGTGTGCCTAGGGGAGGCAGGAGCCCTGAGGATGCCCATCTGCCCATTTCTTGACCCAGTGAAGAGAGAGAAGGAAGCCCCAATCTGAACTACTTAAAATCAGCAAAGTATGAGGACTTTTGACTCCAATCCCTGGTTTTGCATCTCATATCTTTCATATAATAATCAATCTCAAGACTAAGCCTGTTTAGAAATTCTTGTCACATCTTCAGACTAAGCTTCTTAATGAGTAAGTTTACACCCATTTACTCCACTGCTTTTATTGTCCTTTGATTTAATCATGCTTCTCCCTTCCCCAGTGATTATGCTGGAAGAGCAATCCTGGCTTTTCTTGACTTTCGGCCCACAGGACTAAACTAGTCAAGTTTATAATCTCTGGTAAAAACGTTCTCTTTATTTTTCTGATTATCCTCAAATCCTTTCTCTGTGCCTTTTGCAGTTCAGATACTTCTTTTTTGAAATATTTTTTTTGACAGGAGTGACCTGATTAAAAAGTATTTCAGATGGGGCTTTGCCAGTGTTCTGTGGTAGAATCTCTTTGATGCAGCAGAAGATCGTGTCTGGCTGGCAGACAGCGTGGGTTCTCTTTTCATGGTTTTATATTGAGTAGTGTTATCCTCTCTGCGTGATGGCTTGGGTGAAAGATGCAGAAATGACATCTTAGTCTTCACAATGGGAGTTGTGGCATTGGTTCTTAACTCCTCTGTGCCAAAAGTCTAGTGGCATCAATGTAGCTGGCTATCCTAAGGTTAACTGTAGGTTGTCTTTGTGGCCAGCCAGCCTACTGGTTCCCTGTATAATTTTGGTGCGCTGTTCTTAGCAGACACATCAAAATATTCCAGTCAAATCTTAAAATCATTAAATGTACTGAGCTCTAGATTGATGCAGTCTAAGTCACTCTACTATTTCAGGTAATGAAACCTCAGATCAAAAATGTACATTCTTATTATACACTGAGAGCTGCTGAGTATCTTTATAGCTTTATACAATTGTCTGCCTTATAAAGTAAGGCACTTATTTCAGTAACATGTATATGTAATTCTATAAAGTTTTGAGATATTTTTCTAAGTATGCTTTTACGTCTTTATTTTCCTTATGTGCTATCATTCCTGATTTGGCACAGGATCATATAGCAGAAGCACTTCATAAAAGAAATATAGAGGGATTAATAAATAATAGCATACTCAAAATTAAAATTGAACAAAGACTGAGGACTTGCATTTCTGTATCATTAACCCAAGAAATTATAGGGAGAAACGACTGCATTAGTTAAGTTTGGAAAGGCCCAAAACTGTGTCTACAGCAGACATGTATTATAGACTATTTATTTATTTATTTATTTTTAATTTGTAATCCATCTTGCTCTGTGAATGCTGTAAGTTTGCCAGTTGGCATTTTATACTTTGAATACTTTTTCTCTAGATACTTCACTTGGTCAGTTGCCATCTTCCAATGTGTGGGATGACATTTTGAATTTTCTTTTAGTGATTTTTCTTTTTTTAAATCTGCACTATATAAAAATGATATTTATATTATTATGACAGTGTTTGCTTTTGTCTTGCTTAATTATGGGATAATGTTCACAGTGGAGGAGTGTATATGAGGCAGTGAATGGTGTTTGCAGGTGATTAATTGTACAATGATGCTGAGACACTTGATAATTACAAAACCTGTTGGTTGTGACCATATTCCAGCTCTGTGAAAATTATTCATTTTATATGGAGAGGGGCAAAACTAAAGTAAACTGCAATGTTATTTATGCCTTTTGCGAGTGCTTGTATTGCTTTTCCTTTGCATTTGTCTTGGGTACTACTGAAAGAGCAGGCGAGTTTATTAATAAAATACATATTTTAAAAGTTCAGGAATTTCCCTTACAGGTTAGATCTTTAAAAGTTTGTTCCTTGCCTCAATATGAAACTGATTCTTCTTAAGCTGGGGAAAAATTTATAATATTAATTTTTAAGAAGTTATACGATGTAGAATTAAATTTGCATTTTTACTGGGAAAATGCTCAATTTCTCAGTTTTAAAAATTTTGCTATCCTTTTTTCACAGTTCCATATTCACTATATTAAAATCTGCAATGTTTGTCAAATATAGCTGGCAAAATGGAATGGATGTATGGTGATATTTCAGATACAGCAAGACCACGTGATTGGATAGAGTATCACCCTCAAAAGGGAAATGTTATGAGTGGTGCACAGCTTCAGTTTAAAATGTTTGGTAATGTGATTGGTGGAGTAGGAAAGATTTTTCACTTCTAGAAATGGCAATGCATTATGCTTTTAGTAATTATACCTTCTATTTTTACATTTTAAGCTGTATTTCAACTGACCTGCGGGGAGGTAACCTGTTTTGGTGATATCTATCCCTTTCTTCCACCGAGTTATATACATCCCTGTTTATCATCCTTCTGGTTTGAAGGATGCACTGAGTACCAGAGAGCCATTCAAGGAGGACTGATGCATGAGCTGGAATGAGAAGGCCTCACTCTCCAGAGACACATCAATTTCAGCATGTAATCCTGCAATCATCACTTTCTGTGGGGTGGAGTGAGACGTGTAACATCCTCTTAGGTGGTGCCATAGTTCATATCATCCTATCTAATGTTTTGCTAAATTCTGCTCTCCTCTGTCTGATACAGCAGAGTGGTGGGGAGGAGTAGTTATTTCTCACTGCTGTTTCTAGCTCCACACCCTTTGATACTTTGATTTGGGGAATTGAGGAAGGTTTGTTAGTGAAGAAGCTCTGGCTTTCATGGGCTTGTCCCATCACTGTGTAGTGGTCCAGTACAAATTGAGAGAAGTATTTTTACCAGTAGTCTCCATTGTTTTGCATCTCCTACAGATTATTTTTGATTGTGAATGTCCTTGGAATTCTTTCGTACTGCATCAGCTAGTTATGAACAGCTCATCACAGCTAATGCAATTACAGTTGTGATTCATTAACATTAATGCACAGTATTCTTAATACTCTGCTTGCTGAAATGAAACAGAAAAGGTGGGAACTGCACAGTGATGCTATCTAGCTAACTAAGATTTTTGTTGCTGCTTTTTGGTTGTTTGGGGTTTTTTGGTTTTAATTTGGAGGGGTTTTTTTAGTTTTGCCATAGCAACAGTGATGATATTACAGAACGTAATAATAAAATTAAAGTAATCCTCATTTTGGAGATTATTTTTAACAAGAGCAGCAGCGCCAATAGCACAATGTGCCTTTGATCTTCAGGAATTGCTAATTTTTTACTTCCTCAAGTACTATGCAAAGCTCTGCTGTAGGAAAATATTCTCTCATATGCAGAAATCCATCATGGAGTAGGGAGCATTAAGGGAGCATTAACTGATCACTAATTGAATCTAACTTGCCTAAGGTCTATGAAAGCAAATTATTTTCTTTGGTAAAGTAAGCAGACAGTATCTCTCAAATAGATTAGTTATCAAAACTTTTTTTTAAAGGTTCTTTTCCCATGCTGAAAAGAGAAAAAGGTGGCCGTGGTGGTGTTTTCTTTTGACCAAATTCCCAAATTTTAAAATTTTATTTTCATCTGTTTTGCACATTGCTTTCAGCTATTTCCTTCCCTGTGCATTTCATTCTCCTTCCCAGATCTTTTACCAGAATATCTACAGTTTTGTGCACTGGAGCCTATTTTGGAAGCTTTTAGTTGAACGCTCTTCCAGCTCCTTCTTGGGCAGCACACAGCTTGCTCTGTAGCTTGTAGTTATTGGTTAACAATGTCAGATACTTCTTTGCATTTGGGTCCTAGCACCAGAGAGAAAACATTTGGTCAATTGCAGTGAGTTTTCTTTCCCTTTTGGCACTTACCCTCTCCCAACCCCATGCCATCCCACAGAATTTCTTAGCTGCTTTTTCTTTTTAATGTGACTTACGGAAAGGAAATTCTACTAGACCCTCTAGAAGGCTTTTGTCTCCTTAAAGTTAACACTTTATCATCCATTTCTACGCACAATTAGAATGATAGTGTATCAAGAGATAAGCAAATAATTTGTAGCATAGAGCTGCCTTAAAAGTGGGAAGATAATTTCCTAGGTAGATCTGCCCTAATCAGGTTGAGAATGGCTTTCCTTTTCAAATTAGGCTTATTCCTAAAAATCCAGTGCTGTTATGTGAACCAGTTAAAATGAAATATTGACATTGTACATCCTACAATGCATTGCACATTTTTTTTCTGATACTGCAAAGCTGAGCAAAGAAGTCCTGGAAAGAATGAATTTTATTGAGCAGAGAATAACTTTGCCTTGAGACTTGATCTGTTTTTACCACCTACAGTAATTTTAAATATAGTGGTGATCTAAATTATTTACTGATTCGTTCTGAAATTTGACATATTTTTTTAGTAATTTCAGTAGATGGGTAATTTCTTACATTTTAAGACTAGAAAGGGTTGTGAGGTGAGCTGATTTGACCACTTGAGTATGACAGGCAAATGTGTTTTACAAAATTAATTTCTTATATTAATCCCTAAATTAGAATAAATCATTCCATCCTCAGGAGATTAAACCCAGGAAGAGGGTAGGAGAAGTGATGCTGCATAGAGCTGGTTGATAAATGAGCCTTTTCAAATACTGTTTTGGAGGATAATATCTCTCAGGTAATCATTTCTTCCCACCAGTTCATTAGGCTATTTATGAAATCTTGAAAGACTTTATTAAAAAGTTGAAATAGTCACTGTGGATTTTTTATGTCTGTGTTACTTATTTAATCCTTCCATGGAACAGCAGCAAAGCCACTCTGCTTTGAAACCCTTTTTCACCCTTCCTGAAAGGAAGTGTTTGGGAATAACTTGGCACATGGATGTTGACATTGATGGATGCAGTCAGAGCGGTCTCAGCAGCACCTTCTGTGTTCTAAACATGTCTAGGGATGTAGCTGAGCTGCCAGATCTGCTGCACTTCCTCTCCACACCATTTGGCTGAATCTGGAAGTGACAACTCATTGTCAAAGTTCAAAGAAAAGTTCCTGCAAAAGTTGTCACAGGTGAATTCTTCTGCCTCACCTTGGTCAGTTAAACCACAGCCAGTACAGGAACGTGTTTCTGTTAGTGACAATCTGTGTCGCAGCAATTGGCAGTGTCACCTTCATCTTCTCTGTGATTTCTTCAGAACAACAGCATTTTTTGCAATACCTTCATCACTCACTAGAAGAACAGGGGAAAAACATTTCTAATATATGGTGGAGGAATTCCAGTGCCTTCTGTCCAGGACCTTCAATGCTCAGCAAAAAAAAAAAAAAATAAAATCCTTGGACATAGAAGTGGCAACAGCAGACACCTGAGTACAAGTTTTGGGTCTGGAATGGTGCAGACCTATTTGAGACCAGTGCAATTCTGTGTGGATGCTTCAGAAGGCAGTATGAGCATTGGTAAATCTTAAGTAGTTCTGACCCTGCAAAACCAGTCATAGCAGAGCCTAAAATAAATGAAAGATTGTATATTGGGTTTAAGTTTTAGGATTACTAAGAAACCCTTGAGGGACATATGTCTAAATTGTGACAGTTGAGCATCTTTCTTTTTTAGTGTTTGTCTTCTCTAGCACTTTTTATAAACTCCATGTGAGGTATATCCCTATATTTTTTAGGCACTTAAAATGTTAAAAATATGGCCATTCAAGTTTAGCAAGGTTATTATCACAGGAGTAAGAGTAGATATAAACATTTTTTGTTGGTTTTGACACAATAATGAAGACGATATGGTCTGTACTGCAGATTCCTGAAGGTCTCTGCCTGCCTGCCTACTCGGTGCCTGCAGTCAGCCCGAGCACCTTTTCCTGGCTGTACCATGGAATTAATGTAGGCTTGTGCCTTTGGGCAGGATATCATCTCCTGTGGAATGACACATCTCTTTGGGAACACTTCATTTTTTTCAGTTCAGAATTAATTTCCTTTCACTGTGGGCATGAGCTAACTATTATGGGGAAGTAATGAGCTCCTGGCAGCTCCTGCTGTTGTTGTGCAGTGGAAGGTGTCAGGTGTGGGTTCGTAGCTCATGTGCAAACTGTTTATCATGATCACAGCAGTCACCGTGAGCTCTCTTATCTGCAGATCCATTCGTTCCTAACTTCTCCCTTCTGCTTTTACCGAGACCTGCAGAAGTGTATTGCTTTCAGGGGGTGACCTTTTCTTCTGGTTTTTTTACTGCTTTGCGATTCTGAAGTGTTTTCTTATTTTTAGGCTGATTTGGTGGCAGGTTGAGCTCTACTGTGTGCTCTGAGTCATAGATTTTGTTATGACTTCTGACCTTTTTGTTACTTTCTAGTTGGAGAAATATGTTCTTGTATTGTTTAGTAAAAGTTGGTTTTTATTCTGCTGCTATAATCAGTATTAGTTTTTGAAGCTGTGGAACAGTTTGTAGGGATATACAAACACTGAAGTCACAGGCTGTGCTTCCCTAGCACCTTTTCGGAGGTGAGAGCAGTGCATGGTCCTTGTGGCAAAGGCCACAAGGTAGAAGTACTGGGAAAGCATCAATTTCTGTGGTAGAGTTCCAGTACGAAGCTAGACTAGGAAAGAATGAAGCCCTACATCTCTCCTTTCCTACTCCAGTGTGTATTCAAATCATGTCCTTCTTGTACAGTCTGAAGGATGTGTAAGAGAAGGATGTATTGCTAAGAATATGTAAGAATGAATAAAGAAAAAGGTGAATGTTTGGTTTAGTTTGGAAAGACAAACAATTTGATTGCAAAGAATTTGTCAACTGCTTGCTGAGTTCATTGCAGCTGAGCACAGAAGCAAGGAATCACCTTCAAGGTCTGCAAGGTTTGGGGAAACATTTTGCACAAAATTTCATTTATTTTCCATCTTGTTGTCTTGAATTGATTTTAAAATTACGTTTTGAGTTTTTAATATCTCTAAACCAGATAAACTTAAAAACTAGAGTTTCTAGTTTTAAACTCTAAGTTCTGCCTGGCCGTGGGAAATTTATGCTAGAGAAGTCTCAAGCATTTCTACCTTGAAAGTCTGGCTGTGTTGGGGTTTGGTTGTGGGAGGCAATGGGGTCGTGTGGCAACAGGATTATGAAACAGAGCTTCCAAGGAAACTTTCATCTGCAGAACTTGCAGGCTGAATCCTTGGGGAGTAAGTGCAAGCCTCTCATGACCTGAATACTGAAGAGTTCATTTAGCTCTGTTCGTGACTACTCTGTAGAAACAAGCTACTTAGGAAAAGAGGAGCAATGCATTTTATTGCTTTTTTGTTGTTGTTTTTTACATTTAAATCAGTGAAGCAAAGAACTGCTTGTTATGTCTCGTTCTTTAGTGCTGGTTTGGCCTCTGAAAAATTTTGGGGTTTTTTTATTAGTTCACATTCATATGGTGCTGTTTGTGTGCAGCACTAGACTTGGTAAGATACCTCACTCAAACACTATGTGTGCAGTCAGTTAAAATAGTACTAATTATTTAAAGTAATATTTTAGGCATGAGATATTGTCTATGATATGGCTAAACAGGCAGGTAATAAGAGAGCTATCATGTCATGGATTCATAGCTCATTGATGACACCACAATTCCTGCCTCACTCTGGGTGTACTACTTGCATGGTAAGTAGTAGGTAGCTTACTCCACTTTGGGTCATGTGTTTAGGATAGTGTAAGAGTAGACTGAATGTTGCCAGTTCCCCAGAAGCACATCCAGCAAATCCTCTAAAAGCTGTGAACTTTTTCGTCTTCCCCCAGACTGCATTACTGCCCAGCTGCAGTGGAAACCTTAAGAACTCCACTCAAATAAAAAACCCGAGAAACAAACACCCCTTCCCCTCCACTTTATAATATCTTTATGAAAGTAAATAACCTAGTCTGGGCGAGAAAAGGATGTTTCCAGCAGTGACGGATAACACATGGATAGTTTATTGCATGTACAGCTTGACCAGTCTCTATCTTGAAACTTTTGTTGCAGGCAGGTTTATTCCAGGTCTGACAAATCTGTAATACATTCGTTTTGCCAAAACTGGACTATTGTAGCAGAAGCTCATTTGATGTCTGCAACATTTTAACTGCTATTATTGCACCATTGCAACTCCTCGTTTCCATTACAGGCTTTGGTTATTTTCTGTTGAGTGATTAAATAAGACATTAAATTAATTTAAAAAACAATTTAATATTTATTATTAATAGTAAACTTAATAAACATAAGATTAAGTAATTATTTTCGTCTGGTTTGGTACCTCAGTTTTCTTATCATGTTGTGAACATCTTGCATTTGAATGAAGCAGAAGTGAAAGAAATGCTTTTTGGACTTAAATTGCACACATTTTGGATTTAATTGAAAGACCTCTCAGAGCAGACCAAATTCTGATACATGCTGCAGAGGGAGATGCGGCCATTACAATAGGAAGTTTTAAAATAGCATTCCCAGAACACTTTACTCAAGTGTGCTTCCAGAAACTGAAGAAAAGCTAGTTGACCTGACTAGATATTAATCTAAATAATTGGGGTTCCTGTTTGAAGGCAGATACAACAATAATATTGATCACTGGAAATTAATCTACACCTCTAGATAATTTTTTTTAGCCTGAAGGTGTAAATCTGTTTGTTCCAGTAAGCCTTTCTACCCTTCTTATCCAAAGTTCTGCTTTTTGCATGTGTATTCGAGGAAAGACTTCCCTGGACATTACAGTTCCAGTGCTTCTACTCCACTCTGCTGTGGCTGCAGAACTGCAATCTTTTTCCTTTGGGTACATTACTGCCCAAACACAACAATAATAGCAAGTAGATAAACACAAGGGGAAAAAATTACTAACTAAAGGACTATAGATAGTTTCTAAAGAACTATTTTGTGTATGTGTGTTTTCCTTGATGACATGAGTACAATATGCTCAGACAGCAATTCTAACAGCTGTATGGGAAAGCACTGAAGGATGTTCTGACAAGAATTGGATGACCTTGATGATTAAAGCAGTAAAAAAACCCCAATAAATCTATAGAACTGACTGGTCCAAGGTGCAAGCCGGTGCATGTTAAGTCAAAACCATTAATTTCTTATTTTGTCTGCAATAAATGCATTTCTTGAAGATCAGAGTGTAGTAGTCATAAAAGGATTCATGAAGGATCAATGTGACTTAAAAAAACAGATGAGAGTAGGACCATACAACATTCTAATTAAGGACTGAAAATGTAAGACAAAATTGCTGCACCCACAGCCTCACATTTAATAGCTCATGCTTTCAAGAAAATTAACTCAGGTTGGAATTGATGCAGAAGAGGGCTTGCAGGAAAGGCAAGGGTCAGAGAACTGGAATGTCCATGTGCTGAGAGCTGGTAAATGCGCAGAGAGAACCTTTCAGTGTAGTACCAAGTGTGGCTACCTGGAAATTGATAGCTGTAAGATACTTTGGGCTAGACGTTAGAAGACATTTCTAAGGAGTGAGCTTCTCAAGAGTTTTTGAGTAGGAGGAATATGGAGTTTGTAACTTCCCTGAAAAAAGATAGTCTATAAAAGCACAGGACTGAATTAATAGACTCACGAGGTTTCTTCTGGTTTTCTGCCCCTAAAAATACATAGCAGTTGTTGAGCAACCTTTGCATTTGGTTGAGAATCTGTGTTTAGTTTTGGTTAAGGGATATTGGAAGTGTTGGGAAAATGTGTGCAACTCATTCTGTATTCAGTTAATTACATCCTCTCTGTTTTCAACTTTTCCCACAGCAGTTTGTGTTTTACAAGATTGGCTTCCTTTAATGAAAAAGTTGAAATAATGTAATTCCTGACCTGTTGTCATGTGGAGAAACTCAGAGAAAACCAGAGGAAGTAGTCCAGGGCTATAAAGCTACAACATCTGTCTGGAGAGTTTAAACTTTAGAATTTTTGCACCCAAAATAGAGACAGAAATCAGCTGAATACGGCTATATACAATTGAACAAGATGACAAAATTAGCCATGAAGGCTTTTGTCAGACATAGTGTATTATCAGAGGAATAGCCAATCTTGACTTAAATACTCCTGTGTAATGTCCCATCTGTACTTAAAGTACTGCATTTAGAAATCAGTAGAGAAGAAGAACATAGTCGTGCTTGCAAGCTTATAGCTAATTGTTCTAGTCATCACTTAACTGCCTGTGTGTGCCCACATTTTTCTACTATATACATGGTAGAAATGGAGCAGCCCTGTATCATATCACTGAGATGAAAACATTGAACTTCTGAATGTTACTTCAAGGGCAATCTTTGTTTATTTTTATAATTTGATGTTGACTAGGAATGCAAATATAATAAATTGCTGGTTCTCCCTCTCTTGTAGTGACTTTCACTGTTTTCAAAGAACCTGTTCCAGTGTAGTCAGAAGATGCTGGACTAGACTAAGATTTGGTGACAATTTTGAATCTGCCTTAGATGTTAAAAGGTCTGAAATATCTAATGTTACTACAAAGGTTTAGCTTAAAAATAGGGGAAAGAGTTTTGGTCAAAATTGTGGTTCATTGAAAATAAGACTTTTCATGTGGATGTGTTTCTGTTGACTGTTTTTTGCATAAAATTTTAAGATCTGAAGCAAAATATCTTCCTGGACACTGAATTGAGACAAACATGTGACCTTTTGTAAAAATATTCTAACTGCAGGATAACCTGCTAATTCGGAGTCTGCTAGGATGTAGCAGGTTGCTGTCCTAAAGCATCTTTTGCTGGTGCAGGCCACAGCCTTTGACCTTGCTTGTCTGTACACCAAGTTCTCCACTGGTTTGTCTGAAACCAGATTTGCAACTGTATTTCCTACTGTGGTGAGGGGGGCGAGGATGAATGTAGTGAACTTTTGTATTAGCATAGATGATTATGCGAGGCTCCTCTCCCTTCTGAAAGTCCTCGCAATCCTATGGTTTAGGGTATGTTCAGGATATCAAAAGATGCGTGTGCTCCCTCATTCTGGAAGGAAGACCTCTAGGGCTGCCTAGATATTGGACGCCTAACCCTTCCTCTTGACATCTGGGAACCTTTCAGGTGTTGACCATTAAAAGGTATGGTTTGGAGCTGGCTCAGAGCTGTTTGCAAGATGACAGTACGTATTTTTGTCCCCTGGAAATGTCTGCTTTTGTACCATCTGTGAGAGTTGTTACTTAGGGGTACCAAAAAGAGTAGCATGGTAATACATTGGCAGTATGTGCAAACGTAGCTCCTGCTTCTAAGATTTTGCGGCTCAGAGACTAAAAACTGGGCTCCCCTCTCACTTCAGAAGCAGTTGTTCTCACAGTCTGTGGCATGTAACAACAGCAGCAGTTCCTTAGAGATATATGGATAGTGAGGCACTGAAGCCTGGGTCTGCAGAAATCAGTCCTATGCCAGGAGCAATTTGATTTTCAGATCTACCAAGAATAAATATAATGTTTACTGAAAATGGTAATTTTATGAAGATACTAATTTTTCATCTTTGGGGATAAAAGCAAAATTCTTTCATGGTATAAATATCACCATTCTGCATAGGGGGAATGCTGGTTCCAGTGCTCTCTCTCTCTGTGTGGTCTATTTTTAGGCATTGTGCAGGAGTCTGCCCAATATGGTTAATTTTCTCATGCTTCTACCCAGTAGGGATTCTTAGCAACTCTATGACTCTTTGCAGTCATTTTAGATGTAAAGGTTGTAGAGTTCTGCTTGTACTTTTCTGTAATACCTGAAACTGTGTTTCTTGTTTGAGTGACATTTCTAATTAGAGGCAACCTCAGGTTTTATTGAGGAGGACTCACCTTTCATAAACTATGCTGGCTGGGCCTGATCCCCTGTATGTTCTACATGTTGAATCACAGAATAGTCTGAGTTGGAAGGAACCCACAAGGATCAGTGTAGGGGCATGCGAAATGATCTGTTCCATGACCTTCTCTGCACTGAGGTCAGGCTGGCAGGCCTCTAGTTCCCCAGATCCTCTTTCTGGCTCTTTTTGTGCATGGGCATTACACTGGGTAACTTCCAGTCAACCAGGACCTCCCTGCTTAACCAGGACTGCTGGTAAATGATGGAAAGTGGCTGGGTGAGTGCTGCCAGCAGAAGTTCTTGCTTAATTCCAGTAAGATGTATTGTTGGATCTTTATTTTGAAGTAAAAAACCAAAGAAAATGTGATTAGCACTCATGTGTCCTCCCCCCAAAAAACCTAAATGTTAGAAGTTAAAATATCAAGAGCAAAGCTGTGGTTGGGGACATTCTCCTTTTTTTTTTTTTTTTTAATTAGCAAAATCCATCAGTTCTTTTTCCCTCATGTTTCATTTTTTCTAGATGCCAGCTGTGTTTAAAGACAGAAGTTTTAATTTGAAATACACTGAAATTAATCCCACAGAGAAGGAAGAATATCTCAGGCATGAAGAGTATTTCTTCACTGTAGAGAGAAAATTACTTTGTTCTCTTTCTAAGAAGACTTTATTACAGTGGCTCCTAAGTACTTTATGAAAGAAGTTACAATCTTGTCCTTCATGTGCAAGAAATTCTGTGTTTCGTGGGATTATTTTCTTTCTGTAATCCAGTTCATTATCAGCTACTCTGGGAGGAAAAGAGCAGCAGGGGCTTTTGGTCTTTCTGCAGCTGAAGAAATGCCAGTCTTTAAAGTCTCTTTCAGGCAAAATACAACACGCAGTTACGGTAATGATCTGGTCCTGGTTCATTGATGTTTGGGAGCCCTTTCCATGTGCTGCAAAGAACAGCCATTTCCCATGACCCACTAATTAAGGCTGCACCAGCATCATTGCTGGGCCTGTTTGCGTAAGTGCGCACGAGTGTGTGTTTGGATCAGAGGAAATTGTTCTGATCACCTCTGCAGCGATCGGTTTTCTTGCACAAGTGCTGATGAGTGGTGGTGTTTTAACTGCATATATGCAGATGTTGACTGGACATCTGCATGGTGGTGGTGACTCCTGAAGAAATGTCAGCACATCTTTGAACTCCCACACCAGTGATTAATTTCTTTGGACACTGGGAGAGCAGAAGGTGCCACAGATGTAAATCCAGTTTGTAGGGTCCTAGTCCCTCCTTAACATGATAAGAATAGCAAGTGTAGGTGAATTGGTCTCAGAAATAGAGGGCTTTTGCTGCTGATAATTACTGTACACTTGCCTCCTTTTACTGTTTGGTTTGAAGGGTGGGTTGTCCCAACACAGAGATTTTTGGACATGCCATCAGCTCTCTGCTTGGGGATCTCATGTCACTCTCTTGGGGTCTGACTATTGGGAAGATTTTAATCTGTTTGGTATTAGCATAGAGTGAATTCTAATGCATGGGTATGGGAGGCTTCTTTTAACTTTTTAAGGGGTCATTAAGTTAGAGATGGATACAGAATCCTTAAGATAATAATCATTACTCCTGAAGGAATTAGCAGGAGAACTCTCCTCCCTGACAGCACAGAGATTAAAAAAAATGAAAATGTCAGAGTATCCTAGTTGGCATCCAAAGTGAATGAGTCATTCCTAATGCTAGCAAAAAGCTAATTCTGCCTTGACTTCAAAGAGAAACATCAAAGATGAGTTTGCTGTTTATCCAGGTGCTAAAGGAAGAGCTTTTCCATGCCGCTGCTACTCTGGCTGAGAGTACAGAGGAGTGTTGTGCTTGCTCGCTATTGATATTGAAATCATTACATTCAAATGAAGCTTATTGAATGCATTGCTGACACCAGTAAGGGAACTACACCAGCAGTTTGTCAACTGCTCTGTGATTTTAACAGAAGAAAAAACACAGAAGAGTAATTAGATAAGACAGCAGGAAATTAGGAGGTGTTCCCTGATTTTCCTAAAGAGCAAAGATAATATTCTTCATGGGATCTGTTCCATAAATTGCTGTTATTGCATGTTTCTTGTTTCTCCATTTTTACAGCCCAAAAGCTCCACAGCCTTCTGTATCACTCGGTCTTTATGCATACGTTGTGTGTGGCAGTGCCTGTCAGGCATAGAAATGCACTCCTTGGCTATTTCTCCAGACCCAGAGAGTGGCTGAATTCACCACATGACTACATGTATTCACTCACTGGCTGTGAGGCTCTTGATTCACTTTTGAAGGGAAGATTCATTAAAGACACAAAGCCAAGTGAAAAGTGGCATTTGGACCATTCTTCCAAACTACTTACCGATTTCTTTGAGAATAGATAATTTTCTATGGAGAAAAATATAGTAGTGCTTATCTTTGTGGACTTCATTAAAGCCTTTGAAATGGAAAGGATGGAGATTATTATAAGAATTAGAAAGAAATTTTTCACCTGAAAGGATAACACTGGTTGGAAGGAAGTACTTGCTAGAAGGAGGTTTCCTACTTGTCAAGGGCCAGTTTTGAGAGCAAATGTAGATAGTATTTTCATGTATAACTTTTGAACAAAATCAAGGAATGTGTTTAGTGGAAGTTGAATTAGCAAAAGTTTTATGATGATTTAATTTAAAGCTATATATACTAAGGAAGTATTTTAGTTAGGCTTGGGTAGTTTCCTGAAAGGTAATATTTGAAAGGCCCTGATCAATTAGGAGAAGAAGAAGATGATGATGGTGAGAAATAAATAAAGGAAAACAGCAGGTTTCTGATTTCAGCTAGGGCTTCACTCAGCATTGGGGCTAGTAATGTATATGTTTTCTGGAAGAAATGTAAATTATGAGGATATAGGAAAAAAATCCCTTACATCACCCTTTGTTTCCTCCGTAACTTATTAGTGCTGTCTTTGATTAAAGAGCTGTTGGGATAAAACATTTTACTTTTTCTGCCTTGCCCTTTTATATGTATTTTAAAGATTTTATTTTTTGAGTTTTTTCTGGTTTTCTGACATGTATATTTTGAGAATTTCTGTGCAGACACAGCATTCTTGAAGTGAGAAATTTTTTTGTTGCATGGTGCCTACAAGCTATCTGCAAGCACAATCTATGCTCCCATCCTCTAGATTGTCTTCTTGCTGAGCTGTAACATAAACTGTTGTTTTAGTCCACTAAGAGATGACCCATAGTGCCTTATTGATTCTGTCGTCTTGGTGACATTTAGACTGAGCTCACCATACCATTGTTCACATTTCTCTTCACTTGTGACCCAGAGTGGATTTTGAATCTGGTCCATGTGGTGAATTGCGTCAATCCTCTGTGCTCTCCCTTCTCTCCAGCCATCTATATTCAAAATCCTTTATACTGATGCAGCTTTTCAGAAGAGTTCCTGTTTCTGCTTTATATCATTAGCAATAGGGCAATAAAATATGTTCACAGAATGAGTGAGAAAAGCAAATGTCATGTTAGACAAAAGCATTTTCAGACAGTGATTTAAATCAAGGTTGGGAGAGTTCTGAAAAACTTATTAAAAAAATTGAATCTGCCTTCACCTCTTGAAGGTAATATTATTACATGCTGCAAAGGATTCAGATTTTGGCAATGCAATTGGGGAAACCTTAGGTCTTACCTGTGCACATAATAACTTTGTAGAAGTTACATTTCTGATCTGCACTTCAGCTTGCTTATCTTCAGATTAAGGGATAATATTTCTCAAATACCTGCTGAAAAGTAACAACTTTTTGCAGAATCTTTGTAGAGGTTCAACTAGAGGTGGTCTGAAAACTTCAAATTCAGTGTCACGTCTCACTGTTGTAAAGTGAGCTTCTAGTGCTCTAAATTCAGGGCATGGGAAGAAAGATTGCCTGTTAAAGTCAGGAAGAATGAAGCATACCTGGACTCAGAGGCATTTATGGATAATGCTTCATTGGAGAGGTTATAAATAAAGTTGGTGGAGGAAGGAGCAGAGCCAGCCAGTCTCACTATTTAATTTCATTGTTTCTCACATATCCTGGCATGTATATGTGCAAATACTTCAGAAAAGTATATTTTCTGAATAGGTCTAAGCTTCATTCACGGTTTCCTGGAGCTTGCCAGACTCAGGAAGCTTTTGAAGGGCAGATATGCTGGCTCCGCTTTTTTTTCCAATTAATTGTATTTATGTATATGTTGGTTTTCAATACTTGAATTAGCCTAAAATTAGCCTAAGGTGACATTCTATTTTGTCCACATGCCCACACTTGCATATATACTATATAGACGCACACTCTGTTCTAATAGAATTTGCCTGCCTATAGCAACATCACCTATAACTCCATCACTCCTGATGTACTTTTTTTTGCCCTCCCTGTCTCCGCAGCTGCATACAACCTGAGCAACACATGCCAACCTCATCATGTTCTTTATATTACAAAAAGATTTCTAATGTCTCCCTTGTGTCTGGTGACCTGCTCAGAGCTTGTTCATTCTGCCCAGTCTCAGGGCAGTGGGGAAGGGTGTGGCAGGAGGAGAGAACAAAGTGCTGTGGACTGTAGTAAGCAGCAAAGGAGAATGTGTCCATGGCATGTGGTGTGTGCAGGAATGAGAGGAGAGCATGTGGAGAGGAAGGACAGACATACAGAGATGGAGCATCCCCAATGATGCACAGCAGAAGTGTAATGAAGGAAGGCTTTGACGTCTTACACACTTCCTATACAGACTTCTGAATTTGAATTATGTGTTTGAATTATTTGGTAAGTCACTCAAGTGGAACTGCTAAACTCAGTTTGGTTGCCCAAAGGAGAGTCTTCCTGCATGTGGAATATTGTCTTTGTTGGGAGGTAATTATACAAACTGAATAGTTAATGTTCATTTTTGGCAAATCAAATAAAAAACCCAAAACATTTATTCTCTCTCTGGTACAGTTTATGTAACAAAAATACTTTACATGTGCAAACAGGCAAGCACAGCAGAAGATTCAGGATATCATGATGTTTAAAATCATAAAAAGCGTGGTTTTTTAAAGCCAGAGTAATCTCAGTATTATTCTCACCTCAGTAAATGTGCATGGTTACGTTCTTTATTACTGTAGAGGAGAGTTAAATGATGAACACAAGAGGATGTTTATGATCACAAATGCATTTTCCTGCATAAAAGGTACTAACAAACCACCAAGTGTAAGAAAGAAGGCTATGATGAAAGAAATTGCATTTTCCATCTCTCAAATTGTTTTTTATCACAGTATCTCAGTAATACCTGATGTGGTATTTGGCAAGATCATCACCTAGAGATGAGGTATCTCAGCTGTGCATGTTTCTGTCACTTCATATCTCCTAATGCTAAGAAATGCAGCCAAGATCACTGTTCATGTCTTAGCAAAAATAATCCTGGGCATTATTTTCATTCTTTTGAGAGGTTTCTGCAGAAGAATACTAAAGCCGGAGAAATGCCAACAGCTTTTACTATTCCTTTTTTCTGTAGCATTTTTTTTATTTTGTAATTTATCTGTATTTTGGAATTCACAGAATGTTTGCAAAAAAAACTTTTAAAACCTGTAAAATACTGATCACATTTCCAGGTTTAAAAGTGATGTTGTTGCCAAATATATATTTTTTAGGGATATTTCTTAAGGGATATTTAATATTACATGGCTTGCAAATAGCCATCTCACAGCACTTTAGCATTGCCAGGTGTTTTTTTGGTCTGTTTTGAAAGTAATATTTTTGCAACATTTTCTGCTTCTGAACTGTATTATCCTTCTGAGTTGTCTCATGTGTTTCCTGTCTACTTTATGACATTCCTCAGGCATTTGTAATTTTACATTGAATCCAGCTGTATCAGTCACCTCAGTGTTTCTGCGTTGATCTGGATGCAGGTGCATAAATGCTCTGAAGCAGGTGCCTTGTGGGAGTGGCTCATGTATCGAAAGGTGAGCATCTCTCTGCCTGCTTAGTTCCAGTTTAGGCCACTGTGTCTGCAGTGGGAGAGCTCTCAGCAGTATCCTGAGCAGACCAGAGCAATCTACTGTCTTAATGCCTATTGAAATAAATGCCTTTTGAGATCAGTTTTGGACATCTACGAAAACAACACCATAATGTTTCTGAGCCAGTTGACTCCTGCTCATTCTACAATCTTAGCTGTTCATTTTAAATACAAAATCTGTGTCTCTGTTAGACAGGTGTTGTAAGTGTTTAGGAACAGGCAGAAAAGACGTGTGCAAACCCAAAGCTTTATTGAATCAAGGCAAATTTAAGAATGTGACAAAGAGTATTTTGTTCCATCACTCTTATCTTCCCATTCCTTCTTCTCTTTTTTGCTGCATCCCCAAGCAAGCACCACAAACAGAAGCAATCTAGTGGACACACTGGTGTCTGTTACACCAGTGAGACCACAAATTCGCAATTGGGAAGAGGACACGGCACCTTCCCTCTCACAAGCACCTGCAGCATCCATCAGCATGGACACTCCTGCCCCTCTGAGGCTGAGCAGCTCCAGAGCACCCTCCAGAGCGCTCGGGTGGGTGGTTCTGCTGCAGCACCAGCAGGATGCATCTTCTACCTCTCAAGTATTGGTGCTGTTGCTATTACTACAATGTACGAGTCTTTCTGGATTAGTTATGCCCTTCTGGGATCAGAGGCTGTCGACTGAGTGCTAGTTTCTTTGATTTTTTTAAAATACATGTTTTCAAAGACCTGTATTCTGGTAGCTGTCTATTCTTGTATCTCCTGTTTGGTGAAAAAATAGTCTCATTATAAATGGAAGTATTTAAGCAATTAAAATTGAGCAGTACTATTTTCATGCCTATATTAGAGAAAACGTTTCACCTCCAGCTTTAGAAAATCTCTTAGGAAATCTAAGGAACTGCTTTTCTACCCAAGCAGAGTGTGCTGGGGTCTAGCAGGTAAACATGACACAGTAATATGCTGTGTAATGAGGCCATTGAATAGTTTGGGTTGGAAGAGACCTTTAAAGTCATGTAGTCCGGTCTCTATTTTTATTTTCTCATTTTCTCTGTCACAATGATTTCCTTCCATTCCCCTCTCAGCTGCAGAAGACATGACACTGTGCAGTGCTTTGTTTTTACCCACAGTAGATGGAGGTTTTAGCTGTAGACTAAAACATAGTCCCTTTGAGGTACTTGATTTGAATCACATTGTTTCAGGAATGCTTTATAGCTTGTCCCAGGGTAGTGCTTTCAGTGAAATACTCTCGCACAACACCTATCAGCATTTACAGCTGCTTGCTTATTTTTGATAGGGGGAAGGTAGAGAAATTATACTTACCAAGTAGATTTTCATGCTGCACATTGTATAAGCTAATGAGTCTTTCCTCAACAATCCAGTTTAGTGTAGTATGTATAGTTTTTATTGCTTGATCTGGGCTCTTTAATGCAAGCAGCTGGAAATTTTCATTCCCTCTCCTCTTTGTACCACCTAGCAATATGTTATAATAACATTACGTTAGTGAAAACTCAGTTAATGTTCAGACACAATTCTAACTGACACTGAGTCAGCTGTGTTACTTGGGGTGAAAGGAGGAATCTTTTTCATGTAGTATCTCTTAAGTGTTACTACGTCTTAATACTCCCACTCCCTTCTATATATAGATACTGCATTAAACCAAGGAACACGTGCTTTTCTTTCATTTGAGGGTTTTATGCTAGGTGTTTGTGAACTGTGCTGCCTCTTAGTTGTTATGATACAGGAAATACTTTTTTAGAAGAAATTCTTCTCCTTTTTTTTTCTTTTTTTCTTTATTATTCTCTTACCAAAAGGAAATTTTTCAATGAGTTCTGATCTTATGACATTTCTACCATCTACCAAACATAAAGCAAGTTTAATAACAAAAGGGTCATGGTATGCTACTCCTGGCTTTTTCACTCTTCTTCAGATGTTTGCTCCTGTTTATTGTCAGAGGGACCAGTATTGGGCTGGCCAGATTTCTGCTTTCATGGGTGACCACTTCTGTGCTTCAATGCTTTGATGCCACCTTTCCTCTCACCCTCTGGAAAAATGCTGACTCTCTGAGAGATTGCCTGAGATCTAGTTTTGGTTCTTTATATTTGACATTTCTGAATTTTACACAGATTGCTATGACCGACTTGAAAATGGATAAAGGAGATAAGTGGGATTTACCTTCTCAGATGGCAGATAAGTCATTGTGCTGAGCAGATTTCAGATGGACCAGTCTGTGTTTTCTTTCTTGATGAGCCTTGGAAGTTTTTCTTATTGTAAAGCTTCTCTAAACTGCAATCAAACATTTAGCATGTTAAACTGACAATTGTTTGGTTTTCACTTCAAGTTTTTAAAAAAGGAAGGAATCCCAACCAACTAGCAAGAAAACATGTGGTTTTCTTTTATTAAAAAACCCCAAATCTCATCAATTTTGATGAATAACTGAATTTCAAAATATTGAAAATCAGATTTGAGCAGTCTTTGTACCTGAGGAACTCCTGAGGCTTGTTGTACAAATGAAAGGGGGAGTAGGAGCAAAAAATAAGGAGGAGGGGAGCAATTAAAATGAAATGTCTTTTTGATTTTTAAATTTAACTTATTTTTCTCCTTTAATTATTAAATCCAACTGGGACAACTCTAAAGGATTAAGGAAAAAGTACTGAGGTTGTTTCTAAGTTGCTTACATCAGTGTTTCATCAGTATCTCAATTCAGGTTTGTTTTTTCTATTGCTTTTATCAGGCTTCCATAAAGAAACAGGAGAAGTGTGTTTTGATTTCTTTCTGGCTTAATAGTGTTGGAAGGGGAAAGATATGGTACTGAAGGATAGGAGCTCAGAAGGAGAACTAAGATCTGGAAGGCACTCCTGGACATGCAGGGAGGGTAGGGAGCTGCACTGCCGAAATTCACTTTCCGAGTCACTGTGCCAGTCTGCCCTGCCCTGCCACTTTCTCTATGTGAGGTCCTCCATCCTTCAAGGCTAGAAAAGGTAACAGTCCAAGTAAACATTTGTCTTTTTTGTTATTGTTAGGAGGGTTTTTTTGTGTGTGTTTTGTTTTGGTTTTTTTTAATATAAATAAAATACAAATGAAAGAGAAGCTTTCTGTTATTATGCTTGTTCTGTGCCTTTTCTGTATACTCAAAAAAACCATGACAAGTCTTCAAATAAACATGGGAGGTAAACCATCCAGAAAGGACCTCTCTCCTCAGTCTTCCTCCATACTTATGTGCACGAGACTTTTCTGTGGTCAGATTTGCTGGGAGTAGATTGGTAAGCTACAGCATAATGTGAATAGCAGCCTTAGTTGTGTGGATGTGGTGGTAGTTCCCTCACTTTTGTGAGAAACTCATCAGTTCCACAGCACTCAGCACTGTGAAGGATTCAGAGGGGCACTGTCTGTCTGCACAAGATGACACGTGAGCAGATGCTTCTGGCAGTGGGACAGCCAAATAGATGACCAGAATGCTGGGAAGCAGTTGAACTGTTGATGTGTCTTTGGTGGTGATGCCTTTGGCTGCTCTGCAGTACTGGGGCACAGTAATGCAGGATGGTAAATCCAGGTGATGGTGCTGGGCTGCATCCCATGTCTTATGGAGAGGGTCCTTTTCCCATTTAGCTGCATACTCTGCTTTTCAGTAAAGCCACCGTGGGTATGGTATAAAGTTTCATTAATATAAAAGTAGATTTTTTTAAAAAAATTGAGTCAACTGCAGTTTGAATACAGACACTGGTTGTGTGTTTGCAAATGTTCAAAACATATAAATCCCTCTAATTTTTTTCCTGAATGGTTTCCTGTGGCAGCAAATCCCCCTAGTTAACCCTCTGCTCTCCTAATGATTATTACAGTTTTATCTGTAGCCAAAGTTGCTACCTTTCAGCACCCTCATTGCAGGTTTCTCTGTAGAGCTGGTGTTTGATTTACCACTTGATGAGAAATATCTTTGCCAATGGAAAACAGACTTGAATTTGGCAGCAATTGCAGTGGATGTGTATAAAGTCTGCACAGCTACACAGAGCTGTCACTAGCTTCTGCTTCTCTGTGCAGGAGGTGGAATACTTTCTAATTAATTAAATACCTTGAGTCAGGAGACAACAGGAGCATTGCCGAACAGCAATGATAAAAATCTATATTTATACTTAATGCTTTAAATCGTCTATTCCTGTTCACCTCATGCGCTGAAAATAATAATTAAGTATTTTTGAGGTTGGCAAATGAAAGGTCTTGAATGAAAGTGCAGTGGTTTTTCACACATCCATAAAATAAAGCAAAATGTATGCATCTGACCTGCTCCTAAAATGATTCAGGCAGCTGGAAATGGTCCAGAAGCCTGTCCAGAACTGTGCAAGTGTTAGTTGAGATGCCACATGGTTTTCCATTGGCTTTAATGCAACGCCCACTACACAGCATGTGGCAGAAGTTCATACCCTAAACAAGCTGTTCTGTGGTGCAACAGCTTGTCTGAGGGCTTTGAAAGACTTGTCATATTCCCTCAGTGAACATGTAATAGTGCTCTCTTTTGGGGGGAGAGAACCCTAACACACAGAGTAATTGAGTTTTCATCTGGCTTTAAACATCAGTGTGACAGGTATTTGAATATTCCTACTTTAATTTAATATAATTTTATTGTGTTTATCTTGTATTCCTGTATACTGAATGGAGAGAAAGAGGCACATTGAAGAGCTTCTCCATCTGACCGCCTTTTGGTTCCTGCAGGAGGAGCAGAGATGAGCAACTGAGGTGTGAGCTTGCAGGAATGGCCACCTCACAGCCATATGTGCCAGAGGGCTGTTTTGGGCACCAAGAAATATCTGAAGATGTTAGGGGTAATACAGCAATGGTAATGATCCTGACATGGACTGATGGCTTCGTGGTAGTGCACCCTCCTCTCCCTCCTTCCATCCCAAGTGGTGCTGTTGTGTTTATTCCCTTATTTTTGGAGAGGGAGGATACAACTGGGGAATAATTAAGGAGTGGGGATCAGAACAGACGATCCTTTACTGTTGCCTTTTCCTGGTCTTAAAATTAAGGGCTAGACATGGTTAAGGGAAAAAGAGGTTTTTATCTTAGTATTTATTTAAGGCTTTTTGAAGGTGCACTATTTCGTCAAGGTGGAAGGCGCCGAAATGCACACACATGATAGATCACACATACAGTTTATAGATCTTGCAAATTAGCATATCTATCAAAGATTCCCCAATGAGGAGCTTAAATGAATAGCATGATATCTCTTCATCTTGAGGAATTCTTTCCTGGATGGGCTTATTTTAGTTTGCAGGATGTGTTTTAGAAAGGACATTGTGTTTCTCAGGATAACGCAGGGCTTTCTGGCCTCCAGCTGCAAGGCCTCCAGGATGTTTGGTTTTTTGGCTTAACAGAATATTATGACTATGCTAAATTATCAGATTTAAGGAATTACGAGTATGCATGCTAAAAACACTGAGGATAGATAAAAGGTATATAAAAGAAAAGGCAAAAAATCATCATGGCATCATTGCTATGTACTGATGATGCAGCTCCAAAATGCTCTCTTTATGTCCACCAGTGCTTTTGTTCATTTTTTCCTCTTTGGATCCTTGTGTAGCTATAAACAATCATCTTGTTTCTTCTTGCACTGTTGTCTTGTCAGAGGCCTGCATAGAGGTATTTCCTGTCTTTGATTTACGTTAATTTTTGTTTGTATGTATCTTTGCTTTCTCTCCACACAAATACATGTAAATATGTGTGCTGACACAGACACTCACAGTGTCACGGTGCCTGACCATCTGCTTTGAATTACTGGAAAGGAAGTTTTATATAAAGGCCATCCAGGGACTATTAAAGAGAGAGACAGAAGGAAAGAGTACCCTCTAATCAGTTGTTCATTAGAAAGCAACAACTTATGGCAGAATTCTGCTTATGAGACTGCTGAACGCTTAGGTATCCTGAATTGTTTAAAGTGGGAATTCTAAAATTTATTAGGATCTTGGATATCTGCTGCTGAATTATCCAAGAAAGGCAAGGTGAAAAACCTTATCAATATATAAAGAAATGACATATAGCAAACAAGGTAAAACCATGTCATAGAGAAATGTAAGTATTTAGGAAATATTTAAAGTTTAAATTAGACATAAAGGGCAGAAATCACATAGCAGAAACTAAACAAAAGATGTCCCAGATGCTGTTTGTCTATGGATAGATTTATGAGTTTATGAAATAAACCTCTTTGGGGAGTCACAAAGGTGCTGTGGGGTAGGAACATCTATAAAGTAAAAGTAATAATCAGTGAACCAGGCTTTCCTGAAAGTAACTCTGGTCAGTGAGGCAAAGTCAGCTATATTTTTAAAAATCAAGTGACACACTCAAAGTTATAATACTTGCTGTGTATTTAGGAAGAGGAAGATAAGGGTACTGTAAAAAATACTGCTTTGAAGTTTAGAAGGAAAAACTAGGTCACAAGGTTTTCATCCTTCCTTTATTTTTGCTGTAAAGGGATTAATCTAATTTCAGATCTAGTGATGCATACACTACCACAATCTACAGAATATTTTATGTAGAAAACTGTAGTATTTGTACCAGCAGCATTTAATCTCAGTCTGTTTGTTTAGAGAAATATATGCAGCAGATGAATACTGAGTCATTAACTCAACCTTAATAATGTGTTAATAGTGACCTTATGGACCTCAGATCTGCAGATTCTCATCTGATGCCAGAAAGTCTGAAAGTTTAGACAAAACAAACAAGGAATACTGTACTCCCAAACTGCCTTAAACAGAAATTCTGAAAATGGGCTCCGAATAGAAGACTGAGATTTTTTCAGTACATAAAATAGAAACAGGATGAAATTTCAGGGTGACAACCTTAACTCCTGCTACTCCATCATGGTTTTTTTGATCTTGGTCATAAAAGACTGTATTTTGTAAAAGATAAGACCAAACAGTCAAGTATCAGCGTCTAAACCCAGGGAACTGAATGAATAGCCTGGCTTTCTTAGAGGCATTGGCTGAAGGCTTTCTGCTTGAACTGGCTTTGAACTGATGAGAGACAGTGCCTCTTGTTTTTCTCCTAGAACAGGATCACTTGCATAGTTTCCAGAAGCAGGTTTTATTGCAGGGAGCTGCAAACTCCAGCCTCTGAACACATGGAGTGTGTCTTTGGGTGGTAGTAGGTTATGTTGCCTCTTGTTGCCTCCTTTTACACTGCTGAGGTGTAGCACCGCACCAGCTGTCAGGACTTTGGCCAGTTTGCTGGGTGTTAAGGTGTGTGTTTGTGGAGACAGTGCCTGGATTTGTCAGCAGGAGCAGAATCAATTGAGCAATTCAGAGGAGAAGCAACAGCTAAGGAAATTGAGGGGCTTGGTATTTTCTTTCCAGAAGCTTTCTTCCAGCTTCAAAACTAAAAATATAGTGGTAGGATTTCTGGTCTTCTCTCAGGTGTTTTGTGTAGGTCTAGCAAAGCAGGATGTAGGGATTCTTCAGGAACAGGCAGAAAGGTTTTGAGGAAAAAGCAATTTGCTACCATCCTTCTTAAACTTGCATATTTCCTCTCATGTCTGAGGAGCCCCAAACCACTTTGCAATCTCTCTTTTGGAATATTCAGATACTAGGAAATCTTGTCTTATGTGAGAGCATTGCTCTGACTACCAGGCTGCTTGGCTTGAGGAGCTGGGTAGGAACATTGCTAGAGATCTTCCAGCCGTGCTTCCATAAGCAGGCTCTACTGCTGTTCTGTGAGTTACATTGCATGATGAATGCATGCTCAAACAACTCTGCAGTGCCACCAGTCTGATCCTTTGGGATTCTTGTGGATTAAAAAACATAAGCAGATTCAGACTGACAGGTGGGTGCTTCCATTTTCACTTGGTGGAGGATTGTTTCAGTGTAGCTATTGATAACCAGAGTGATAGTATGCCCTGGATTTATTTGGAGAGCTGATACGTTGCTGCTTAACCTAGTGATATTTGATACAACCTTTTCCATATAAAGGGGGTCAGAGATGGCCAGAGGGATCTGTAGATTTCCTACATGGCAGCCCCTCTTCCCCAGGGAGGAGGGGACATGGGTTTTATTTCACAATTTGGCTGAAGTGGTGTCACTTCTTTCTGTAAAAATCCGCAAATCTACATGCTGAGCAGTGGGGGATGTCTGAGTACCCTGCTTACCATTTCCCTAATGGGAAAGTGGTTTTATTGCAAGCAATGAAGTCAGACCTACTGAGTTGCAAAAAGATTGCCTTGATGATTTAACTTGATTTCATCTTGAGAGTGGTGAACAACACAGGTTATACACTAAACCATACAGTGTTTTCTGACAGAAGTAATAAGCCGAGATGTCTGTCATCTTCTGTAGCAAATTGAAACTTAAATGGTCATCATAAAGTGGGAGAGTTGTTATCGATCGTTTCTGTCTCCCTTGAAGGGTCAAGGAGACGAGTAACTGTAGTGCAAGTAATCATGTTGCCTTTGGGTTTTTTCCATTAAGTCACAAAATTTCACAGTTTCACTTAGCACTAACTGATGCTGTACCTTTGGCAGATGAGAAACAAAGGTTGCTCCAAGCCCAGCAGTCCCTCCTTGTCTGAGGAAAGGCTAAAGAGTTTCACTGTCTAGCAGGTGGCTGCAGTTTTGAGAATAGCTTCTCAATAAAATTTTCTTCCCCCTAGTTTTTGTCTGACACGCTAATTAAGCTCACCAGGGAAGTGAGTGGCTTGGATTCCTCCTTCACTCTCAGACTCCTGCAAACAGGCAACAAATGTAGATGTGCTTATTCAATTGTGGCAAGGGGGAAGGCATCCAAATTCTTGACCTGTGAATGTACAGGACTGTTTAATCTAGAGAAGGAAAACAGGGGCATGCTGTTCCTGAGGCACTGTGGGCAGGGCAGGGGTGCTAATGAATTGGAAGAAGAAAGCTAGATGCCCCAGAAGAGAGTGGCAAGAGTGTGACAAACAGATTGTGCGAGTAATTACTTTTGCATACCTTCCTGACCATTATCAGCAGGACTGGATTTTTGATGGAAAAACTTAATTAAAAAGTTTAATTTTTTTCATCTTAAGAAACCTGTGTGCAGGGGCTCATTGGTGGGTGGAATTTAGGACACTGATTAATTGCTTTCAAGAGATCAGCTCTGTGAATCCTGCTAAGATGCAAGAAACAATACAAGTTGGCAACCTGCTAAGCTAATGTTACAAACACTTGAGCACCATTTCTAAAGTAAGGCTTTTCTGAGGACTTCACCATCACTGCTGCTTCAGGTAGGCATTTGCTGGAAGAAGAGGCAGAGAAGACTCTGGTGAGCAGCAGCAACACCCATTTTAGTCTTACATCCCCTGATTGTTTCTTTATCCTTAGGAGCCTGTCGGGGGGGGGGGGGTGTTCTTGGTGTTCTTTTCTGGACCCTGACATCTGGCCCGGCTGTGTTCCTTGTTTCAGTGTCCCATGTCCCGAAAAGATGAAATGAGGCTTCTTTCTGCTTCTTTCAAAGCTTGTTTATTTCTGGTTCTTATCAGAGTTTCAGAGGCACAGACTGTGCTGTGACCTCCAGGAACACGAGGACAGAATGGCAATGGCTACCCGAAGCAGGTAGCTTTTATATCTATTATCAACCAGTTAGAAAACTTTACATATCTTATTTTGTTACCAAAACCAATGAATATCAACCTTATTGATATGTCTCCTCTACACTAAATTCTATCTACCAATTAACAAGTCACAGGAACTCATGTCAGAGGGAAAAAGGAGGAGAAGGAGAAGAGAGAAGAAGATGAAGAAGAAGAAGCTGACACCCCAGAATCTCCATGTTGGCTCTATATAATATATATAGCAAAACCTAAAAACTACAACTACACATTCTGTGGTACATTAAACAACCATCTCCTCATTTCTTTGGTGTTCTCAGCTTATCCAGAAGTGGAGGCAAATGCTCCCACGAGCTTGGTTCACAGGCCAAGCCTTTTTTGTGGAGCTATGAGGGTAAAACAAAACAGAGGAGCAGGAAAAGTTCCCAAGCTTTTCCTGACTCCAACAGAGCCTTCCCTGGTGCTAACCTCTGTATAAGGTGCTGTGCAAATGTGGGCCTGGCATGTTCCTTCTATGGTACTGCATAGCCACCTGGCCTGGTTGTGTGGTTGGCTGGCACGGGGCCTTGGAGCAGGAGCCAGGTTTTAATTGCATGGGATTCAGGCTGCACTGCAGACAGATGTCAGGGGTGCTGATGTCTTCTGTCAGATGTATGGGATTTAACAGGTCTGCACATACCAGGCAGAGATCCTGACTTTAAGACCTTGCTGCAGAATAGAGACTTATACAGGCACTGGGACACTGATTGCATCTGTTTTCATGTCTATATTAATATGAATGTAGTAATTAAAAGTTAATAAAACACAGCAAGACTGTGTGTTGTACATAGCATATGCTATGACTGTGTGGCAGCACCAACTCTTGAGAACCACGTTTTTTCATTCCTTCCAGGCTTATATTTTTGGTTCATTTAAAATGTGGCATCGTTCACTTTTCATATGGGTTCTTGTGGGCGCAAACTCCACCATGTTACAGCATAGCTAGTCCATGGCAACTTTAATGTTTCTTTTTCCCTAGCATGGGCAAAAACTGAGAATTGAAACATGTGATAGTTTACAGATGCTCAGTTTTATCTGTTCAGTCTATTTCTTGAACAAAGCTGAAGTGCAGTTGTCACTCACATCAAAGTGGCACTCTCACATGTCAAAGTAATAACCATAAATATTTGCCAGACTTCACACAAGGGAATTGGGAACTGTTGTCCCCTTTGACACTGGTCCTCTTTGCATTACCTTTCAGCTTTCCAAACTGGAAGACAGCTGCCTGTAGAGGGGAGAAAACATGAGTCGTCTCCAATGCCTTCTGTAGCTTTTTCTTCCCCACATCTGCTTCTTCATTTCTCATTAACGTACAGTGGCAAACTCAGAGACCCCCAAGCCCTGGGGTGAGATAGGAGGCAGCAAGTGTGCCTTTCCACTGCTGCAGTGTGCTGGCATGCAGCTTTGCTTTCACCATGGCATTGCCTGGCTGCATCCACTGCCCAGCAGCTGCAGAAAGGGATCACTTCTAGTTGGGGATTGTTGTTTCTGTAATGCTTTCAGTGTCACTGGGATGAGGCTGAGACGTGGAGTTTTAAGTAAGAGGAATGATGAAGGAGAGCAATAGTTTGCATTTCACTTGCATGAATAGAGAAACATTGGAGAGCAAATGCTTTGTGTAAATCCCATGTGCTGCACTCTGGATGCTTATGGTGAAGTCAAACACCTTCTAAAACCCAACTCACAGTGGGAACAGTACACATTATGTGATGAAGAAGAAGCAGAAAGGATGCCTGTTCTATAGCTTGATTTAACAGTGCTTAAATATATTAGTCATGTAACAGTGGTAAAGAATCTTCCTTCTAATGCTGGACAGAAATTCATTATGATAAAGCCCAGAGCATTACTCCTCAGGCCAGAATCTTTCTGCTTGCCAGTGGAGAGATTAGAGATGGATTTTTCAGTATCTCATTCATGCATGGCTTCTCTGCTGTTTTGTTTTTAAATACAGGTGATTTTAAGATATTCATTTTTCCTCTCCTACCCTCAAAAACCTTGCTAGACTATTGAGAGATGCTGTTTAGCATGTCATCATCCTGTATTGTTATTACTGTATGTCTCCACTTCTTTTCTAAGCATCCTTCACCCTTTCCTTGCATATTCTCCTTTACCTAGGAGATAATTGTACTTTCCTTCTTCAGGAATTAAATGTAATGCATAATAGCTGTCAGAGCTCAGCATTTTTGCATTAATAGTGCCAAATATTGGTACTTGCACATCCAGTCATGCTTGTCAGTCACTCATTTTATCTACTTTCTTCATTTGAACTTCTAAGAGGATCCTCTCTTTGGCATGTGCAGCCTTTTTTTTTTTTTTAGATGATCTTCCTCACTGACATTTCCCTTCTCATTAACTACCTCAAAATTTTTCCTGATCTCTTCTCTCTTCCACTCTCTCACTTGCATTGCTGTAATTAAATGTTTTTCTGTTTGGAAAGAGTTAATAGCACTGGGGAAGAATACAGTGCATGGTACTCCAAGATTAGAGTTTAGTCCATTTCATTCTTGCCTTTGTATGGAAACGTTAGGAAAAGAGAATTGCAGTAAGGAGGCATAGTTTAAGATTCTGGTAATAAAGTGAGTGAGGTAAACAGCAGTCAAGATTCAAAATTCAGAGTATACCCTCACTGTTCTCCCACCTCTGTATATAAGTTCTCCTCATCAATATATAGAATGTAATGAAATATATCTCTTATAGCTGATGAGTGTTGTTTTTTGTTGGAAAAGCATTTCTTCCCTTGTTCTGTTATCTTGTTGATTGACAGAAAATGTGCTGTATCATTAAAGCTAAAAATCATAAGTTTTTAATATTCTGAAAATGAAAGTCTAGCTCATACTACAGATAAACTCTAGATCTGGCAACACACTTTGGAGCATTGAAAGGCTTTTTGGTGTGGTGAAGGTGTATTATTACCTAATCCTCCACTTCATCCCTCTTCTTTCCATCCGTTTCCTTATGATCTGCTTTTTTATAGCAAGCCCAAGGAGAGAATAGTGATTTCCACTGCTACAGGGGCTTGATCTGAAATTCTAGCTGCATAGGTCCTTGCATTAATCAAGCTAAGTTGAAATTCTCTTCAGCATGTCTGATGATAAGCACATTTCAGTCAAGCTTAAGGATGCCGTTACATATAGAATAAGTGCACTTTGCCTCTAAGGGCACACAGGGGACCAAATGACAAATTGGCAAACCTCACTGCAACTTCAGTGCATTTAGGGAACCAGCACTAAAATAGTAAATCTGATGCTTCCTGGATTGTTTTGTCTTTTGAATAAATTGACTGACATGAGTGCTAGACACTTCTGTTTTTCTCAGACAGCAATTCGGAGCACAGAGTGATCATAAAAGCTTGATGAGTTACTTTTACCTATAGTTGCTGGCTAGCAAGGTGGTACTTAAGAAATTATTTCATTAGATTAATTCCTGTCTAGAACTGCTTACAGTGAAAAGCCAATTGGAAAACTAATGCCATCAATGAACTCAAGTATGTCAGTGTTTTATTTGGTGACATCCCATGCTTAGATTTTGGAGTCACTGCTTGTAGTACTTGACTTCGTGTTGATGTCACTCGGTCTTTTAAAAAAATGCTGCATTTGTCTCTGTCTGTAAAGAGCTGTGTATCGAAAACTCCCATTGTGAAATAGGAAGTTATCCTTCAGCTGCCTATTCTGAGCAGAACTGATCAGTCTTAGTTAGATCAGATTTATCAGAAGAGACCAAAAGAAACAATGGTGTATTAATATGTTAAAGACTGGAAAACACTGATTTGTGTTTCTTAACTATTAAGACCCTGTTTTCAGATGTTTAAAATTTTGATCACATTTTACACAGCTAAAGAATATCTTCCCTCCCACATTTAAATATTTTCCTGAACTTTCATTTTAAGAACTAGCAGTCCTGTGCTTTGGAGCAAGAATATGACTTTCAGCTAAGATCTTGGTCTTTCTGTCAGCTAGATGGAAATCCATACACTATGCTTTAAATTCTTTTAATTTAAATAACTAAGATTTCACAAGACTGACCATCACTGTCCCTTCTGCTGCCCTGGGCTCCAGCACTGAGACTCACTGAGTCTAAAACCAACACTGAGATGAAGCCTGTTTTATTCCGAAGCTCTCTGGGTTCCCATGCAGTGTCTAGGAAAAGGTTGTCTAACTCAATTGCAAATATCACAAGACTTAAAACAGATTTGGGTATTGATTTTCTGCCTCATGACAGAATCTTTGGGCTTTTAAAAAAAATTACTCAATTAAAAAACCCGCAGAACCTCCTGGATTGGTATGCAGGTAACTAGGTAGTTCCAAAGAATATTATTAAGGCTATAAAGGCCAGTGCTCAAAAGACTCTGAACTGCTAGAAGAAAGGTTATCTCCCTGCCTCTGCATTCCCCACTGTTGTTTCTAAATTGGGATTGAGTCTTTCTAACTCAGTTATTGCATTCTGAGTTTTCCACAATACTTGGGCCTTGTTTATAGTACAGAAGAGAGACTGAGAAATGCATGACAACTGAAGCAAGGTACTGCAGGAAGAAATTGTACAGCTCAAGACAGCTGAGAGCTGTGCTGCCCTGGAGAGCTGCATCCTGTTTCTGCCTGTTGCATCGTTTTCCTAAGGTGCCTTAAACCGAACTTCCTCACTTGTAGTTGAAAGATACTCTTTCACGGAATGAGATTTGGGTCCTGGCTTGCAGAAAGGTTAAGCACCACAGCCATAAATTGTTATACCTAAACCAGAGGGATCGTGTCCTATGCTTCTCACTGGAGTTCCTGAAAGTCAGTGGATATAGTTTTTACCTTTATCTCTCTTGCCTTTGTAAATCAGTTACAAATATATAAAACATGGATGATACAGTGCAAAAAAGCCCCCTAATATTTGTGAAGCAGTTGGGCTTAGTTGTGATCATAACACAGAGAGTCAGCAGGAAATTAATTCTTCAGGCTTCTGAGCAGAATGTGAATAGTACACAGTATGCAAGACCTGCGTAAATGCAGAAGTATGATGAGAATGCAGTCACACTTAGTAGTTGTCTAGAAGCTATAAAAGCTACAACTTCTATGCAGTGATTGAGGGAAGAACCTTGTGGAAAAAACCTTAATGAGTATTTAAAGTTTGTATTCCAAAGTATGCTTGATAGCTGGATTTAGGCTGCTGAAGCGACTGTAATTCAGACATCTATTTAAAGCTTTAAAATGCAGGCTTTAAGTTGCAGGCTTTAAACTTGCATGGTCTTATAATCTAGAGTTCTTTTAAGTTGTTCCATGTGTAAGATGTTATTTGTGAACTTTATAAAACAGTCTTAGTAAAGACTGACTATGTTCACTCTAGTGTCTTCTTCCAATCCTAACTTTCTTTTTAATATATAGGCAGACTTTTATTGTCAATACTTGGTTTGGGGGTTTCTTTGATATATATATGCCTGTGTGTTGTCCAGCAGTTTGAATATACTGTTATTTCCACAACACAAGAGCTTTACACTCTTTGAGACATTTAGAGCAGATGGCTGTGTCATGTGGGTAAAATGCTGCTACATTGAAGAAGTGGTTCTATTGTCCATCAGTATATTACTTCATGCTGATGTAAATAACTGCAGGAGATACAAGGCTACAGGGAGTCAAGTTCCGTATTCTAGGACAAAATATGTAATTTTGCTGAATGTGATTTACAGGCAGAGTTTGTTTATGCTTTGCCTGCCAACAGTGCTCTTCTGGATGTTCCAGCAAACACTTGGAGGTTTCTAAAATATTGGGCTTGCTGTAACAGGAGACAAGCTCCTTTTTTCATTTTAGAATAGCTAGCAAGCTAGCTTCTTTCACAGATCCAGTTCACTGCCTGTCTCTATAAATTTTAAGTATGCTGAATGGGGGGAAAATTTTAGCTTGTGCTTGGAATGTCCTCAGAAGTTTGTTGTCTGGAAAGAGAGGAACAGCCCTTGTTTCACATTATGCGTAATTATCTTCTGCTCAGGAATGGAGACAGTCCCACACTGTTCAAGCCTATCTCCCTTCCTTGGCTCCTCTAAATATATCACAACTCAGCTACTGTTTCCCACTTAAGAAGCTGGAGCTATATTACTTAGCTCACCTGGATTTAAAAAGATTTTGTTTACATAAAAGATGGTGACGGAAAGCAGTTCATATTGTTAATCAGTTTTAGTTCCTTGAATGCATCAGACTGGCAACATAAAGAAAAAACTACAGCCCAGTAAGACACTAAAAGAATAGAATAGAAGCCAGTTGAAAGTGTAACATTAACCAGGGACCACCCAGACTCTTGGAATTCTTTCTTTTCTTATTTAACTCCTTTTTTTTTTTTTTTTCTGAGGGCTTTTAGGTTGTTGAGGAGCTTAGACCTAAATGTCTTCTTAATCAATTTTCTCCTGTCCTCTGGCCTCTCACACCATTTGTGGGAACTTGTTCAGCACAGGTGGTCACCTCTATGTCCCAGCCAGCGTGGTGTGCCAAGAATCAGCTTGTGCTGGTACAGCGTGCCAAGTCCCTTCCCTTCTGTTGGAGGAAATTTCAGTCTTGGAAAAGCATTTTTAGTGTGTAGCTACTTAGAGCATGCTGGCTGTGAGGGGAAGAGTTTGGAGGAAGTCTTGGGGCCAGCCATGGTCTCCAGTCTAACGCAGAGTCCCTCCGTGGGAACTGAGGACTGAGATGAAGTAGGAATTTCTGAAAGGGAAATGCGTCTAATTATTTCAATAACTGTGCATGCAGAGCGTTGAAATATTTCAGTTTCTGGCATTTTTTTCTCCACGAGAAAGATGATCTCTGTGCCTCTAGTCACTAGCCTCTGTTCTTGCACACGTGCATCAGGCAGAGCAGGAGTGAGGTAAGATACATAGTAGAGTACAAACCCAATAAATAACTTAAATAATTAATTACTGTAAAGTTACAGGTTACTTTTTGATGAAGTTGTATTGAAATCTGAAATAGAAAAGTTCACTGATTCTTACTAATTGTTCAGGTGAGTAGTAAAACTCGGGTCAAAGAAAGTACAAAGTAGGTATTGATGTGCTAGCAGGGAAACTTTATGAAGTTTCTGTAGAGGAGAAAAGCCTGCCCTTATTTTAAAATTAGGGCATATCTATTGACCTGACCAGACCCATAGCTGAAAAATCTCTCTTAAACATAAACATGTATCTGTGTCTTAAAATCTTATTAGAAAATAAGAACATTCTAGCTGAAAATGTGCCACTTGGAGTGTAAGGTCTTTTTTTTCTTGTAGAAATACAAGTGAATATGAAACACACAGTGTGACTGGCCTGTGGCTGGCTCGTGGAGCAGACTCGGTGTGGTGGCACCGGTGAAAGCAAGGGGAATTGAGTGGCTGTTCCTTATGTTATCACCCAGATGAGACAAGAAGTGCTCTGCTATATGAGATGGGCATAGTTTCTGCTGTGCAATGGGCACTTCTGTCTGTAGCATTGTCACTGATGCAAAAGAAGCCTGTGAAGGTCTTGTTATACTGTGTGGTTGGACCCTTATCTCTCTGATCTACTAGCACTTGGAAGTGTGTCTGCAGGTCTGGTTCTGAGGCTGCATCTGTGCAACGCAGGCTCACTGGGAAGTGAATTGTACTAAAACAAGTTGCTATTAGTAAACAGTGCTGGTTTGTTGGGTTTTTTTGTACTGTTCCTCAGAATTTACACAGGTCTCTTGCAAAAGAGACATTTATTCACTGTCAGGAAGATTTCTTTTCCCTGAGACTTCAAGGATCAAGCCCACTTCTAATGAGAACACTGCTGGGCTGTAAGGGCTGGGTTATTCTGGGAAGACAGTCATGATCAACAGAAAAAAGGAAGTTGATCTGAAACTTTCTTTTACACTCAAGTCTCAATCAGAAGTGTTTGCCCTATAGCTATGAGAACTGGCTACTGCTAATAAGGAGTCCTGCCAACAGTAGTGGGAGGGGTTTGGTAGAAATAAATTTCCTTACTTCAGAAACATTGTGGATCCAAACCTCTACTGCTGTTTTACCCAATAAAAATCATACATACATGGGAAACTGAGTAGCATTCACTGTCCAAATGCAGAGGTATCAATCTCACAATACAGAGAAGTGTTGGGTGCTAGAGAATTAGGATGGTTAAAACAGTGCAGCTCCTTCAAAAGGTTTTATTTCAAGCTGTTCTGATTGTGGCAGTCCTTCACAGAATGAAGGATGAGAAATAGTTTGCACTGTTGTTTTTTTTTTTTAAATTCTGTGCTGGCATGGCTTCCTAACGGTGCCTGTCATGTACCAGGGGTATTTGTTTTGGGATAAAATCATTTTTCAGTTTCTCCCGGAGAAAGTAACTTGTTGACATTTTAGTCCAAATAAGTATAAAGACTCAAATATCCAAAAGGGGGGGTGCAGTAGTGCTTCTCCCATCAAAGTTCTCAGCTGTTGAAGAGATAACTCTACTGTTTTGCTGCCTCTGTTACAATGTGTTGTATCAGATTACATTGCTCTTGCAGATCTGGAGACTGGATAGACCTATGATTCTAGTTAAAAATCTGTTTGTATTTCTGATGCTACCTCTAGATGAGTGTCCTGGGGTATTGGTTTGTTTGTGCACAGTGGCTGTGGGTACAAGGTGGTAAGGACACTGGTGTGATCAAGTGGAAGTGCTTGAGGAAAGAAGGTCCTTTGGAGAAGAGGCAGCCACAGTGTTGCAGAGACTGTGGGAGATGGCAAGCTTGGGAAATGCAGTGCACTTGGACTTCCCTGTTTGGTATGCATCTTCCAAAGTGTCCACTGACAGAGCTTCAGCAACAGAAAGGAAGGAACTGCCTTTGTGAAATGCTGAATCTTCCTTCACTCTCAAAGAGAAAAAGAAGTATGTTTGCATTTATTGCCTTGTTTTCTGTAGATCCAGCCGTTTACCTGCAGATACTGTTGCCACTGAAGTCTCTATATACAGATATCTATCTATAGCCTCTACATAGGCTCCAGGTTTCTAGGTGTATTGCTCTTGGAATGTGGTTTCTATACAGCTACTGTATGCTTTGTCCTGAAAACACAGCCAACGGCTTTTTAGAGATCTTGAAACTAGACCACACATTACAGTAATACAAGATGCTTTATTTACTGAGACAGAAAGTTCACTGGTCAGGAAATTGCCTATGTATTACAAAGCTTGCACAATTAAAAAAAGCCGGACTGCCTTCCATCTTGAAAATGATGAAGTCTTATTATATTTTAAATGCCTTTTGTGTTGTGTGACTCAGAAGAACATGAACGCTGCTCTGCCACTGTGCAGTTTTTGGTTCCAGCTTCCTCTGACTCAATAGCATTTGGCATGATTTCACCAATTTTATTTTTGAGGTTTGATGAGCACCTAGCTAGCTACCTATCTTTATACATCAAATTACAACTTTGGCCTGGATACAGAATAAAATACACTTGTCTGATCAAATATATACAAATAAATCAAGATGAGTAGTGCAGGAATCCATTGCAAAGCTTGTTAAGTATGATGTATACCACTTTCCAGATGTTACCTCTATTTTCTAATAATGACTTTAGTTCTTTGCTGTCTGCCATTAAGAAAATAATTCATCAGAACTGAAGAGAAAGAAAGAAAAAAGAGAGAGTAATAAAAGATGTTGAAGCTTTGGAGACTTGCTGTCAAAATAAAGCATTTGTGTAAGCTGCTTGGCTGCTCTCTAATCCTCAGGCTATAGAATGGGGGGGACTCTCGTGCTGGCAGAAAGTGTCCTGTGGAAATAAAAAGGGCTGCCATGGTAAAAGAGAACAGGTGGTTGTGATCATTCCTTCCCTCTGCCGCCTACTTTTTTGCTTAGAGGTAGAATAAAATACAAGCTGCCTTCAGGACATCCATCAACTTTCTTAGATGCATTAGTCATATTCCAGCTTCTGGTCTTGCAAGTGTAATGCCTCCAATTACATCTGCAGCTGTGCACCTTCTTTCTTCTTGGCCTGGCTCTCCAGGCTGCAATGGCATCAGTCAACAGAGAATTCTTCTCAGGTGGGCTGCTTCTTCTGCCTCTTCTGTTTTTCTGCTCTCTAAGTTGTGCCTTGGCAGGTTCTTCATAGCAGCAGTCTGGCTTTTAATATTTAGACCATCCCTATAAGTACTACAGATAAGATCAAGGTGGGCTTATCAGGCCACATTGACCAGCTGGAGGAGGCCAGGGATGGAGAGAGCTGAGAGAGGACTGGAGGCATGAGGGTATCTGGGACAAGAGCTCTGATGTCTAGATTAGGAAGTATCTTTTGGAGTAAAGGGCTTTGAGCAATGGGGGCACTGGGTTGAGAAGCCCAGATTGTCTTTTTTCTCATAAGGTTCTCCTTGTGACTTTGCCATTTACAACTTGTGTGTAAATTCAAAAGGAAGGTGTGGAAGATTGGTATGTTCCCAAGATTCCACATAGGTTAATTGTTTTTCTTCATCAAGGAACTCTTATAGTACAGACGTAGATCAATCCCACTGAAGAACTAAGTATTTGAATCTAGTCTAAACCCTGGCAGAATGCAAAATGTTTTGGATGAAGAAAGACAGTGTAAGCTTGAACTCTTACCAAACTACAGACAGGCTTGTTTGAAGTAGATTGCTGATGTTATTGATCTAACAATGCAGAGATAAATTAGGCATAATATTCCTGCAGCTGACATGAGCAGTGAGGACAGCACCTCCGAGGGGTTTAGGGCGCCTGGAGCTACATACTGTGAGACGATGTAAAAGGAAATGTTTGCCTTGTGCAATTTTCAAGCTCAAGTAAGTAGGTTTAAAAGCTGGGCCGTTAACACTATCTGCTCCAACTTGTACATGTCACAGGCTATAAAGCTTCCTGTAGAGATACCAAGTAGAGAACTTGTGGTTTCATTTGATTTCAGAAATTACTAGGAAATGGAGATTGAGGCAGGGGGTCAGATTGATTCAGCAGTCCACCTCTGCACATTGGTGTGCTCTTTCAAGGCCATGCACGGTGGAGCCTTTCTGGTTTTAGAGATAGGATAAGATATGCATAAATACTCAGAATTGGCAGTTTCAGAATTGCTATTCTTAGAGATTGCATGGGGTTTTTAGTGGGTTTTTACCAGGATCAGGAGGACATTTTTGTACCTTGGACCCAAATGCAATTCAGTGGTTAAATACATTTAAACCCAGACTCTGGGCGTCTCTGCCTAATCTCCTGCAACCCTCAGTGAAGTTGAGAGTGTAATTCTGAGCCTTAAAACTGATTTTTATGTAAGGGAGGCTGACATTGCCACAGCTCAGCAACAACCTTTCATTAAAACCTGGTACCCCTTTTCCACACTCCCTACCCTTGGCTTCACTGTGGATATCATTGCAAAGCTGGCATCTGAAACAGCTTGTGTTCTGTATCAACTTACACAGATTTTTGACTAATGGTCAAAATTCTATCCTCTGTGGTTCCAGTAATTTTTCCACTTGCAGTTTTATTTTTGTTTGAACTCTGAATGCAAGTGACCCATAGTCAGGAGACCATTTCAGCCCTATGCTTTTGTGGATTGAAATCTGTGCTGTGGGCAGCGTGAGAGAGAACCTGATGAATTTGATTTCACAGGGAAGATTTTTAAGTCCTGTTGAACCAATGTTAGCAATATTGAGTACTTTATTGGAGTCAGCCTGCCAGTTGCTGACAGGGTTTTCAGCATCCTGCCATCTCTGTCAGCCAGAATCATTTAAAATTGACATGGTGCTGAAAATGAGGAGGCTAAGGAGTCTGGATTTGATGACATATCCATATGTGGGCATGTTTTAAATGTATCAGGATAATCTTGCTTGAAGGTTCTGTACACCAGTGCTGTATGTTTAGTACATTAGAAAATGGGATACTTTTTGTATTGAGGGAGTTGTTTCTGGAGATATCAGAAAATCTATGAGTACTTTTTTTAGCCATTACAAAACATATAAACTACCCTATGCTGGATGTGGTGCACCACATCACTTAGCTCTGGTGATAATGGAATTACCAATTTCATTTAACTAGGTAAAGGCTTTGGGGGCCAGAGAATGTGTTCATTTAACCTATAATAGCTATGAGATCACGTGCACTTCTGCCGTGAGTGTTTGACAGTGAGCTTCTTACTCTGTCTTATGTCTTGAAATAATCCAGCCCTGTTTTTCAAGGCTTGATTATTTCATAACCCTCAGATTTTTGGCTAGAGTAGTGATTTTTAATTTTTTTTTTTGTTATTAGTCCAAAAAGCATCCAGTGGATCTACTTGGGAAATTTCAGCATGAGCAGTTTTCAAAGCATGAAAAGTTAAAATAGGGATTTGGTATTTTGAGAGGCCTGAAATATAGGAAAACATACTCCCCTTGGTTTTACATAGAAAATCACAAATTTTGTGATCTTTCTCAAAGGAATATATGCAAGGGATAGCTTAAGTCTTGGGTGATGGATATGACTTTGCCTGTCAGCCTCAACACATGAGGTTCCTAGCAAAGGCAGTTCAGAGAGAGAGATTAACCTTTGCTGTTCTGAATTTTCTCCTTGGAGCAGCCTCTTTCTCTCCAGTGACAAGAGGAGGAGCTAGCAAATTAACTAAAGTCATTGCAAATGCATCCTTTTATGTCCTGAACAAACTGTAAGTATGCTCATTTTGGTATCTTGGTCATGTTTCAGTTGTGGTAATGGTATCAATATCATACCATTAATCAATGGTATCATTGATGAATCTCCTGTTTTATTGGGTGAATTAACTAACTTTGCATGAGGGGTACTGAATTGTGTAACTGCCTAGCACAGAAGGAGTTAGTTACAGGATCAGTCATGGGAAATGGAAGCTGTAGCTTATTTTACTGCTCTGTACTGAGGGCTGTACACATCTATCAGGGGAGGGCTGCTCTGGTATTTGCCTGGTGGTAGGAGACGTGTTTGGGAGCAGAGGCTTGGAAAAGTAGGAGAAGGGGGGAGGTGGGTTGTAGCTCAGTGATTAAGAAAAGATGTGTGTGACTCACCCTCTTGTAACAGAGCTGGAGAGGCAGAAGGAAACCAGTCCTTTAATCCTTCTCATTGCTTCTGTGGTCGCCCTCGTTCTTGGAGGTTTAAATTAAAGGATCAAATGTGGAATCTGGGAATTTTTCCAGATACACTTTTGAAGCACTCTTTGACTGTTGCAGGACTGATGGTGCTGAGCAAAGTGCAAACTGTCTATCCTAGAGAATTAACACTTCTGACTGGACTTAGTTATTCCCAATCATGGATTTTAGCTATTTTCCACCAGAGAACCCATATAGTTCTGAATTGCATCCCAGCTGTCCTCCCCAGGTTCCTGCTGTTCATCATGGCACTTGTCTGCTGTCCAGTGTGGGTAGATGGGAGTAGACAAATACTTAAACATCCGCTGAGCAATATAAATGCTGCACAGTTAGTTATTCATTATTGCTGACTTTCTAAAGCAGCCTGTGCTGAGATGTGTTGAATGTGACTGGCTTCTCTTTTCTCATCTCTCCAGACAGAACAGCCTGCCTGGGCCAGAGACCTTTTGTTGCAAAAGGCAAAATCACCTGCTTGAAACATAAAGCTCAGGTCTTGGATGTCAGATCTCATTAAAGAAAGTTGAGAATAAAAAAGTTTTAAAACTATAGGTGGGTCTGACTTCAGTTTCATATTAATTTCATAAAATTTTGGGACACTTTAAATGAGTTAGGATGTTCTACAAATCTGATGTTAAGCAGTTGCCTAACAGCACTCTGTTGTAGTACCATCCTGCAAGTAATTTATTTTGAATGATAAAGTGATGTGGTACCTACACAGGTCCCCCAGCCCCCTCAGTCTATCTCAAATATGCACTGTTATAATATTTTTAGAACACCTGAGGTAGTGGATGTAACTTACCTAGATGTACATAATACAATTTTTGTTTTCTAGGGATTTCTGGCAATTTACTGACAGAGATGGAGCTCTCAGTGCAGCACAGTGCTTTTTGTTTCCTGGCCTCTACAGGCTATGTCACTATGCTTGCAGAGCACGCTAGTAATATGCAGCTCTTGTAGCATCACTCCAGACAGTGCTAGACATAGAATGGCACTCAAATGAATACAAACATGAATTGTTTCTTTGATCTCCATAGACTTCCCACAGGCTGCTGTTGCAGGTTTTCTTTCAAGGTCATCAAGTGTTTGTCGTAAAGAAAATGCTGGCTTTTGTGCCTGTGGTTGGTTGTCTAGAAAACATATTAGTCATTGAGAGAATGGGAAAAGATCACTTTGTTTAGATCAGACACTCTTTGAGCATGGGGAAAAATAATTGAGGACAAATTGTATCTTCTTGGTATTAGAACAGGCCATAGCAACCAACCTACCATACAAATAGTTCTGAAGTCTTAATCACTCTGCTGAAATCAGCTATGGTTTCACTAAATCATAATGCAAATGTCCCTTTAGTTCTAAAGCTTAGGTGTCCTTAAGAGAATAAACATGTTTGGCAACACAGTCCAATTATCCTGCTCAGATTTATAGCCATACAGCTTCAGCTGAATTTTACCACTGAAAAAACAGGATGGAATCCAGGGTATTCATGTGTTCCCAGATGTTATTGTGAGATAACTCTTATTCCCAGCTGTTATCAATTCTAGCAAAATAGCCTTT
Source organism: Vireo altiloquus (assembly GCA_013396875.1). NCBI lineage: Eukaryota > Metazoa > Chordata > Aves > Passeriformes > Vireonidae > Vireo > Vireo altiloquus. The sequence continues at coordinate 1,012,110 of VZRF01002650.1, read as the reverse complement.
TCATTCAACCTAAGCCAACAGCCTTTAAGCCAGAGACAAGACTTCAGTTGTTTTATTCATTCAAAAAGCACAGGGATTGTGTCTAAATGCTAGTTTGAAGAAAGAAAGAGTAGTTCTGTTAACCAGCAAGTGAGGATGCCGCTGAAGTCCCTCTCATTCAAGTGAAATGTCATTTGCCAATGGTAGTCGCAATCCTGGGATTGCTAAACAAGAAGTCTCTTACAGAGAATGGGCTGATATTTGTAAAGTACTTTGTGATTCCTGGAGGAAGGATGCATTATAAATACATGTATAATTGCTACAAAATTTTATTTACGTGCTTTTAAGACACTGTTTGTCAGAACTGGATTGCTGCAAGGCTGAGCTCACTGTTCTGCCCAGAGTCATGATGGATCTGGGCACTGTCATGTTGCACTTAGCTCAAGTGGGTTGGTGCTGCCTGAGGTCCTGCTGGCCATTCTCGTTTAATCACCCACTGTACAATCAGTGCTGAACTTGCCAAGAAAATGCTTGTGAAATGGAAGTGCCCTGCATAAGGTATGTTGGTGTCCTGAATTATTTGAATGCCTAAATATTTCCACGTATTTGTAAAGAGAAGCCTAGAATAACAAAGCTTAAAGGAAAAATTTGTGGTTTTCTTCAGGCTTTTGTAGGATTGAATGCAAGGCTTAGATCCAGAATTTCTAGGGGATGCAGTATTCTTCCCATTTTTTTCTGGTCTCCTTCCCTTCATACAAGGCTTTCAGAATCGAACATGGAGCCACTCTCAGGCAGCTTCTAGTACTGCACTATGGGTAGAAGACTAGTAAAATTTGTGGTGGTTCTTTTAAATAGATTTTAAAAGAAGAATGGCTTAAAACATTATCTTTGGCTGCAGTGAAAGAAAATACTCTCCTCAGATGTGTTCCTAACAAAAAGGCTGCAGTGTTTTTTCAGTGGGGTTACTGAAATAAACTTTTACGTGAACAGAACTCTAACTTAAACTCTATTCTTCTGAAACTTGGGAAGAAGCAAGATATCAGAAAGACCAACCAAACTATTTTAAAATATGCATTTTAAAGTAATTCCCAAGTAACCAAATAGAATCTTTTTCATCAATAAGTACATGCAATCTTCTAATTTAATCTGTCTTTAATGAGTTTCAATGTGATTTTGTCTTTGTTTTTAATACCAGAACATTTAGGTATTTTTAGCTTGGGTTGCCAGGATGGGGGTGGAGGGTTTCCTTTCTTTTCCTCTTGTCATTATCAGAAATCATTTTTCTGGCTGCAGAAATTCTCTCTCGATGCATCCTTAGCAGCTTTTTGGCAGTCGAGAATAAGCAATCAGCCATTTTTTGTAATGCATTGTGGTTTTTTTGTGTTCAGCCAGCCTGAAATTTACTGTCTTGAAAGAGCAGCAAATACTTATCATATTAATTCATTTTTCTTGTCTGTGCAGTTCAAATGACATCAATTCATGCCTCTTCCCATTTCATTTCTGATTAAGGACTACTCCTTCCAATGTAGAGATGGAATTGAGGAGCTGGGATTTTGTTCCTTGGGAAGAATAGCTGTGTAATGGATCAGGATAGTAGTTAAAAGCAAGGGAAAGGATAGTTTCTGACTCTCAGATAATGACAATATTTTTTCTGTAAACAGCAATTAAAAGTTGCTCTATTTGTAAAAATGTATTTTCAAGTTAATTCAAGAGCATGTTACTAGCGTGCCAAGCATAGAGCTACAATTCCCAGAAAAGCTCTTCTTGTGATGTCAAAGAAACTTAGAATCAAGGTGAAATACATGTAATAGTGCTTGCACATACCTTCTATGAGGATTCCTGGAGAAGGCTTATTGTTTGCACTTTGTAGTGTATTTCAGGCCAGGATTTCCAAAGACGACTGCCCTACCTTGTGTGCCTGTGCAGAAAGTATCTGTTGCAGTATAGATGTTCACATATCCTATAGGCAGTGGTCTAGGTCAGGTGTTAATAGAACTTACTGTACTGTCCTCTACATGCACAAGAGTCCTGGATCAGGACTCTTCAATTATTTTGCTGCCCTCCTGTATACTGTTCTCTTTCTATCTGATCTCAGGCTGTGATTAGCTTTAAATTGATACTGAGGCTTTTCCCTGAGAAGAATTTTCCATCTTAAAATCTAAATTGCTTTCAGATCCTTTATCTAATTGTAAGTTTTAATGATAAATTTTGTGTGCCCAAAGGGTAAAAATAACAGCTTTATTCCATTGACTGGCATTCTTCTAAATTAAGTTTTGCAACCCTAGCAAAAAAGAAACTTTTGAGTTTTATTTTCGTACTTCTAGTTCTTGTATTTAAGACTGGGGATAGTCATATTCTGCTAAATGATTCATATGTTCTGTGATTTACAGAGATAAGATAAAAAGTAAGAAAGTAAGATAAACTAAATTAGAAAATACATCTCCTAATATAGTGTCTTAGCCATTAGTATGGTACCATAACTGCAAGAGAAATCAAGTTAACATTTTAACTTCTAAAAATGAATGCATCTCTGAAAAGCACAGAAGAGAAAAACAAGTTCAGCCTGCCCTAAAGACTCCATGTAAAGAGCTGGAGCCTCCTGCCATCCTATGTCAGGTCTCAGCCAGAGCCACACTCACTGGCACAAGATGCTTGCCCTTGACGAGGTCACCAAGCAGAAGCAGCCAAGATGGAGCAGTTCTCCAGCAAAGACCTGACTGTGCTGTGCACCTCAGAACCTAGGGCAGGAGATGCCGCCTTAAAGGAGAAGATCTCTTTTCTCTTACTGTGGTTCTTTCTCTTTGCCTCACTGGACCTGTGCCGTGTGATAACTCACACGTGGACCCATCTCCATGGCGATGGTTTGAGGTCACACCAGTTAAAGGCCAGGTTAACTGGAGAACACTGGCATATGATAAAATTTCTGTGGAAGCTAGGAAAAGGGTTTGGAATTCCAAACCTCTCCATCACTTGCTTAAAGCTGCTCTAGTTTCCCTGTGATAGCTGGTCATACCTGTATCAAATGTGTTTCATGGCTCTCAGTTCCTGACTCATCAGGACAGTGGATACTGTCTTTGAAATTAGCTCTTCAGGTTATGACTGAGTAAAAATCTTTGGCCTAATGCACAGAGGCTTCAGCTCTTGAGAATCTTGACCATAAACCTTTGTCTGTATCCTTCATTGCTGTTCTAAGGTTATGTTATTATCTATCCAAAGCCAGGGCTAACACTGTATCGTGAATTATTATGTCATGTTTACTGAATAATGATGTTAGAGTCAGAGCTGTTCAGTTAAAATTCTGATAGCATATTGAGCCCTGAAAGAGACAGCTACTAATGCACAAATAGAAATATATGTTATATATGTCATGTCTTTTTTTTATTCTAAAACAGGAGAGTAATGCCAGGCGGTATATCAGCAACAGTTATCAGCTTTCACAATTTGTTTGACAGATTACTAATTGCTCTATTTCAAGCAAATATTTTCAAAGTAGATGACACAAATAAGTGAATTTTGTGTTTATTTGGAGTCTGTTTCTTTAATCTCAAGTAATTCGAGGAACAACCAATACTAGATGGTTAAGACAGTAAGATAGCTTTATTTTGTGTAAAAGATTTCATGCCAACAGTATGCCCAGATGCCTCATGGTTTTTTCATATGGTCTGTTAAAAAAAAAACCCAACAAAACAACAAAAAGAGGTGAACCCAATCTAAAAGAGCTAGGTTTTGGTTTATGTGTTTGTAATTTTGAAGAGGATGGTTCATGACAGCAGTTTAGGAATACATTTGGCTGTGAGGGACAAACCTGCTCTACATGCAGTGGTATCACTTTCTCAGTGATAAAGAAAGGAATTTGGTTTCGAGCAAAGGGAGACAAGATAGGGTTCCAAATTTTTGAAAGCAAGTGATTTGCTGAAACATAACTAAAGAACTGTTCCAGATGGCAGGATTTTCAGAGAGAGATGCTACTGTATTTAACAGCAACAAGATGAACTGTATGGGCCAACAAGAACCAAATGTCACATCCAAATGGAGAGCAGAGAGACTGTAGATGCTGAATGTACAAACAATCATGAGCTACAGCTTGAAATTACTGTGGGACTTGACGTTCAGTTGTGATCAGTTTGAGAGAAGTGCACCATGGTCATGCTTTCGTGCAAAAGGAAAAATGAAAGGTGTGACTGTTTATGAATGCAGCAATCTGAAAGGGGAGGTGGAATCCAGAGAGAAAAGGAAGGTGATGGTAAAGGTTAAGTCCAAGACCTTAAGATACAGAGTTGCAAGCATAAAAGTGAAGGAAAGAATAGTGGCCTTTTGTGTAGTCAAGACTTCTAGGAGTTTTTCAGTTTATGTTTCAATTAATCTGTATATGTTTGTCTTGAAAAGTCATAAGAGGCTAGAAGTGATTGCGCACATAATTTGAAAGTTCATGATGTTTTCCAAACCGTGGTGACCGGTGCAGCCACTGAATGGAGCCATGGTCTCAGCCCTTTCCCTCCTTGTTGACGTGGCTGTTTGCTCATCATAGTCAGAAGATTTGGGGATTTGAGAGACAGAGGTATGTGTGAAGTAACCAAATGCCATACCAATCTAATGGAAGTTGTCTTCTAACATCTGCAGGTCTCTCAAAATGTTTGTGTAGGAAGGTAGGGGGCAAGGCAAAGGCTGCGTTTTCTACAGTTGTCTTAAGCTGGAAGATGAGGGAATTCCCATGTCCATCTTCCTACATTTGTGTATGCACGTTAGCAGAATCACAGAAACAAAGTTATATATGAAAAAGGGCTGAAAGGTAGAGCTACCATTGTAATACCATAAAATAGAAAACGTGCAGATGAAAATGCTGTGCTGTGGCAGTATTTGCTCTATCTCTGATTTTTCTTCTGTTCATTTATTTTGGTGTCTGGATCTATATGAATTGCTGCTGCTCTCAGAACTGTTTCATCTTATATGTCTGAACTGTGCATTCATGCCTAGCCTAGATCAAAATGTGAAGTCATTATTATCTGTGAACTTTCTTGTATATTTGGCTTGTCAGTGGGCCAGTGATCTGGCCCATGACAGCCATCACTGTAAATTCTGTACATTATGAGGTCTGTAAATTACCATTACTAGTAGAAATAATTGTAGGTAGTAAGGCTGGTAATAAACTCCATTTTTATATTATTCAGTAACAGCAGTGTTTTATCACTCATTTCTTGAGGAAAAGTTATGAAATATAGTTCCTGCCAAAGACACAATATGCAGTTCACCATTGATGTGTAAGTAGTACCTCAGTTTATAATTGTGTAGCGGAAAAAGATAGTTTAAAGGATATGAGTAATCTAATGAAAGATTTTAAAAACAAAACCAGATCATTACAGCAATATACAGTCTGAAATGTATGGCCTTTGCACTGATGTGCAGAGCATGCTTCTTCCTTCTTCTGCCTAGATGTAAGCTCTGTGTGTTTCAGTTCTGTGCCTTGCAGATTTTGTAATGATTTCTAAAAAACACAACAAAGAAAACAAAAAGCCTGAGGAGTTCATAGAGATTGCAGGAATTTTCACTACCTGCACCGTGAAAAATCCTGATTGATTTCACATCCCCTGCCCTCCCAGGAGCGCTCACCACATTACAGAGTAACAACTGCCAAGAACCAATTATAAGTGCAAAAGAAAGGCTTTTATACATGTTTCTGTGATAAGCAGAACAAAAGAACTTAGGATATTCATGCATTTTGCCAAAATATGGTCAAATCAAAAAATGAAATGTTTTAACTTGTTACCAAGTTAATGGCCTTTCTATAGAAATTGGGGCTGGGAAGCTGTCGTTTGTGGCCAAGTTACCTTTGAAACTGTAGACTTTAGTATGAATTTGCTGAACACATAACTGCAGTATCAGTAGTGAGAAACAAAATAATGAATGCATTTTACATAAGATGTTGTTAAGGAAACATTACTCTGTCCTTTTTTTTTGTTTTTCTAAGCTGCGCTGTAAGACGTCAGTTCTTGCGCTCCTGCCCCTTCTTTAGCTATTAGTGGGACAAATGCCTGGTGCTACTGGTGTAACTCCAACAACACATTTATGCCATCTACTTTCTCATTGAAAGGCCTTGTGTTACCTCTGCCATGACCTGCTGAAATTGTAAATGCAGTAGATGTCAACATGTGGTCTCTTATGGGAAAAAAGTTGTTGGCTTGAACCAGAACTTTGTCTCTGGTAAATTCCCCGATATCTGTGGCAGAAGTAGTGTCAGAAGGGCCAATCTGTGGGCTCCTTTGTTTCCCTGTATCCATCCATTGAAACAAACCCTTGCTTCTAATGTTACTGAGGAACAGAAGGAACAGATGCCATTCAGGACATGTTTTGCTCCTGAACAATATGTGCAGGAAGACCAGAAACCAGGTTAACTAATGCCCTGTGCCTTCTCCTTGAGTGATAGTGATGCCCAACATGGAAATACTATTTCAGCAGACCATGAGATTGGTGCCAGGCACATGTTTGAGAGCATATGCTGGTACTCAGTAATAAGAAATTATAATATTCACTTCTGTGAAAGGCCTTTCTCTGAACTGTTGGATCATTTAAATGCTGATTTATTCAATGATGCACCAAGATTAAGTCCAAGTGGGTTTTAGACAGTTTTCTATGAAATTGCATTAGAAGAGCTATACTTGGGAAAGTCCTTCTACATTACTTGTGCCTAAACTGTGGAGTATGAAATCAGCAGCTGTAACTGATCATGTGTTTGGAGTAAAGTTTTACTTTAGGGTCTGTCTGAAATGTCAACTTGGGAATGTTAAGCCCACTGTCATGGAGATGGTTGAAGTCCTTGTCCCCAGTACAAATGTTAATCCCTGTTGCATCATGGATTCACTTGTCTTGGCACAGTGCCTGTGCTCTAGTGTGTGGTGAAGGAAGAAAACGATCCATCAGTGAACTTACAGTCATTGCAACACGGCAGCTTAAATCTATCAGGCGAGTTAAGTGTGTGTTTGGTGACTGAATGTATAGGTACTCCTGATCCACCAGGTTCCCATCTCTTCCTTGCCAGAAAGAAGGTGGATTTCACAGCCTCCATAGGCCAACCTCTCACTGGGAAAAACGTGGCTCAAATTTCACAATTACCACTTCTTTCCTGCTCTGTTTGTCAGCTTACACTATATAATGTTATAGTATGTTCAATAAAATTCAGCCTTTGAAATGTTGACAAACTTTTGTTTCATTTTAGCTGAGATAAAAATGGGAAGGTATTCTGAGATGACCTTTTTGTAACTGCAGCACAGAACTATTTCATCCATGTGTTCATCGTCAGAGTCTGACCTCATTTTAACCTGGCAGAGCTCCTTAATAGTGCAACTACACTAATGAAAAAATAAATGAAGAGAAACCCAGCCACTATGAAGCAAATATACACAAATATCTTTTGAATCAGATTTTATACAAGAAGTATTTTCTCATAATTTTGCTAAAAGCTTCTTCCCCTGAAGACAGTCAGGCAAGGAACAGATTGCCCAAAGAGATCATGCCATGTCTCCTTCCTTAGAGTGTTTTGATTCCCAGGGGGACAAAGTCCTAAGTAACCTGGTCTCACCTCACAGCCAAGTGAGCTTGAGAAGATTGTGCTCAAGACTTTCTAAGGTCCCTTACAACCTGAATTTTCCTGGAATTCCATGAAGTTCTTCAAAGTAAATGAAAATAATATCTGCTTAGGAAGATATTTGTGTTATGTTCGTGAACTGAAAAAGGTAACTCAGGTAGCAGCTCAGAACTGCAACTTCAGTAAAACTGATATCAGTTTCATTCTACATGAGCTTTGCAAAGCAAGACCTGAGGACTGACTTCTAATGCTCAAAGTAGTTTTCACATTACAGCCTTCCTGACTTGTTGTGGTCAGTTGGCAGGGCACAGTGATTTGTCCTGTAATGACTTCAGAAAGTCAGGTAAGAAATGGTGCTATGAAACAGATTTTAACAGTTGCTGGATTTAACCTTTTTAGGAGAGCATTTGGAGTGGAGGTGGGCTGCTGACTCTTCTATTTAAAGCAGGGAAAGGGGAAAAACCCATAGAATTATAGAATATACAAGTTGAAAGGGGCCCACAAGGAAAACTGAATTCAGCTCCTGGCCCTGCACAAGACAGCACCAGGAATCACACCATGTGCCTGAGAGCATCGTCCAAACATTTCTTGAACTCTGTCAGGCTTAGTGCTGTGACCACTTCCCTGGAGAGCCTGTTCTGGTGCCCAACCACCCTCTGCATGAAGAACCTTTTCCTAGTATAGAGCCTAAACATCCCCTGACACAGCTTGGTGTTTTCTCAGCCCTCCAGTTTGTCAAGATCTCTCTGCCTCAGGGGCTTCTCTGCCTTTGAGGGAGTCAACTTGGTCTAAACCAATTTACTGTAACTTTTTATGTCTGACCTGTGAGCCATGTCCTTGTCACTTGCAAACCACATTTATCAAGCAACCAGTTGAAACATATTTTAAAATTAACAGACTCTGCCATTAGTAATATTCTCTATTTTTTCTAATGCTTTTCTTGCTTTAATTCTATTTTGGTATTTTCAATTCCACATTTATGAACCATTTGTTTTCGTTCTAAGGGATGATCCATTATGTGACTCATATTTTCAGGGATGTATTGGGTCAAACTCTCCATGGCAACTTTTATTCTGTCCTTGCCAGGTGGTCCCTCTTGTGCCTTTAAATCATTTTTCTTCTTCCAGAAATTGCCCCAAAGCTGAAACCTGGTACTCAAAGCAGCTGCTTTAATGTAAGTAAATGATAAAAGGGAATGAGAAAGCTTTGAAATCCACAACATCTACAGGTTGTTGGTGATGGGAACAAACTGACACTTCTCTTTGCATAAAATCAAAGTTGCATAGGTCCATAAACAGCTTGTGTTTCGTATTTGGTGAATAAAATTAGTAAAATGATAACTTTAGTGAGATGATCATGATGAAAGTACTGTGTGATTGTGTTCTTCACCATTAGTGGTTTTGTTCAGGAGCAAACTGGCCTTTTGAAAGCAATTACTAAACCTAAATGTTCTTTGAGAGTTAAGAAGAGAGCCACTGTGGCATGCTTTGAGATAGCAGCAAAAGTTCACTGCAAGTCTGCTAACAGTTTGTACCATAGCGAAGAAACATAAGAAGATAATTTTTCATAATATGGATTTGAAATGAGGCCAGCATTACGTACCATGCCCTGCATAAACTGCTGGATGCTTTGCATGGATTAGATGCTAATGAAGTTGTTGCCATCCATTTTGGCCTGACATGGAAGTGAAGCTTACTGATTTCTGTAATGTTTCACAAAGCATTTATCTTCCTTTCTGCAGACAGATCAAAACATATTTCTATTTCCCAATAAAGGCCCTTTACGGGAAGGGCCCACACGGGAAGCTGTGTGAATCCTTAAGGGGCTCTCATTTCAAACACATTTCATTTAAGTGTGTATCAGCAAAATGTGTCTCAGAAGCGCTAACAGGTTTGCAGTCTGAGGAACAGAGGCCTGGGACCATTGCAAGTCTCTGCTTTTGGCTTTCTCTTCTAACACAATAAGGCACAGGACATGACAGAAGTAAAACTGCACAAATAACTAAGGAAACGCACTAGCCTGTCAATGGAATTGAGTGATTAACATCTAGAGATCTTTCCATCATAAATATTTTAGAGCAACAGTCCGACCTCACTGAGATAAAAATATTTGTATATGTCTCTATGTATTTATGCCTATATGTGAATACACATATAAGTGTATACATATACATACTAATTTGAAGATCCATAAAGTAAGAGAGGAAGTTTATACTGTCAGAATTTTTTTTATGGTAGTCTCAGTGGCTGTACAGTAGCAGAGGCAGATCTGCTTTTCATTTCCTAGAGCAAGCTTTTAACCAAGCATGCAGTAAAATCTCCATTCCTTTTTGTTTTGAGCTGCTTCTATGTAAAACTCCAACTGTGGGGGACTTCAGCTCTTTTGTCCAAAGATTGTGGTGATGAATGCAGTCAGAAAACTTCAATGAGCCATAAAAAGTGCCAGTGTGACTCCGTATATGATTGTTATGTGCCTTGCCTTGGGATCAGAGCTGTGTTTGGGCAGCAAATTGTGCCTGGCCAGAATTCTGGTGCACAGGGTGTGTTCGTACCTTGCCCAGTGTTAGACATTAGATGGGAATATTTCATACCCCTCCCCACCACTTGGGAAGATCCAGGGCTCCCTGTACATCCCTACGGACCTTCCCTGGCCCATGTGTGATGTTCCAGCTTGTTTATAGCACTTGAGGAGCAGTGATAATTTGAGGAGCTTCACTGGAAACACAGGCATTTCTAACTCTAGGAGAATGGAAGTTAACAGAAGAAGGAAGTGGGAGACACCTTCCCCCTCTCTCCCCCTCTATGACTCTCATCTTTTTCTGTGCCTCAGCTTGGGTATAATAGAACAGGTATTGCCGAAGCTGTTAAACAGCTCTGGAACAATGAGTGGTACCAGGGAGCCCAGGCAGTAGTGTGGTGGGAACAGCAAAGACCAGTTCTGTCGATGTTCATTAATCTGAAAACATGGTCTGTTGTTTCCTTCACTAAAGTCTACTAGCTGTTATGATGGAAAGCAATTTCCATTTTCATGTCCATGGACTATGAAATGAGCTATGTATTTGATTGGAGGCAAAACAAGCAGAAAAGCATAGCAGTATTGTGTAATGTGGAGTTAAAATTAGATCTGTTGACAACTTATTGAAATATACAAAATATTTTGCTTAAATTAAAGCCACAAAATGACAATTCATTAATAACAATAGGCTTAAACTAGATGGGAATTTTGTGTCTACTTTCTATTTATCTTGATTCATTGGCTTTTACACCAAGGAATTAGCCAGTTTGTCTGTGTCACTTCTAGCAAAGATGTCCTGAGCAATCTTTTAACTACCAAACATCCCCAAAGGGCATCCCATCTTTCAGTCCTGTGTTTTTTCAGCCCTCCTTCTCATCCTCATGGGAGGATTGTATATAAAACCCAGTAAAAATTCAAGGTTTGCAGTTAGGATCTTCGCTGGATAAAGTCTGCTCCTGCATTATGAATTTCTCTCTTTTTCAAGATCACTGGGCAGTTGCTTAAGTGTTCTTAGTTTTTTTTTTCTTCTGTGGCTCTGATGCTGCACCCTTGAAACAATTGTGGAGATGAGGACCACATGATTCAGCAAACTGTGGTGCTTCCTAGTGTCTGTCTGTGTATGGTCTTGGGGGAAGCAGATAGGCATCTCAGGATCAGTTGCTTTCTGCAGCAGCCTTGGGTGTTTGAGTGGGCTGGAGGCCACAAGTTAAACCTAAACTTAGTTTTGTGGCACTGTTTTTCATGGAAGAAAAAAGCAAGGCAGTCCTGAAAGCACAGAGGAGCAGAGATTGAGACTATTCTTATTTTGTTGAGAAGTACTGCAGTATCTTCATTTCAGAAAAACATGTGGAAACAAGTGACTAAGAGTGAGTATTTTGTATTTCTGTGGCATCCTTGATCTTCAGTGACATGAATTTTACAGTTGTTTATCTCTTTAACTCAAAAGTATCCTGCAGGTATTGACAAATATTGTCATAGAATGATAGAATAGTTTCAGTTGGAAGGGACTTTAAAGTTCATCTAGTCCAATCACCCTGCAATAGGCAGGGACATCCTCAGCGAGAAGGTTGCTCAGAGCCTCATCCAATCTGACCATTAATGTTTTCAGGGATGGGGCACCCACCACCTCTCTGGGCAACTTGGACCAGTGTCTCACTACTCTTATTGTAAAAAACTTCTTCTTTATATCTAGTCTAAGTCTACTCTCTTTTGGTTTAAAACTATTAGCCTTTGTCCTATTGCTACAGGCTTTGCTAAAAAGTTTGTTCTCTTCTTTCTTATGAGCCCGTTTCAACTACTGAAAGGTCACAATAAGGTCTCCCTGTAGCCTTCTCTTCTCCAGGCTGAACAGCCCTAGCTCAGTCATAGGAGAGGTGCTCCAGTCCTCTGATCATCTCCACTGCCCTCCTCTGGGCTCATTCCGATAGGTCGTTGTCCTTCCTGTGCTGAGGATCCGTCCCTTTTGTAACCTTGCTGTCCAAACTTCTGGTACCCAGTTTCCAAAGAGCTTGGCAGGAGTAAGTCTGCTGTCAGAAAGTGCTACATCAAAGTGCCAGGCAGGCAGAGCAGTCCCTGCTTCCTGTAATCTCTGCCTGCAAACAGCAGCCACTGCGGGTCTTTGCCTGGGTAATGTATTTTGCCCAGTGGAGAGCCTTCTGATACTGAATGCTATTGCAAATTACTCCCTCTTCACTGGAAGCTGTCGACCACAAGGTTGTCTTGAGGGGTTAGGACTAGCTTTGGCAGATAGCACTGGTTTTTTTTTAATCTTGCACATTTAGGACAGAAGAAAAATAAGTAGCCAGGATTGCTTGTATTATCATTGACATGACATGTTTCTTTTGCTAGAATATTTTCCTGATTTTTTTCAAGGTGTTGGCTTTCAGAGGTTGCACAGGTCCAATTTAATTTTATTCTTGAGTAGAGTTATATAATTACTGTGTCTTTAGTGAGATGGAGCTGCTAAGACTCAGAATAAGGTGAATACTATGTGAGTAGCAGGAAATCACCACCTTACTATGGTAGCGAAAAAGGGGAAGGAGCATCGCTTTTCTTTGGGTTGGATACCTGCAATGTATGGTTGTGGTTCAATTTAGCTAGAGTACTTGAAATTTTGATCCTTCTTAAAGAGGATAACTAAGAAATAGTTTTGTGAGGCCAAACCCCCAAAGGCTCTGTTGATGGTAATTACCTGATGATGCTAAATTTTACATTCCCTTCCCTGCCTTTCCTTAAGTGTGCAACTAATGGAGCTTCCCTTCCACCTGGTCACTTGTGTTTTCCAAACACGTCTATAAGCTTGGCATTTTTGGGCTCTTACCAGTCTGTTTAACTGGATTAAGATAGGCCAGCTGATTGAAGAGGTCTGGAATACACACACGGGCCCATCAATAGACCTTTCTACCACATGAGCATCGCTTCCTCAGGAGCAATTAAGTCTGAAAATAACTCCCTCAAGGAGAAATCTGTTGGCATAACTATTCAGATGACATACCTCTGTGACTGTAACACATTTGATAAGATCTGAAGAAAGAAAGTGTCCTGTTCTGATCCACTAGAAGTGCAGCCAGTCAGGGAATCTCCTTTTGGAGACTTCTAACAGTGAGGCCAACAAAAAAAATGAAGCTGGAATAAAACATGGTATTATGAGAAAAAAAACAATTTTGAGTCACGCAAGACTAAGGACTTAACTGTGAATTTATTTCCCCATTATTGCTGACAATACCACCAGGTGGATACCAGCTTACCCCAAGCTGTCCTTCCTTTTTTACTTAACTGTGACCACTTCAAGGCGTGACAGAGATGTCAGCATGTTTAGACCACTCCATATTTCACCACCCTGCAGAAGCTGGCAGTCAGTGTACCAAACATGGAGATAGATTCAGAATCATATCACTGTTCTTGAACTTTAAAGTGCTACTAAAAATAGCTTGCATCCACAAGAAGAAGTTTGATGCCCTGCATGTGGCATTTGTGACCAACCCCTTTGGGAACATGGGCTAGCAACTGAAACCAGATGCCTGACACTGAGCGAGAATTTTTCTCAATCGTGCATGTCGTAAATGCACCTTTTTTTTCCTGGAGGCTACTTGTCTTTGAATTTTATACATCTGTGTATTCTTTTCTGTTCTGAAGGATCATCAGCAAGGCCTGTCAGAATTTTGCTGTAGAGATGGGAGATGGAAAAGATAGTGGATTGTTAAGACCAGAAAGCTTCCTGGTGCCATGCAGGGCAGGATATCAGGTTTGCACTGTTTTGTGGTGTGCAATCCCATTCCAAGACTGAAATCAAATTTGCTTATTTAAAGTCACATCCATGTAGATGTGTCTGTGAGGACTTGTTTCACACAAGGTACTGAGTAGGCTTTTATTGCTTTTAAGTGGACCTACACTCTAAGTTCACCACAGGAAGTCACCGTGATATTAAAGTACTCTATGTGCATCTGTGTGCACCCTTGAGACACAGTGCTATGTAGAAGTAATGACTTTACATCTCTAGAGGGTGGACTTCTAAACAATTTTCGTAATTTTAACAATCCGCTAAGAGCCTACAATCTTTTTAGCAATAAAACTCATCACTTGCTCAGCATGTGTCCTTTAATGCAGCAGTCTTGCTTAAAATCACTACTTATCCAATTATTATTTTTTTCACATGGCTTACAGCCAGTGTCAAAAAGTATAATGTCCACTTTCTGAGTAAATAGAAAAATCGTTCTGCTTCTGTTTCTTTTTGCCCAAGTCTAAGATATTATCATTGCATCAGGGCTTTTTATTTTCCTGGTAATGGCAATGTTTCAGCTCACCTTCAGGTTTAAATACAGCTGGAAATTCACATGTTTGCTAGTGTTACTCAGTGAAGTCTGTCATAGTGTAGGTTTATCATATCCAGCTACCTAGCAGCTAGGAAGCAGAAGAGTTCTCATCTCAATGGTTCCAGCAGGTGCTGGAAGAACTGATCACCCCTTTAAAAAGAATCAAGTGGCTGTATTTCACCTCAGATTTGATGCTATACAGTCTCAGTCATTAACAACAAGACATGTCTGATGTTGCTCCATGTATAGCTCATAATTCTGGGCTGGAAATAAAAATGGAAGGTATGCATTTTCACATTTATCTGGGGGGTTCTTCTCCTGAGTGGAGGGGGAGAAGTGAGCTCCCTCCCAGCAACGTGGGCTTGGAGCTGAACGGTTGTTAGTGGTCTGTGGGGGTACGTGTTTTTTTGCAAGCAATTGAAAGATGGCTGAGATCAAAGTTTTGCTCATATCATATAAATCCCATCCTTATTTCAGTGTTTAGACAAAACACAAGTTACATGATGGGGAACAGACAAGGTTTAGTGAGGCTTCAAAAGTAAGATCGTGGATTCCTCCTGATTTCTTTAAATACTCATCTGTATAACTGGATACATTTATATGCATTTACTAGCCATGTTCTAATGCAGAAATATTGGTGAGCGGTTGTCATCCAGCAATGTGGTCCCCTATTACTGCTCTTACTGTTTGCAGTTTGTGTGTCTCTCCATCTCTTTTATGGGTGCTTGTGGAGAAGGTTGCCATGGAAAAACCAAGAGGTGTTTCTTGCAGCCTCTCACCATTTGCTCTCCATCATCCCAGGCATATTCCTTCACTGTGCCCCAGGGAAACACTGAGATAGCTTGTCCCATACAGCCTGAGTCAGAAAAATACCCACTACCTCAGGTGGTCACTACTGCTAAGATGCAGGGAACAACCCAGCTGGCAGCAGTAAGTGTTGCAGAAGAGCAGTGAGCAGTCAAAGATGACAAGGTTTTATGAATAATTTTGTTAAAGAGGAGATGGAAATATTGGCTTGGAACCCATTTTATCTAAGAGCCAGCACAACTCAGTAACAGCAAAGGAATATGAAAGAACAGGGAAAGAAGTCCTAGATTATAATAGTTCTCAGTCTGGGACTAGGACAGATCTTAGAGCCCATCTTAGTCAACATCTTGCATAAGTGCTTTCAAATCTGCTCCTTCCATATGATAAAATAAACAATAAAAATGACACAGCATGATTTTATTATTTTTCCCACTCCTTCAATATTTTCCTATAAGTGTGCCCATCCGTAAGATAATGTTTTTACCTGTCAGATTCTCTTATTCATCCTGGGAGCTGTAAATGGAACTGAGTTATTTGAGTTTTGGTGTGTGGAGTTTTTGGCTGGCTTTTTGTTTGGTGTTTGGTTTTGTTGTTTTTTTTTGGTTTTTTTTTAATTGTATGTGTGTTCATTATTGTCAGTAATAAAATTACCTCCGTAATACTTTTTGCCATAGTTACAAAAGAGAATAATCCAATTTTCATGCATTGCTTGTATGCAGGTTTAGGAGTTTTCACTTATTTCAGATACCATATGTTTCATCATTTGTTTTGCTTTGAGTACTGTGAAGTCATCCCCTGACCAAGCATTCAGATACCTTATTTGCATACAAGTTTTGGTTCTTCAGTGAAACAACTTAGAGCTCAGGCCACAGGAAACGGGGCTGGGATTGGAGAGCCACTTGGATGGCATTTGTTCCCTTTGCTAATTGAAAGGGAAATAAAAACTCTAGTGCTTCACTGTTCATTACTATCATCTGCCAACAGAGTGGCTGATTATCTGTGTATTCTGAGCTCTCTCATTCTCTTTTTAAAAATTATATTGCTTTTGTTCTCACATTCTCCATTTGGCTAGAATAAAAACTACTCAGCAGTATGTCAGAGCATGCCAGGTCTTTCCCAGGTCATTTTTATGGTGATAGGTTGATATGAAAAGAAGTACTGGGTCTGCTGTGGGAGCATTTATTAATATATGCCCTGAGCCACTCTAATCAGACATGCTAGAGACTTTTTGTTCTCTACAAAGTGCTGCAGGACATGAAAAGCAAATCTTCTGTATAGTCACGCAATGGTTCAGAACTGTAAAGACTAAAAATTAGACACATCCACTAAGCCATCTCACCACGTCCCCTCAAGCCCATCCATTTTGTTCCTTGCAGTCTTGTTTGCTTCTATTTTATGTAGTCTCATCCTGAATGCATGACATTGGGAATCTTGCTGCTTCCCTTAGGAGGTTGTGGCAGAACCCAGGGCAACTTGTCATTAGAGCACTTTGGATGATACCCTCTGAGAACTGTGCTCCTTTGCTCCTGTGCTGCTCCTCTGTGCTGAGCACTGCCCGCTCGTTTCCAGGTGTAACTGCAGCATTTGCCAATCTACCAGACTAGAATTCCTTGTTGAAAATATGCCTGGGAGGAATTGGTTGAAAATATGGATGTTATAGATTGTGTACTTTATTTTTTAAGGTGTTGCTCCACTATACTGTAATGATTATATTTAAAATTTCATTATAAAATTAGTGTTTAGTTGCACTTTCCATTATCACTCAAATGAACCATAATTCCATCCTTTCCATTAGTATGTGTAAGGAGTGGGGGACTCTGAAGAACCTCTGCCAAAGTAGCTCTTTGTGCAGGTATGACTGCAGGCACATGCTTAAAACCAATATTGGAAAGCTTCTTGTAAGGACAAAGGCATGTAAACCAAGGGAGAACAGTTTTCTTCTCTCTTTATCCTCCTTTATACTTTTGTGTAAATAATTACCACTGAGCTGTAAACCAGTTGTTCTTCCCTTTTGAGATTTTGGTAGAAGAGAAGTGTTTTGTAATGATAAGGCAGAACTATTTTCCTTATTTTGTAATTGGTAGAAGTAGTGTGTGTGTAAGACTTGTCAGTGGGACAACTGAGAAAAGAATCCCTTACATTTGGTTCTTATTAGTAGTAATAAGAGGAATAAAAGTTATGTTAGCCTTTAAAGATCCTAATTAACACTTGTGGCTTTATTGTACTGGGGACTTCACAAAAATACATGAGTTGAAGACTTCATTCAAAGGGGCAAGGGTTTGAAGGATAGGGAGAAGTGTGTAAAATACCTGAGCAAAGAATGTGATAAGGAAACAGTACAACTCCATTATGGGGTAGGAGATAGAGGTGAGAACTGTAGGAGTAGAAAAAGGGAAAATCAGGATCATGTGTCATCTGCTTGAAATTTGATCTTGAGTATCTGCTGAGGAGAGCAGTAGTGGACTAGGAGCCTGTTGTGCTAAGCACAGCACAAACACAGAGTGAAAGCTAGTCCTTGACTCAAGCAGCAGTGCAAGGAAATGTGGCCATTGATGCTGTTCTCCTGCAGTTAGTCTCTGCAGGAACATCTCTCTGTTTATACTTTCTTCTTACCACTCCATTGCTTCCTTTTGCTTCCTTTTCCTGGAATGTAGGAAACTGAAGGCAGGGAAGGTCTCCAAGATATACCAAACTCCAAAATGAAATCAGCTCAGGAAATTTTGACAGAAGCTTGTCTAAATAGTTCTTTAAAACCTCCAGAATGGAACAGATGCTATTTCCAGATCCCTTCCATCTTGGGTTGTTCAGTGGTTCAGAGATTCTATGCCACACAGTCAGGGTTGTTTTTGCCACTCCTATCCTCCTTCTCATGAGCCATTGGGTCGTTTTTATGCTGCTAGTTTGTGACTAATGCTAAATATCGTTCATATGCAATATAGTTGGGGTATCAGAAATGCCTGAGCTTATTACTGCACTTGACCAGGAGATTGGTAAGTAATTCATATTTCACTAATACACTGCTTTCCCTTTACTTGACTAAATGAAGAAACAAAGACCCCTTTTACTCAGAAGTCATAAAAGGCAAAATTAAGGTCACCTCACAGAAGTTGTAGCTGTGAGCTACAATTTTTTGAATTTTATGCTGAAAGTCAGCCAAAACCCATAAGAGCATTGGATCAGAAATATGTTAATTTATTCCCAGGCTCATATGGAGGCAGGAATTTTGTAACCTACATCTCCATGGAGTATTTTGGTTTCTGCAGCAGTAAAGTGCTCTGCTACTGTATTGTTAATGCTGCTTTAATTAGGCAATTCAATAGCCTTGATTCACTAAAAAGCAGAATAGCTCATGAAGCTTTCTCCACCTGTAGCAGAGATTCAGCACCTGCATGGTAATGAGGAAGCCCATGGAGTGAGGATAGCCTGTGGAATTTCCAAGACTGGAAATGGATGAATTAGGGATTTCCTCTTCTGTGTGGCAAATTACAGAACAAGCCCATCTGCCTTACGTTTAACAAATGCTTCCTACTGGAAGAAATAATTTTTATCATGTGGGCATGAATTTTCTGTAATTCTGTGAATTATTTCAGTCCAACTGCTCATGGCAGCAGAGGTCAAAATACAGTGATACACATTCTCTCA
The DNA here is from genome assembly GCA_013396875.1 of Vireo altiloquus. NCBI lineage: Eukaryota > Metazoa > Chordata > Aves > Passeriformes > Vireonidae > Vireo > Vireo altiloquus. The sequence continues at coordinate 993,276 of VZRF01002650.1, read as the reverse complement.
GTCTATGTGCTCTACCAGTGCCAGGCCCTGGGGACATGTAATCTGCAACCACACAAGTACTTATTATATCATCTCTCCTGGCTCTCAGAATTACCATCAGAGTGAAATGTCTGTGTCTCATATAGCTAGTCTAGCTTGCTGGAGAAACTATTATTATTAAGGGTTATAAAAGAGTCCTGCTCAGAATTGCTGATGGTTTGAATTCAGTCCATTGAACCCAGATGAACTGGTCTCAGGACTTCATTGTTTTCTCTCAAGAGTTTAAGATGTAGTTCCCAGCTGCAGCACACAGTCTTGTGTATTTCAAATGCCATAGAAAGGTAAATATCCTCTCACCATTATCTGACAACTATATTGGCATTTAAATTTGTTTTAAAGGCTGTTAAAAAGTAAACAATTCCAAAAGTGTGATTGATAAGAATCAGAGAATCCATAGAATCACAGAATGGTTTGGATTGGAAGGTACCTTAAAGATCATCTCGTTCCAACCCCCCTGTCCCTGGAAGGGCAGGGACACCTTCCACTAGACCAGATTATTTAAAGCCCCATCCAACCTGGCCTTGAATGTCGGTGATGGAAACACGGACTCTGCCGGGTGCATGCAAAGCCAACTTTTTACTGTACAAGGCACAACTTATATACTGTTCCAAAGGCAGCAGTTTAACAACCACAAACTTCAACTTCTTTAACATCTCAAGCAGTTACTGATTACTACTTCTTTGCTTAATCTCCTGTTAACTATCTTACTTTTGCCTCGTCTTCTCCTCTTCATTTGTCGCTTGCTTTCCCGTTCCACTTACTGATAGACCTGGGATACGCCCGTCTCCGCCAGAGCCCCACACCAACAAAAGCCATTCTCTCTGGTGACATTTTTGCACTCCCACACTTGAACACTTCTAGGGATGGGGCATCCACAGCTTCTCTGGACAACCTGTTCCAGTGTCTCACCCTCACAATAAAGAATTTCTCCCCAACATCCAATCTAAACCTACACTATTTCAGTTTGAAATCGCTAGTCCTCACTGTATTGCTCTACTCCCTTACAAAAAGTCCCTCCTCATCTTTCCTGTAGGCCCCCTTTAGGTACTGGAAGGCTGTTAAAAGGTCTTCCCAGAGACTTCTCTTGTCCAGCTCTCTCAGCCTCTTCATAGGAGAGGTGCTGCAGTCCTCTGATCATCTTCACGTGCCCTCCACTGGCCTTGCTCCAACAGGTCTTGTGCTGGGCTGCAGAGCCTGCAGGAGGTGTCTCACCCCCCTCGCCCTGCTGGCCACGCTGCTTTTGGTGAAGCCCAGTTTGCAGTTGGCTTTCCGGGCTGTGACATTGTCGGGTCATGTCCAGCTTCATTATCAACCAATACCCCTGAGTCTTTCTCCTCAGGGCTGCTGTAGGAAGCTCTTTGGCCATGGGCATAGACTTCCCAGGGGAATGAGCCCCATCCCTGATGCTGAGGTTTGGCTAAGCACATAAACTGGACTTCGAGGAAAAGCTTTTTTTGTTACTTCCACGCTGTTTAGTGTAGTTGTTGTCACTCTCTTTCATCTTAGTTGTGCTGAGAAACTTGAACAGAGTGAAAACACTTCTCTTTGCTCTTTTCCAAAGATAAAGAGTCCTCTAAGACAGAATAGCATGGGCTACTGCCCATTCCTCAGCACACCTCCCATTGCAGCCCTGGAGGCAAGTGCCAGCTATTCCTTCTACCCTGCTCTCTGTACCTGGAGCTAGTGAAAGGTTGGATGTAAGTAGCATTAATCCGAACAGAGAATGTAAGTTGCTCAGTAAATCATGTTCCTCATTTTATCTGAAGAATACATGATCTTATTTGACATACCAGTTCCTTTTCTCTTCCCTGCCAAAGGATGCCACCCCAGAAAAAACAGCATGATGAATTGTAATTTTCTTTTAAAATCTGAACTGCTTAATGAATTTGTTGCTCTCTGAGGGACGCCTCTTTGCTGTCATGGAATTGCTTACTGAAGTGGAGTTAAATTTTCCTTTGCATAAATGCAGTTTCCACTGTGTGGTAGGTCATGTAGATTAAGAAACATTCTCAGAAAGCTGAAAAGCCACTCAGAACATTTATTCCCTGCAGCTGCTGTAAGGGCTGACAGAGTTGCCAACCAGGCTTACCTGCGAGCATCCTAATGAGGGCAATGAAAACAGTATCTCCATGTGCGTCATGCAGCACAACAGTGACGGAGGCAGTCCAGACCTCGCCAAGAAAAGTGACAACTGCTTTTGTGTTTATAAGAAGAATCTGGAAGAAAATGTATCTGTTCATGATGTTTGTCATTACTTGGTTGCAGTCAATAAGTGTGTGTTATTTAGCTTGGGCCTACTGCTCTGAAGAAGACTGATTGTCTCATTAAGGAAAATGAGTCAGTGAGAATATTTTTTAATCATTTGCTATGTAAGTGGTGTCACTGTTAGCAGGTAGCTGTTAGTGGTGAAATACAAGGACTTTGGAGTATGAAAGCACAGTGGAGATGCAGGAAATAAATAAATTCTCAGTGATTACAAGTATAGGCCAGTATTCCTGATTCTTTGTTCTTACCTGTGGCACTGATTCCCTCTTTGAAGATGGGTAAAGCACTTCACTTCTCTGTGCCCCACTGTAATAGCAAATGGCAGGTACTGCAGGGATGCTGAGATCCATGTCACTACATACAGCATTTGCCATGGTTGTGCCTGAATTGCTCCACAAGTATTTAAAAAACGACTATTGTGATCCTTTTTATGAAGACCAAGAAAAGGATGGAGCAGTGACTACTTAATTTAACACCACAACATGGCAACTTCCAGTCGTAACAGTACCTGCCAGCTTCCCTCCTTACTTTTTTTTCTGTGTTCAGGGGAAAAACAACCCTCAGTGTTGTGCTTGTATGAATTTTTGTGTATGTGTGTTTAACTGTGACTTCAGACACAGGTCATTCACAGAAAAATTGCTTTTATATGTTGTCCTGAAAATGGGAAAGCCTTGACAATGTTTAATATTTAAGTAGATTTTGTACTGTATAAGGACTACCGGAGTTGATTTTTTTATCACTTGATACATTGTACAGAGATTGATGCCTCTACAGAAATCTGATATCTGTCTGAGAAAGAGGCATGGTACAGAGGTGTTGGAGGGAGAAGTCCACCTTCATGGATTCCATATCATGGTGTAGCAATTCTAGTAAGAGCAAGGAAGTACTTTTTAAGGAAACTAGGTTCAGTAAGTTGTCAAGGCCTTCCTGGAAGGCTTTTAGAGCATGCATTCTTCTAGTTATTAAAGTCTGAATATTCAGTTTCTTTTTAGACGGAAAATGCATTCTCCTTCCAGTTATTAAACTGAATATTCATTTTCTTTTTAGATAGAAAATGCATTTTAATAATATTAATTAAAAAAACAATTGATGTTGTTAGAACTGCATCTCTTGGCCTGTAGTGGGAGCAGAAGTTCCCTTCCTCTGTTGACTTAAAATTTAAAGGGCAGGAAACTAATAAAGCACTTTGATTTCCTCAGCTGCAGTGTCTGTTGCTGGCTTCAGCATTCATCTGTCCCTCTCCCAGCTGAGGAGATAAGGTTGGTGATAGATCAAGGTCAACTTTGAGGCTAGACCCTCAGCAGGACTGGTTCCACTGGCCCACTGATAGAAATCAACAGCATTTCCATTGCTACTACTTATAAACCCTAGTGTAAAACACCTGTATTGGAGATCGAGTTCAGTGTTGTTGGCAAATCAGCAGACAAGACTTTTCACATCTTCCTTCCCTTAAAGAAAGACTAATTAAAGCTTTCCAACTGCATAAATATTTTATATTTTATGTAATTGTTCTGTTGCATTTTGTGAAAGAGGACAATTGGAAAGCAAAATAATAATGAGAAAAGAGAGGTCTCTTTCCCTTTTGCATGCCTCCTTGCTCACCCCTTCCCCAAAAGAAAAGGTTGCCTAATATACAGGAAGACACTCAGCAGCAGAGATGATCTCCTGCCATCTTTCTGTGCACTTGCACAGAATATGGAGGTTTGTAGGAACACATAATTAAACTATAGAAAAGCTTTTATTAGTAGAACATGAAGTTGAAGCATCTGGGGTAGATAACACTAGAGCCATGGCTCAAGGACACCTGGAAGATGGTGTCTATGAAACTAGATGTTTGAAGGCCATAAGATGCCAAAGCAATGCTATTCCTTTCAAACAAATCCTGTCTTGCCTCAGTGTTGGTTTTGGCTGCAAAAACGTGTGGCCCTGCTCAGCCAGAAGATAACACAGTATAATTCTGTTACATTAAGTTGGAATACATGACATGCTTTTGAAGAGCGTGAACTGTCACCGTTCTGTTATGCAAAGGGATTGAAGGGATGTCAAACTGTAAAGGCTACAACTTGAAGTTGTGAATTCAGTGTGGGGAAGAGTCTGGGCTGTCTGATAACATCTGCAGCATCCAAAGGATTTTTGGTCGTTTTCAAATACCAGTAGTCGAAGAGCAGAGGAATCCTGCAGTGGTGCTTTAACCTCCTGCCTCAGTTCTTTTGTCTCAGGCTTAATGAAACATTTTAAATTAGTCCCTAACAAACAAAGAAAGAGATACCACCATAACTCTTAAAGATGCACAAATCAGATTGCATGTAACCCTGATGATAAGGAAACAATAATTAACATCTTTTATAAATAAGAATTGTTTGGTTGCGGGAGAGTAAAGGAAATTACAAACTTGAAGACAGCTCTGAGCTGTGTCAAATTTGGTGGGCTTGGTGGGTGAGTGATTTTTGTCCCTTGTTCTTAGGATGTGAGAAAGAATGAGGGAAAGGTCCACTGGAGTTGGGAAAGTCTGACACCTACAATGCTCAGAGTCCCACATTAATGATGGCTTTTAGATGAGCATGAATAAAAATGACATTGTCATAAACCCCCAAGCCACAGAAACCTCCTGCTCCCGTTTTAGCAGTTAGCTCATAAATTCAGCCTGTTTATGCTAGGAGCAGGAAGCTGGCTCCTGCAGTTGGGGCAGGAATTGCCGCAGTGTCCACATGTGGATGGCTGGCTACATGGGGACAGCAGTATGTATGCATACAGATAAATTCGAGGGTGTAAAGCAGAGAAATGCTTCTAGCAGTGGTCTCAGAGTCTCTTTGCATGCTGGAGAGATCTGCCAGCTTCCCTGGAGAAACAGCAAGGATCAGCTTTTGTGAGTGCCTCCCAGCCAGAGAGGATCAGAAGAGAGGATGAGGAAATGTGTGCTGCTTTGGGCCCAGAAGCTTTTAGCTTCAGTGTGGGATTGCTGCACCTCTGGAGATGAAGGCTGAGGGCTTTCATTACAGCTTTTTGCACAACTGCAATTTGTCTAATAGCTGTGTATGCTGTCTGTAACAGCAAATCTTTTCTGCTTCCGTGTCTGTGCCATTTGCTAAATAGAAATCTCCTTTCCTTTAAACAAAAGAGTGGCCTCTGTAAACGTAATACAATGATTTGTGGAATGATTTTATTTAAATTCCTCCCATGTTTTATCAAGTTGCTTCTTTATCTTTACACTGCAGTTCAGGTTTTATATTTTAATGTATCAAGTGGGAAACTGAACGTGAGGAAAAAAGTCATCTAGTTTGTTATCTGCAAAGGTTTTTGGAAAGCAGATGCCTCATTTAAAGAAAAATGTTTTAATACATTTTTGCTAAACTTGTGTTATAAGGATGAGCTTAGAAAAATGTCATCTGATTTGTAATTCCTACATAATCACTGATTCTAGAGCTACAGAAAAGCAAGAGTCCTAAATAAGAAGCATGAAGAGAAGCAAAATCTGTTGTGCCTCACATTTTGTCAATTCACAGAAGTAATTGGCTTTGTTGTTTCCCTTGCCTCTAGTTATCTTCCAGGCAGAGTTCTGGTCTGCTGATTGAGATTGTAACTATAGCCAAGAAATAACCTTCAGAGACTAATATTTTGGTTTATAGTTTGAATTATTTTAATAAGTAACAGGTAATATTTATGAAAGGGAAATTACACTGAGCATGTTCTGTGATTTAGGTTCCTATCAATGGATATTGTGTAACATAAATTTCCCTTTCTACTTGAGTCTTCCAAACCCAGAAGCCACACCTGACCCCAAAACAGCTGTAACACAAGAAAATCACAGCAGTTTAGTACATTATTTTCTGAACATTTTCTTGTACATTCTTATGACTAATGTATTTTTCCCCAGCTTTGAAGAGGAAATGGGTATAGTGAGGTGTGTTTTTTGTGAGCTGCCAGCCTTAGAAACTATTGATATATTACTTGTTGGCCAGAAGATTTGCTTTTTGTTAAAAAATGTTGTGTTAATTACTGTGTTGGAACTGTGTTATCAGTGTATACATTTTCAAGGTGGCATGGGAGTGTTCGTGGCTTTTTCTAGTTTCCGTGGTGGATGGACTGGAAGACAGGGATTGATACAGTTGAGGGGAGAGCCCTGTGACAGCAGGAGGCTTGGACACTAGAGATTTTTGAAAAATTCTATTTAGATGTCCTCAAATTGCATATCAACCCAAAATGCTCTTGCTTACTTGAAGAGATTCTTACTTGAAGAAGATACTCAGCCTGCAGGGAAATGAAGGGAAAGTGCAGTGAGGGCGGCAAATACTTACAGCCAGAAATATTTGCAAAATTTGGTTTAATTTAAAACTAAGATCGATTTGCTGAAAACAAATTATACCAGCTTCAGAGTTAGGGTATTCCTGCTGTTCTACAATAAATTGTAAAGTATACTTGATTGGGTTGAATCACTTGAGAATACCCCTCAGTGTGTGCACATTGAAACTAGGATCTAACTGCCTGTTTTGGTGGTGTCAGACCTCAGTTTGAGAAGGAAAATAATCCAAGTTACTGCAAATTAGCTTCTGTTCCTCTGGAGATATTTCTGACTTTGTAAGCTGGGGCAGGGCTCTTTAGCCTGAATTCTCTTTCTCAGTCTTGGTCCTGCAGGAGTCAGGCTAATGCCAGAGCAGCTCAGGCTCCAGGACTGCTGGAGGGCACTGCAGCCCCAGTGCTCTTCCTGGCTGCTTGCAAACACCTTGGGTGCTATAGTCCGTGGTCTCCTGGACTCTTCTTAATCTCTAAACTGCAGCTGAACGCCAACAGCGCTTCGTAGCACTGCTACTACAGGAAGACAGAGGTGGCAGTGCCAGATGCATACTGCTTAGGCTTTCAGTGGTAGCTGACTCGTGCCTGACTTGCAGCTCCTTCCCCGTTTCTTACTGTTGAAGCAACAGAAGTACACCAGTGTTATGGGAGGAAGCACTTGATTTGAGAGTATTTCTCCTACCTTCTGATGAGAGGCTGCCATAACAGAGGTAACAGTCCTGAAGCCTGTGGTGGCCAGCTTGTGTTCAGCAGCTTGTCACATTCACACTCATTTTCTGAGGACAGTAGTGACTGAACACTTCAAACCCCAAACACTGTCCTTTATGGTGTATCTTCTTACTCAGAAGAGTCTCATAAAATACAGAGACCAAGAATTTCAGGAGTCCTCTGACTAAAAGTAAAGTTCTTGTAGCAGGCAGTGCCACCTGTGTACAGCCAGTGCCACCTGCTCTTGTGATGAGTGCCGAGCACATCCCCATGGCTGGGGGAGTGAGTGACTCCAGTCGGGACCCTGCCACAGGTGGTTGGTGGTGTTACCATCCATGCTTCTGCAAGAACTTGAACTATTCTGGTATTTCTCCCTGTGCACAGTCAGGATTTACATATACCTGGATAAATCACGTACAAGCACGCCAGCTAAATGCAAATAGCTGCTGTGCCTGGTGGGCCATTTACTGACCACCTGAGAGCACGGTGTGCACGGCTGCCATTGCACAAGTGCAGAGCTGTCTGTGGTCTAAATGTCACTTACTTGAAGCAGGGTGGGTCAGGAGGGGTGTTCAGATGAATTGGGATTTGAAAGGCAAGCTTTTTCAGCATTAACAGATTTTCTGCTGGCCGAAGGAAGGTAAATTTGTTAATATTGCTCTTCTCCATGCTTCTAGAACTATGTATAGTATCCAAGTGCTGAGGTCTGAAGTTCAACATATTTGAATCCTGCTAAACTTACTCATCTTCACTTTCGCATCTTTACAAAGATGATGCAAATTGCTTCACTAACAGGAAAGCAGCAAAATATATCCAAACATACAATGTTTACATGGCAGTATTTTCTCTCTGTTGTAAATACCTAGTTATGCTTCAGTAATTTTTGTTTTGAGGTTTCTTTGTCCCCTTGGGATTTTTGCCTGAAGTGCCTCAGTGTCCGCCATTAAAAAGAGATACAAACACAGGTTTAATAGCTTACTTCTCCCACCAATGAAGTGCTTGTGTTTGGTGAACCAAATGCACTGAAATATATTATTGTGTCAGAAATGCAATAATATTTTAGCAAGTGAACAGTATAAGAAATGAAACTGTTGTGAGAACAGTTGTTCTTCAGTCAGACATCCCTTCTTTTTATCAAACCGTTGATAGCACCTCACTTAGCTCTGTCTCCCAGGTGATTACAGGTACTAGATGTTTTTTGTAAGGTGTCATCTGGAGTAACTGAGAGCTTTGTAAGAATTAGCAACACACGCAGTCCTCAGAAAGGGAACTCAGAAACAAACCTCCTATCTGAGCCTGTTTCTGATGGACATAAAGTAACCACCTCTGTTTTGTGTGAAGGAGGTAAACAGCTATGTTTTCATCAGGAACTGATGACATGACAATTTAGAAAAAGAAAACCTCAGAATGAGTTGCTTTCTTCAGCATGGCAAGACAGCATTGTTACTACAAACTGCTGGGTTGCTGAGTAGCAGGGAGGCACAAATCAGGCACCTCATTTAAATTAGCAAATAAATAAACCACTGTAAAAATAAAAAAAAACTTGGAAAAAAATTCCAAGGTTTAAACTTTTGTTCTATAATTAACAACTTCTTTTTAATTAAACAGTAGAGGATTCACAAGTTAGAAATCCAGATTAGTATGACAGAGAAGTCTGAGCAAAAAATTTGCTGCCTCACAAGACAGAAGGCAACAAGGCTTTCTTTTCCAGAGGAGACCTTAGGAATAACCTTAGACCTTAGGGTATCCAGCCCCTCGTCTGCAGGCTCATACCATGAATATAGTAGCAAACTCAAAGTCCTGGGTTTTGCAGAAAGTCTGCACAAAAAAGTGTGGGGCCATACTTAATATAAATTTATTGATAGTCCTTCACACAAAGCACTGGTGAGGGGATGGAGCAGCAGCCTGAGTGAGGACCCTGGATAAAGGCTGTCCCTGGCATTTGTGCAGTACATGTCTGTGACCAGTGGAGTGCTGGGCAGGGGATATCCCTACTTAAACTGCAGCTCCTGAGCTTTGGTGAGGGTCTCTGGGGTAGGAACTGAGCTACCCACGCCAGCTCGTGGCATCAAAGCCAAGGCTGACCCCCAAATCATGCCAACCATGGAGTATGGCAATGAATTACACTGTTTTAAAGTCTAATTTATGCAAACCCCCACATTTAAAAAATAATGACATTGGCAGTTCTGTGCCACTGTAAGCACTATGTAAAATCAGACTGCAGCAGATAACATGCTGCTGAATTCTTAGCCCTTTACTGTGGTGATGCATTACTCCCAGAGTATTGCAAGTTACCTGGGAGCGATAATATCATCAAGCAAACCTAGAAAAGAGATATGATGTAGAGAAGTGGTTGCTATTATTGCATGCAAAGCTTCAGTCAGTATTACACAAGGGAAATCTCAAACAGCCAGTGGAAGGTCTGGGCAGTGCTGAAAGATGCCTTTCCCCCTACTACTCCAGTAACTATACAGGTTGTGGATTGGGAAGCTCCTGTTTTCTGCTTAAGGGGTGTTTTGTTCTTCCGGCCTCTCTCTGGGAAAACGCATCCTTGTTGCATTAATGAAACATAGAAACCATTTCCTCACTCTCGCTTGTATTTCTTCTGCACTAATTCTCTGAATATTTTAAAGTGTATAAATTCAGTTTTAGAAATACTAACAATTTCTACCATATGTGGCTCTTTACTCTTACAGTTCCCATAGTTTCTCTTTTAGGATGAATTCAGGGAGGTTTCAGCTATACTTTTATACTATACTTTTAAACAGATTACTGCTATACTTTCTATACTTTTATGAAGTGTTTTTTATATGTCTTCCCAGCACCTAATCAAACTTTAACTGGCCACCATAAAATAAGTAATAATACAGATGACATTCCTGGTATTTATGATGTGGGGGAAAAAAAAAAAGGTCTGTTACCCTCTTACTTAGCATTTACTAATATCACAGGGATTATTATAGTCATGTGAATGTCTGACTATCCTGTTTTTTTCTTGCTTATGACACTTGAGTCAATTGCTGACACATTTTTCATTGCTGCTAATTAAATTTATAGCATAATCATTAGCAGTTGTTTCTGATGGTTTTTTTATTATTAATTCTGTTGATAAAAAGTTCTAGTGCTAACTATATCCACCAAGAATTACAAGGTCTAAGACTCAGTAAGGGGAAGAAATACTTGAATATAAAAGTGGTTTACTATCAATTTGGAGGTTCTAATGCTTGGATGGTGGTTTGAGAGTCAATCATTTCACTGAATTTACGACTTTGGTTTACACAGTAATTTTCATCACTTAAGGAAAGTAATCATGCCAAATGCCTCAAAATTAATCTATATTTATGTCCATTTGCAATACATTTATTTTTAGCTCATAATCAATTAAAATGTTTTTAGGCAGATACTTCAAAACAGAATAATTGCAAACCCTCTGCTTCCTGCCCTCCTTGCAAAGCCATCTTTAAAGAGGGGCACACCTTCATGCAGATGTATACACGTATGTATGTATTTATATATGTCTATATGCTTGCTCATCACCTATGCTAAGCTAGGAAGTTCCTGGGAATCCCCTGCAAGTACAACCAATTTCTTCAGATCCTTTCAGTCCCTATGCTTTCATGGCTTAGCATGACTTCAAAATATGTTCCAAACTCGAAGAAGTATGGGGGAACTTGATTTTCCTCTCTCTTCTAGCACAGCAGTAACAAAATTAGAAATATTATGTAGAAAAGTTGTACTGGACTGAAGTTACCTTTTTTATGTAGCAGACAGTTTAGGAGACAGATTACCAGCATGGCTGAGGAGCTGGTAAATCCAGATCACATCCATGGTAGATATTATTTATGTTATTTGTTGAGTGCAAATAATAAGCAGTGGTTCATCAGCCTTTTTAAAGTGAAGTATAATTTTGTGAACAGTAGCACTCTTGAAAAATATTTTTACAACTATGAAATGGGTTGCACCTTTTTAATGAGGTATCTGCCAGTGTGTCCATATACCTATTCTAATAAGGATGTTTTCCAAAAAGCCCCTTTTGTGGGGGGCTGACCTGGCCTTAGTTTGGCAGCTTACCACTTCAAGACACCCCTTGGTTCAGTAATTCTCAGCTTTGTGTGAACATCTTCCTCCAGTGCCCAACCACCTCCAGGGTGGAAAAATGCAGTAACTGACCAGTCTTCTACTGTGCTCCTAAAGACTCTATCCCAAAGAAATACAGGTTATTAATTTAGCAGTTCCCATCTTGTCATGGAAGGGTAATCAAATTTGTGACACAGCAATGAAAAGTACACAGTGAATCCAAGTACTTGTTTCCTGGTTGGAAAGATACACAAGTATGCAAGTGCTGAGGCTGCCATGGGGGATTTAGTTTAAATTTGGAACAAATTAGTAGTGAGCAGTATGTACTTCCTTATACTACCAGTAAGTCCAGAAGCATAAGTAACTGAGAGAAGGAAAGTGCTAGTGTTGGTGCCTATGAATGTGGAGTTGGGTTAAATTTAACCAGCCCTCCAGTCATAGAAAACCAAAACATTGTTAATTAGTGCTTTGAATTTCAAGAGGTAAAAACAGAAGGTGTCCTCTGGTAATGTAACATTGGATAGAACCTTTCAGGATTGCATTTTAGAGGTCAATGTGGCTGTCTGAAGAGTTTAGAATTATCTGTACTTCATGCTTCCTGGGTAGCTACCTAGAGACTTTGTCTCTAGGAAGGTTCCTGGAAGGCAGCTGCTCAGGTGCAATCAGTGCAGGTTGATTAACCACACCCTCTTTCTGGGTGTGGTTAAGATTGGTATTTACTCTTCTCCACTCCTTGCCCTTTTTTTACTTAGGCATGCTCTGTGTATGAGCTGTTGGTATGAGCTGTGTTTCCTGGGATCTCAGTGGTCTGGATGGATGTGCAGGTGAGAAGATAGTAGTTTTGTCACTTCAAGAATTGCCTTTCAGACTCTGTATCTTGTAGTTAATATTTTGAAAAATATTTTTAACAAGCAAATGAGAAATATTAGCAAAGGCTGCCTGTAGATAAGTATGTGAGAAAGGACTGGAGAATGTTCCTGACAGAAGGTTGAATTTATTTAGGAAAGTAATCTCCTCTGTAAAAATCCCTTGACATGCTAGAAAATATATTTGTAAAGCAAAAAAAATAGAGTCTATTTAATTTGCTAATATGTAAGTGGTGCTGTCAGTTGCATGTACAGTATTATATGAGGCATAAAAGAGATATATTCTATGCTATGAAATCTGTAACTTTTTTTAAATTTAGTCTTTTGAAATAAGGGAGGTATTACATGTAGCAAAGTGCAGGACAAACTGGAGAGGAGGTGAAAGGATAAGTAAAGTTTGTAGAACTGAGTTGCTTGAAGTTAACACAACTGCCTTGCAATTCAGACAGTAGCAGAGTTGTTAGCGTTTGAAATTGTGTGCTTTTGAGAGTAAAGGCTAAACTTCCGTGGCCAGAAAGCCAGCTGTTGGAAACTGGGGACTTGAGAAGTGCAGACTGCACGTCTTAGAGTTTTTGCCTTTCAAATGAAGATATGGTGGTGGCTGTTGAATATCACTGGTTGGATAAATACAACTGTACTTTCGTGGTGGTAAAACACTTTTAGTTTTTTCTGTGTATAAATTTAATCACAGGTTTGGGTAGTTCTGAGTTAAAACCCAATTATTATACAAGTGAATCTTGGCTCCTCTGAGCACTTGGTTTTTCCAGACAGCCTGGATTAGAACATCTCCTTGCAGCTTTATTTATAACAAAGTACCAGAGAGATAATAGAAATGCCTGACAAGTAAGAGAATGGGGGACATACCTCACAGTGAAGTTTCACTGTAAGCGACACTGCTTCTCCTTTTGGATCTAAATTGCACACAGGCCACATAAATCTACTTCAGTCCAGCTATTACAATATCCTATTATAAATTACATAAGCAGACCTGCTTTAGAATTCATTCAGTGTGCTTACAAATTAAGCCAGAACCTACTTTTCTTTTTTCCTCTCCCCGAACCTACATCACTGCTTGACATAATGAATTATGGTCTCAAGTTTGTGATCTAAAGATACAAGACGGTTGTACTTTTCTTTCTCTGTGTAAACATTTGGAGAATGAACTTCCCACTTCATGGTTCCCAGCCTTTTGAGTTTATCCTTTGTCTCCAGCAAATCAGGTTGTTGTGCAAATATCAGCTGTGACTAATTTGCTGGTTTTGCATCTATGCAAAAAGCCTTGTTTTTCCACACTGTTCCCTTTATTTTTCTTGGAGGGGGGAGGGCATAACCCAGTTGTAGTTTCTGAAATCCAGGTGTACGCAGTGTGGTCTTGAGAGTATTTTCACTAGGTAACGTTCACTCCATTCTAAACTACCCTCACTGCTGACAACAGGTGTCAGCAGAAGATTATCCTTGTAGATGAAACACAGCTGAAGGGAATCACAGGTTTTTGACAGAGATGACAATAGGAAAACCAGCAAATACTTTTGCTCCTAATATGAAGGCTATGAAAGCTAGTGTTTCTGGCATCCACATCTCAAGGTTAGTGGAGCTCAAGAAAACAGGGAGAAGAGCAACTCAAATAATCAAGGACATAAAACCAGCTGTCTTGTAAGTTGATGCTGAATTGTCTGAGAGTTCTCAGTTTGGAGAGAAGGTTGAAAGAGGGTTGGTCATGTTTGATGGAGCCAAGAAGGCGCTGGATAAAATGAGTCCGGAGTTACTACTAGGATCTGCATTAATCTGACTCTCTGTGGTCTTTTCATGTGGCTCTGCTGCCTTTGTCACTCTAGAGTATCTATTAGTGCTTGCATCCTCAGGAGGAACAGATACAGATGCACTAGATTTTAAGAAGGGTATGTGAAACTTTCCTCTGGACACTTAAACAGGAAAGAAATGGTGTGTTGAGTGAATTTAACTTAAGGACAAGCTAGTAGCTCTCTCCCACAGAATGTGATGCTAAAAGAAACAAACAGTTTTCAAGTTTCCTGAAGCCTTTCAAGTGTATTCACTTTTCAACAAAGTTCTCATTTTCCATTTAAAATAAATTCCGCAATTCTAGCAGTGCAGGAGTTTCTTAATCAGTTGACATTGTAATTGTCTTAGGGTAATCTGTTTTCACATGCAAATTCAGTTCAAGATGCTGAAAAGGGATTCATGTAGGCTGCCAGAAAATGCATGGGAAACACACTGTAGCTTTTCCAAAACACTTAAGCAGAAGAAATTCTCAGGCAGTGGGGGAAAAACTCCCACTTGCAAGATTTTTGTGCCAGAAAAATCTGTATCAAGGGCAACTACCCCCATCCCCAAACCAATATATACAGTGAGAAAATGGTACAAATGTGCTACCAAACAGTTATATATATATAAAAAAAACTAAGATAGCAAAGTTGTGGATTGAGTCCTTATATGTCTCCCTTCCTTTCAGGTGTTCTTTATTACTGTGCATGCTGTGAACATTAGATGATGTGGTATAATGGAAGACAGGAATAATATGAATGCAGTAGTAAAGTTGGAAAATATAAATTAGCTACCTTAGGCTGTACAAACTCAATATATTTTATATACTTGTCCTTTAAAAATTATTTTAAGAAACTCAATGTACGTAGTCTGAAAGGTCCATATATCCATGATAGACCATGAGGGTAAGGAAGAGCAGTGTGCCTTTCTAGGTGGCTATAGCAAAAGCAGGTGTGGTGCAGCCTAAAAGCTGGGAGCTCTCAACCCTGTGTGTTCCTATGAGTAATGTTGCTTCTGCGGGGAGGCAGCCAGAGTGTGTGGCATTTGGGTTCCCTCTACTGGTTCAACTTAAGGCCCTGCCCGTTAGCTTGTGTGGTGAGATGGTATTCATAAATGACCCTGAATTCGTTTCCTTTGTGGTTACATTTTAGGATCTTATGTAGTTAGCACATCTGCACACCACCTCTCTTTGAAAGGTTTGTTAATGTACACCTACTCCCTAAATAAGTGATTCAGAACATAAGCAGGTGCTTGAAGTTAAATGCATACTTAGATGCTCCACTGAACAGGAGTGACCAAGGTATATGCTTCCATGCTTTTCTGAATGAAGATCTTAATGATGACTTTGTCACTGGCCAGTTAAACAGGCAGTACTTGACACTTCACAATCCATTACCTTGAATTTGTCATCATCTGTAATGTCATTGTCTATACAACCATGAAAGTGGCACTGTCAGGTATAATGTGAAAGCAATAACAGTCTTTAGTTTCTCTAGCTTTTCTGAAGGCTTCATGAGAGAACTGTAAAGGTAGGGAAAGACTGATTTAAAAGCAGAACTAAAAATCTGAAGCTATGGACTTTCTTTTAACTTTCTTGCTAGCTTTTCTCATAGCTGTGGGCAGGTGATTCCCTCTGTCTCCAGCATTATGAACTTATTTGAGTGCTAGAAGGCATACCTTAAATATGAAGCAGCATGAAACTATCAGCTGTAACATTACTGTGTTACAAGAGGCAGTTGGAGCAAGGATAATACTTGCTCTATCATGTCTGTACCTTTAAACATGCTCATTTGCAGTCAGTGAAAGGAGTCCTTTAAAATAAAATAATAAAATCCCTCAAGCCTGAGTACCAAACAGATTTAGAATTACTGTCTTCACAGTCACCTAGTTCTTGCACTTTTGTCTAGACATGTGTATTGATCAGTGTTTTAGAGAGGGCAGGAGTGGGTAGATTTCAGACCCTGTACCACTGCTTTGTGTTCTTGAATGTTGTGTTTTACAGTGAAAAAGGGAAGTCATCTATGAATTCCCCTTCTTCATCTCGGTCTCAAGTGGAGAGGACCCCGTGGGCTATGGCAGTGTGGCAGTCGCCTGTAAACCTTATGTACAGGTGCACAGCAGCATTTAATGTGATCCCTTTATAGCCTCTGGCCTCTCTTTCTTCCTCTGCAGGAAATGGTTAGGTGGAAAAGGTAATCTGGTCATAGTTGCTCTTATTCTAGAAGAATTATATTGAAAACCATATGGGCATATTTATTGCCCAATCTCCAGTTTTGAAAACTCCCAGCTCCCTTTTAGAGCTGATCTGGAGCAGAGTGCCATTGCTCCCAAGCTGTGCTTTGCTGGGTTCACCTGAAACAAGCACTGTTTCTGCCTAAAGGTTCCTGCTCCTCGCTGAAGTGTTGGCAGCTGTTGGCAACTCAAAAACAACTGATGATTCCTTATGGCTCCTAGTATAGCTTGAAACACTTTTCCATAGTTCAGCCTACCACGTGCAAGGTACAGTGCATAATTCCATTGGAAAGTCTCTGAAATCATATAGCCCCTACACAGACTGTTTCCAGACATCTGCCTCCTAGTGTGCATAAACAGTCTTAACTTCACATCCCACAAAGAGCAGGATTTTATGGGGACTACTGAGAACTGTAACGTGTGAACAGCATAGAATTTGGAGATGGAGAAGCTTATTTTTCTGTTGCTTCTCATATAGGCCAGAGGCTGTTATCCCTGAAGAACTGCACAGTGCAGAAGTTGTGTGTTTCTCTCTCAGGCTCTCCTATCATGCCTGGCCTCACCGTGGTGGTAGTGCCCTGTGGGGGGGGTCATCCATCAACTGAGACCTGGAAGATCTCATCTGAATAACAGCCTTGTTCCACTTGGTGCTGATACCTCTAAACCTAAAGCAGGACTAATGGGAAGAAAATGGTACAAGCAGACCAGCTGCTGGGTGGAAAATTATTTGCTGCAATGCTGCATTTGCACAGAAGGAAGAAATGGCCAGTTACTTTTGGAATGCCTGTTTTTTGATATGAGAAACATATTTGTAGTGTGCCTCCTCAGTACAGTAATGTAATGAGAATAAAAGGAAGTTTCTGAATTCTATTCTTATGCCAAATTCTACTTGATATTTTGAAATTGCTCACTTGTTTTAAAGAGCCAGGAAACATTTTAGAGTTATTTGAGGGAGTTATGCAGGAGGCAGACCTGCATCTATGCAGCAAAATAATTAAGTCATTCAGTTGTAAAGAAATTAAAAACTTCTAAACCCTGCTCCCCTCCCATCTTAGGAAAACAAGGAATAGTAGAGCTTAGTCTTCTACAGAACTAAGTTTGGAAGTGCTTGGACTTATTGCTGCTTCAGGCTTGTCTGAATTGGAACTAATTCCAGTAAAACCAATGGGATTTGATCAACAAGAAATAGGAATCATGTGCTTCTAAATCAGAACCTATGATTTAATCAGTGCAGGGACCATGGACATGGAATGTTTATGGTATGTAATGGAGCAAGGGTTGGGCATCCACCCTCAAGTGGGAAGTGGAGGCTGCAGGATATGGTCAGTGCTGCAGGGCTCAGTACCTGTTCGGCAGGACACAGTGCCACAGCTGACTTCAGGTAAAAATCCTAGAAATCTCAGTGATGATGAGCCCAGGTATCCCTGTATCCCCATGGTGCATGTGTCCTGAGTTTTAGCTTACCTATGCTGGTGCAATTTTGGAGTGCTTTGGTGTAGGTCCATAAAGAACTTGTGATGTGCCATGAATATGGCAGAATAATTTCTATTGTTTCAGCACTTTTCGGAAATGTGGTGCCAGCTATTTCTAATGAGAACAGTGCTTATTTTGTGAGGAGCTTGCTCTGCTAGGTACTTTCTTTTAAATTTTGAGCTTCAGGAGAAAAATACATTGATTCAAAGCACAGTAACTCAGATAAAAATCAATTTCTTAATATTGCAACTATGTTTGGAAAAAGTTTCAGTAGTTGTGTAAGTTTCCCTACAAAATCCAAAATGAAAAAACATTGATGGAAAGTTTTCTCTGAAGTGCATTTGTGAGAAGATATGGCTTTGATAAAAGAAACTTCCCTTTGCTAAGGGGTGACAATAGTAAAAAGAATGACCTAATTTCAGAAACTGAGAAGAAAAAGCCTTAATGTCAGCTGTCCCCAAGAGGTGTGATCTCAGAGCTTTGACAGGAATTCTTACAAGTGCACTCTCTCCAGAAAGTAAAAAAACCTGAATGTTTCTATTACAGATTTCAGTGCTGGCAGACTTTACTAATAATGTTCTCTGCTCTCTTGGACTCTGCTTAGCTGACAGTTCTGTGATTTTTTTTTTTTTTTCGTTTCAGAACAAGTGCCTAGATTAGCTACACAGACCAGAAAGAAAAAAATCTTATGCTATTTATTAGCTCTTTATACCCACCATGGGAAACCAGCTGGTTTTAGTCAGGATACCAGCAAAAGTCAGGTATTCCTAAGATCTATTTTCCCCCTAGTCTCTCATTTCAGTCCCTCATGTTAGTGAAGGGAAAGCGACTGGAGAACAGCATTAACTTACCATCATCCACCATGAAAATCCTCTAAGCTAATTTGATAAATTAATCATTTTTTTTCTAGAAATTTCATCAGTGGTCTTAGGTTTCATTTATCCATGCAAACCTTATGACAATTTGTACAACATGGTGCTAATAAAGAGTCTGGAACAACTCTATCCAATGTGTATTTTACACTGTGTTCAGTTTTGGTGGGATTTTTTTCTTTAAAATTATCATGTTACAAGTTGGCTGGCAACTTAGGCAATACTGGGTAGTTAAACAATGTTAGCATTAAAATCTTTCTCCTAAAGTTTTAGATTCCTGTGAAAATGATGGAATATTGTTATTGTGGTTAAGATAAGACCTCTTTGCCATCTGTGCAGTGATATAACCATAAAGAAACTGGTATATTTTTCTGCTCCACTTTCATGTCATATATTATTCATATCATTTGGGAAGTAGAATTCATTCTTCAGGGGATGTGTCCCATATGAATTTTATCTGTTAACTATTATGAAAATCGGATAAATTTTCATTGTTTATTCATACTTGCCTATTTAGCAGAGGAGATATTTTTTTAGTTGTGTCATAGCTGAAATCAATCTTTTAATGGGAGGTGAAACAAAACCTGCATCTAAATAGTTTTAATCAACAGACTGTGAATGAACTCAGGTTGAGTGAATCTTAAAAATAGAGAGGGCACAAACTAGAACATGTTTAATCAAGTTTCTCTTAATATTTCATAGAACTTCAGCCTTTTCCATCAATTGCTTTTTACTAAAAAAGCAAATAAAGGTGAAAAGAAGGATCTGATAGATTTTTTTGTGCAAATTAGTGCCCATTGTAAGATTTGACATAATTTGATTTGGCCATATTTGTAACATCTATTTCTCTTCCTGTTTTGGAGAAAGATAAGAACAACTGTTCATAAAACACTGTGGGCAAGAAGTGCTTTCCACATCCTCTAAGCAATCATACTGTGCCTTGAAGCATGATTAACCTGTCACATTGTATAAGATTGCATAGCTGCAAATTTTATTGAATAGTGGTAATTGCTTTCTTCAGTGCCAGAATGCAGCTTAATATCTCTTACCTAGTGACTCGGAGAACTGCTAAGTCCTGGTGTTGTGATGCTGGAGAGACACAGCTGTGATGTTTTCAATATGCATAGCAGCTCTTGGAGTTCGGAGTAAATGTAAAACCTAGTGCAAGACTGACACAAGATTTGTCTTTTGCTGTGTTTTCGTTTGTCATATTTGTCCTTTGGGAGTGTGTCCTAGCTGTTAGTTGATTAATAGTTAATAGGGAATAACACCTCAGTCTAGGCTGTGGGGGTTGACATGGCTGATTTGTTCTTGTCACCCCCTGCTTATGTCAAGCTTTGTTTCCTTTTCTCATCTCTCTCAAGTTTTGTTTGGGTATTATGTGTTGAAATCTAATGAACAATTATGGATGCCTAGGAGCCTCTGCTTCCTTCTGTTCTGGATGTCCTGATTTCGAAGGATACCTTCACCTATTGTTGGCATCGACACCTCTGTGAGTTGCCTGCTTGTGGATGGACTGAGTCTGTACGTGAGGCGTGTGAGCCTGGCTGGACGCGCTCACCCTGTGTTCAAAGCTGGTACCTCACCTGCCCAGGACAGCACAGCCCCATCAGCTCTGTGCCTCAGCTTCGGAGCTCCAACTGCTGACTGTGAAATTGTGCAAATTGTTTTCTAAGCTCTAGTGGGTTCATATGGGCATGGAAATACTTTTCCATGAAGAAAGAGTAGATGATGCCCTTCCTGCGTGGAAACAGCACAAGAAGAGAAGATCCACAAGAGCAACTTCAATGCAGTTTTCTTTCCTTGTTTCTTCTGTAGGGAGTGGTGGGCGGTAAGCAGTACTGACCCTGTTCGTGTTTGGTTTTTTTGTTGGTTGTTTGGGGTTTTTTTTAACATTTGGGGATTCCTGGTTTGATACACTGAATGATGAATTGCCAGGATCATCCAGTAAGTTGTCAGCATATTAACTACTTCCAGTGCAGATCTGATTTGAAGGAATACTGGAAAATTACAGGAAAATGCGAACAAACACCAAGCATATATTACTTTATAGAGTTAGGCTATACCTGAAGGTTATTCAACTCAAGTAATCTTAGAGGTTGCTAGTGAGTGTAGTGTATGATCTGTCTTACTGTAATGTGTGTTACAATTATCTTGTTGTAGATAGGGCTTATTGCAACTCGTGTCAAGACATCAGAGAAAGAGTACCCAAATTAGGTTAAATTAGCTGATGGCTGTGCTGTAATCACAGCTGAGGTAAAGCTAGGTTGCAGTGTCGCGAGTAACACACGACAAATTGCTGCAATGCCCAAGTTCTTCTCTAAGCCTGTTTTGCATTGCAAAATGCTAACTAAAGCATTATCTTGGTTTTCATTAGTAGTATCTAAATATTTATTCTTGGGTGAATTGTACTGGGAAGACACAGAGTTTATGCTTCCAAATGCATATCTTTTTGGAATGTGCCTGGCAGGCACATACGCTAAGAGAAGAGTTAGCAGATGCTGTGGATGCTGGAGAAATGCATTTATTGTGAACTCCTTCTTTACTGTAATTACAGCTAGGATGGCAATCTCCAGGAAGGCATTAAATTGGGTCAACAGCTAAAAAGGCTTGAGAAGAGACATTGCTGACAGCAAGTGGTACATAGACAGGAAATAAATGGCAGCATGGTGCTGGGTGTGATAGGCTTTTAAATGTTGTAAGCGCGCCATTAACATATAAGTAATAATACATTAGAGAAAATATGGTTATCATGAGATGATGATTAATTCTCAGATGCCTTAACTGGCATTAGGCTCAGAAGACTGCTTCCAATCCTATGGGATTGATTACTCTGTAGTAGCTGTATTCCCTGGAATCATCTTGTACAGGAGCTATTATAAAATATCTTAGTTATTATTACGTGAAGAAGCTATGCAGCTGAGTGCTGTCATTGCTGAAAGACTGCTGGTATAAGCTTTTCAGACATTTGCATGTCCTCCCATCACTCCCTGCTAGGATCTTGCAGAGCCAAGCCGCATCCTGGTCTGTGGTTAAAAAGTAAACAAAAATCCTGTGTCAGGTATTCACATTCGTGTGTGGGGCAGAGCAGGGCTGTTGCTTCAGATTCATACTGTACAGTAACTGCCGGACTGGAGTTACTAAAATAGGTTGAGTTTTTCGATTGGAGTTAAAATAGATTGACAAGTAATCTGTTTTAAAGGTGAGGAAGGGTCACCTGCCTTGGGACTGCCTTTCAGAGAAAGAAGATAAGATTTTTGTCAGGAAGCAGAAATTTGGAGGAGCCAAGGCAGATAGGGTCACACGAGATAATTCACTGGGTCTGAATGCTGTTTGCTTGGAGTCCGATCTCTGATAAAAAAATTTAAGTGCTCTGCATGTACAGGCAGCTTGCCTCCCATGCAACACATGGGAACAAAGGAAGTCTCAGCAGCTCTGTTAATGTGTTTGAGTGTTTGTTTGGACTGATGGTTTAGTATCTGGGCCCACACCATACCTCCAGCACCTACTGACCTTTACCTTGTTGAGAGCCTGGCCTCTCACCTTTATTCCCAGGCTGTCTGCAGCCTTGCCTGAAGCTATGGGGTGGTGGGCTCCCAGGGCAGCCTTTACCTTCTTGGCCAGTTCCTGACTCACTCTCGCAATCCCCTTTTCATTTGGTTACTTCCAAGTGAGGTCTTTTCTTCTGTTTACTGCTGATGAGTGTTTGGGGCTCATTAATAAATGTGAATTTTCCATATCAATAGAAAATGTGTGTAAGTGATCTTGGAGAATAATATAGATCAGGGAGGAGCATGCTGTGCAGAACAGCTTGGGCCTCTGCTGCACTTTTCCCTGCACTTCCTCCCATGGTATATTTTTATTTAGGTGCAGCAGTTAGATGATGGTAATAATGTATATCCTAATACCTCTCTGATGGCTCTGCATTATATGAAACTGCAGGTTTTGCAAATGCTACATTCATTGTGAATGATGAGGAAGAGGGTTGCTTACACTGTTTGAATAAGCCCAGTGACACAGATACTGTTCCATGTAAGTTGCATTTGATGTTATTCATAGAAATGTGACTAAGAGCTCCAAGTCAGACTCAGTGTGGGCAACCTATGTGCAGGGTTTCCTTCATAGCTCTGGAAATGCATCTTAATCCTGATTTTTAGACATTTCTTGTGAAATTTCAGCCTTGGACCTCTTCCCCTTCGTGGCCATTACCAGGCATGTAAACATGCATACATGTACATGGCTCAGACAGTGTGCCTCCCTCGTGCCACGTTTTTTTTCTGTCCAGGCTTCCAAACTGATCTGCCAGCATAACTTGGATCTGATCTGCAGCACAGTTTATTGCTGCTCATAGATCACTGCTGATGTTCAGGTCTGCAGTAACTGTGGCAGATTAACGTGGAGAGGAAGAGGGTTTTATTAGCCTAAATTAGTTTAAATGTACATTTAGTTCTTAAAATTGTAACAAAATTTTAATCAGGAATGACTGGATACTGCTCTTGGGGTAAGAGGTGTCCAGGAAAAATGCAATGCTGAAATTTATGCTGATAACAAAATGAAGCAAAGTAGCCCTCCTTAAACTGTGTGCTCACATGTTTGTTCTGTTACTTATGATCAATGAGTGTAGCACAGAAAATGGAGAAGGGTAACATTGATCATTTACAGTGATCCGTGATCAAAACAGAGCCAAGGAAAGAGAAAGTACTGCTGAATAGTCACAGTAAATTTGGTGTGACTTTTTTGTTCTGTGCTCTGAAACCTTGAGAAATCACTGTTATGTAGGTACTCATGGTTCCATTCTTGTAACTAAAGGACAGAAGAAATCCAGGTAGAACCAGCTGGCTTTCACCTACTTGGTAAAAGAAAGCATGGGCTGGCTTTGGGCTTTCCAGGTCTTGCTGAAAGATGCTGGGTAAAATTATAGCAGAGAACAAGACCTTGATTTTGATTTGATTTGCATTGCTCTGGTGTACTGAATATTGCCAGCAGTAATAGATTCAACAAATATGCTTTCTTAGGTCAGTCCTGCCACAGGAGGTTGAGTGCTTTTTAAATTGTCTCTACTTCCCTGCAAATGTGTTTAGAGCTTCAAATGTACTTCTTTGACTCTACAATTTTTCATTAAGGTTTTAAGTAGTTAAAATATATGCTATTGTCAAATGGACCATAGTTTAATAGCAACATCTGTTTTAGTGTATTCTTCAATAGTTTGAGATATCTTTTAAAATAAACATGCAATTTTCAGATGCTGCTTTGAATGAGAAAATTCCTGTTATCTAGGTGTTGAATAAAACAAGTGTGTTCAGGATAATATAATGCATATGTAACTACTTCCTTTGCTCTCAGTGTTAAAATGAACACTTAAAGTAAAAAAAAAAACAACCCCCAAAACTGTTTAGAGTGGGAAGAAGCTGACAGGTATGTAGAAGTGACAATGAAAATAAAAACAAAAGCAAAATACAGAACAAAATACAGCACTTTTTTTCATCATCTGAGCTGTCAGGGAAGAGATGGGACCAGCAGTCTTGCTGTAATCAGATAAGAAGTTGCTTCTCAGAACACTGTCAGACTGCTGCCAGATCTTTGCCAAAGGCAGTTCATACATTCCCCACAAAATGCACAGCTAAAGAAAATGAGCAAATCCTCTGAAATGGGGGTTCCAAGGGAAACAAGAAATCCAAGGGATTTTTGCTAATGCAGGTTTTTTTTGATGAACTGAATTAATTGCTCAATTAAAGACTTGTACTTGAGAAAATTGCTGAAGTTGTGTAGCTCAAAGTTCAGGTGGCTGAAGGCTCTAAAGTAGGCTGAAACATGGAGAACAGTGAGGCATTTGTTTTTTTCCAAGCACTCTGCGGAAGAGATGTGCCCTCTGCGATACAAGAAGATCCCAGACATGGGCCATGGTTTGAGTTTTTTGCAAGTCTGCTCTCAGCTGGTAGGCTTTCTCCTGAGGGAGAAGGTAGGTGAAGGGTCCCACAATGCAGACACAGTTGCTCTTCTTTGATCTATCCAGCCTTCTGAGGCTTTCAGGTTACTAAATTTGGGGCTTGTGCTACTTGGGAACCAAAGTTACCTGACTGTTCTGACTCGCTGCTTAGAGGCTGGTGTTTTGAGAGTCAACTGCACAACAAGAGGGATGCTACACCTGCCACAGTCTGATTCTGGAAAAGAGGAGAGCTAGGGATTTTAGCTGTAAACTATTATCCTTCTTTAAAACACTGCTGCAGTGCTAGAAGTCAGATCTAGAGGAAGAACAGAAGATGAGCAAGCAAAAATGCTGTGTCTGCAGGTGTCCACTACACATCTCGCACCCTCACCTTGCCGTAGCCTGAGCTTGAAGGAAACCTTGCTAGAGTTGCTTCAGGTGTTATTACTCTGTGTGTTACCCTCTGCATGAGAGACTGGAAAGAGTTTGTGGTCTAAGCCTTAGGTTTACCTCTTCAGAGCTCAGCATAATACATTAAAGCCGTTCTGAAGTGGTTTTTGCACTAAGACATAAGAACACAATCTGCCATCTGATTTGCTTCTACAGACTTTTCTGGGGGCATTTGTAGATCCTATCGTACACACAGCTAAGGGCACTGATATCCTAAACTGCTGCAGCAACCCCACGTTATCTGCGAATGTTCGTCTTTGCTCAGGGAAGATCATGAGCTCGGAAGCACTGAGCAGCTGCTCAGCATGGTGAGATGGAGACAGGGCAAGGCAATGTAACAGCTTTTCCTTTGCCACACAGTGCTATCCATGGCTATGGCAACCTGCCTCTTTCAGCTGGGATATTCCTTGCAACAGAAATGCCATTTCTTCATTTCTTGGAAGAGCCTGTCAAAGGAGCTTGGAGAGCAGAGTTCTCCAGGGAGCAGAGCTGCACACAGGACTTGGCTGAGCACCCTGCAAGAAGCTGCTGCAGTGGTAGCACGAACCCTTGGAGAGCTCCAGGTTTCCTCACTGTTGCTGTCTCCAAAGTGGTCCTGTGAAAGGCTGATTGCATGAGCAGCTGCACCTCATGCCCTCTTGGGTAACAGCATGTGCAGATGGTATTTAGTTATATTAGCTCAGTTGCTACTAATTAAAGATTGTAAAAACCTTTCAAATTAGGTGCAAATTGAATTTTCTTTTTAAATCCTCTAATGGAGGTGTGTTGCTAATTAAAGATACTTAGCTTGGCTGTGTAAAAGTCATTTTATGTGCCTTGTTTGTGCAGGAGGCTGCATCCTTTTCCATTAGCTGTCCCACATGCATGGATGGGTGAGTGAAACTTGGTTCATCTACATTAATACACGCAGCAGGTTCGAACAGGACTGAGGAGGCACAGCCTGTCCCCAGGGGCCCAGTATGCCTGTGGCAAGAACTGTGGCCCACCTTGTCTTTATCCAGAAACAAGTGCTTTTCTTTTTAAGAGGGTGGAAATGCTCACTGGCAAAAAGCCACCAGTCCTGGGGAGCTGCTAGAATGGTGGTGGCCTGTCCACCTCCCTGAGGCTGGCTAAGGCAAGGAAGGAGCAGGGATGGTGAAAGCCCAGGGCTTGCTCCAGCTTTTACCTGTTTGAGTGATATTTGGGCATTCAATTTTAATTCTGTTGAAGAAGCATCTTTAAAATCCCAGAGAAGATGGGTAAATAATTCTCTTTATCTCTGATTGCTGTCTGTGACCTGAAACAAACACCGGGTTTAATTCCCTGGTCTGTGTCTGAGTCAGGGAGGTTCTCTGTCTTCTTGAAGTTTGCTTTTCTGTAACTCTTCATCCAGCTGTGAGGGTCACCGAACTGTTGCCAGCCAGGCAAGGAAAAGGTTTGTAAGGCAACTTTTCCAAAATACAATTTTTTGCTCATTTCTTATTCAGTTAATTAGAGCCAAAATCAAAGGCTTATGTCAGTTGCAATTAGAATGTGCCTGGACTAAGTTTTCGACCCCCAGAGCTAGTAGTAATAGGAATTGGTGTTATATTTCTAGCTTGCTTATCCCTTGGTGATGGTAAGACCCAATTCGTAAATGCAATTAAGTGAAAAATAGGCACTAAAAGTTTGTAAGAAACAGCATCTTCTAACATGCACAGTCACAAGTTATTTTAAAAATTGTGCAGACAGATAAAGCTGCAAAGACAGAACATACTTTTCCTAAATTTCTGTTTTAAAAGAGAAAAACATCCAAGTCACATGTTTCTACAGTTCCTTGAGATCCTTAATGAGAAATATAAAAACTTGTAGAAGGGCTGCTGCTGGTTTAAGGGTCCAGATTGACCTGAGATGGTGTAAGAAAATGGAGCATAAGATTGATCCCTCAACAGCACGCTGTAAGAGACAGCATCTCAAGTCCAGCTGCTGCTTGCACAGCCCTGTTTGACCTGCTGTGGTCAAAGCAGGCCACTGAGGGGGCGGGGGGCTGGGAGAGGAGCTGTGGCTCTATCCCTGCTTGACCTCAGCCACTGAGGCTGTTTGGTTTAATAAACTGCAGGAAAGGGAGAGATTTCTCATCTTGTTTTCCACAGGAGGAAATTCTGATAAAGAATCAGCAGATAAAGCAACCGCAACAAGGACAAGAATACAAGTGTAGGAGACCAAGTGCAGGCTTTGAAATATATTCCCTAACTTGTGATGCAAGGTCTCTTCCAGAGTCCCTCTGCTATATCTGCAGCCACTGACCAGGTGTCTCACCTCAAAGAAGGGGAGAGAAGGATATTTTATGCTCATTTAGTTTTCAGTTCCCAGAGGGCTCCGTCTAAAAAGACAGGCTTTTTTGATATTTCCATTAAGGACGGAGCTATACAGCAGCAAACCCCTGTTCATGCATACATCACTAAAAAATTGTTTTGAGCTCAGCAACTAGGGCATGCCAAAAGTTGCCTTTAGCATCATTCTGATGAAGCAAATGCACCAGGTTACACATAACGTTTTTGAATGGCTGAAACATCATTAATTTTAAATAACACAAGAGATCTGAGGAAGGCTGTAGTAAAGAAAAATCCAACAGCAATTCAGAATAATACTACTTGTGGATAATTAATTTCCATACTTTCTTGTGCAGAGCATATAGCTATCAATATAGCTCAAAGACTTTCATCAGCCGAAGCATAGCTGTTGGCAGTGGGAACCAGTCTGGTTCAGTGTTTTGGTATGAATGCATTCCTGCCTCCTACTCATCACAGATCCTTTAAACTGTTCTGTTCAGCTAGGTAATACTCAGCATAGTGTAAATATCTACTTAATAGTTTGTCAGTATGTTCTGAATAAATTGGTGCAAAAGTGACCTGAGATTTTCTGTATAGATTGACATATGTAGGAATAGTGCTGTGGGGAGTGAACAAACTGTGCACACAACTCCAGTGGTATGAGTTATTACACTTCCATAGAAATGCTCATAAACACTAATGAAATGCAAACTTATCGATGAAAGTGATCAGAAAATACTTGGAGCTGTGAATGTAAAAATATATGGCAAACCTGGGATTGTTATCATCAAGAGGAGTTTTTTAATAATGAAGGAATAACAAATTAAAATATGTTATGGTATTTTATGGAGAAAAACTTCATGGCCAAGTGCCTGTTTAAACTCCCATGAACATGAAAACTGTCTCAGAATTAGAACCACTGAAGGATACAGTATGGCAACTTGAGCAGTATAATTTCTAATAACAGGGAGGAGCTGCTGGAGAAGTCACCAATTTAGTGTCATTTGTTCTTAAATCTGACATGTGAAAAGACTGTGAAAAGTGGGGGTGAATGTGGGGTGTATACCTGTGTTTGTGCTGTGTGAATGGGTACTTCAGCAGATACTGAGTAAAACTGCAAAAATGGATTCCTGTGGTGTTTGAAGTCTCTAGATAAGCCAACATTAACTTGGAGGTACCCAGTGGCACTTACTATTAAGGTGATTGTGGGAGTGCAAAAATGTCACCAGGGAGGATGGCTTTTGTTCATGTGGGGCTCTGGAAGAGATGGGCATACCTCAGCTCTAGCAGTAGGTAAAACAAAAGATCAAGAGACAAATAAAGAAGAGAAAGCGAGGCAAAAGTAGGATAGTTAACAAGAGATTAAAAAAAGAAGTTGTAATCAGTGACTGCTTGAGACGATAAAGATGTAATCCTAGAAGTTGAAGTTTGTAGTTGTTGAACTGCTAGTTTTAGAACAGTATGTAAAATGTGCTTTGTACAATAAAAGTTGGCTTTGCATGTACCCGGCAGAGTCCGTGTTTCAATCACCGACAGCTGATAGTTCCTTTTTCATTTGTGATAAGGATATGTATTGTTCATATTAAAAACAATGCAACTTTTGCTGTTGTCTGAAGCTGAGGAAAAGCTTCCTGTGAATTTCTTAACAGGCAACCAGATATGTTTTAAATTATGAGTTTTTCCTGTGTCCTGATTCACAGCTAGTTTGTTGGAACCTTGGCAAGGGCAGCAAGCTCTGAAGCAGAGGCAAGAACAAATTGCCCTGAAATAGGATGGAGGCATGTAACTGGTGCTGGTCTTAAGCTGGGTAGAGTGGTGAGAGAGGAAAAGCCTCTTAGGTAGTCTGGTGAGTGACAGAAACACAGCTTCTCTCAGGTTTGCGTTTCTAAGTTGACTGCAAGTTTAAGCAGAAGCTGTTCCCATATATGTGGGTCGTACATAAGGTCTCTCTTGTGTGCTTGTTGTCTGAAGGCATATAGGTGTTGAGTGCTCCCTGCTGGAATTCCCACAGCCATGGCACTGACATAAAGGATGAACTCTCTCTAATATGTAACCACTAGTTTTTGTAGAACCATACAATTGTAATTGTATCTGATATTTCCCCTCCCCACCAAATACGGGTGGGACAGAGGGTTTAAAAGCTGTACAAACAGTGAGTTTCAGAGGGAACATCAAATACATAGAGCAAGACTGAATAAGCAGAGGGTTTTGGAGTCCTCTCCCTCCTGAGCGTGCTTGCTACTGCCCAGAGAGCTCTCCAAGCTTGGGACTAGAGAGTGACAAGTTCTTGTACTTCCAGAGGAACAGATGTGTGGTGGGGAGCAGGATGACAAAGAAGATGAGGAGACTGAGGCACCTGGAGGTAAAGATACAGCAAGGTGGGAAGTAACCATCTCTGAAGTCCAGGGATCCAGTAAAGAGGAGCAGCTGCATGTTCTGAAGAGAATCCAAATTACTCTCCTACTACATTTGGAAAGCAAAGGCAAAATGCTTGTGACAGTCACTTGTTGCTAGTGACAGGATAGTGAGAAGGACAGAAATCTAGACAAGATGGGAAACAGCAAATAACAGGAAGATGAGCATTAAACCCTCAGGGTGACCTGAAATTTGGAGACTGACAGTGCAGTGATTGACTGACAAAAATCTTTGCACCCAGGTATATTGAAGTTGATATTACATTGAAAAGGCTGTTGCTGACTCTGTGGATTCAGGATAGCAGCAGAAGTGAGCAGACAAATGATACGTGGAAGTTGGTGGTGAATCTTTTTTCTGAATAAGGACTATGAGCAGAGAATAGAGACCTATGATTAGCATTTTTTGTTTATTTTGCAGTATATTGGTTTCCTGACCCGAAAACCTGCCAGTAGCCTATATATGAGAAGCCTAATTCTGATAGCAGTGTTAAGTGTGAGAAAGCAGTCAGACCTCTCTGCATATGAACTTTATTCCTGAATGTGAAAGGAGGCAAATTGGTGTTCAATTTCTGGTAGAGACTGACCCATCTCAGCAAGCGTGCTGGAGAGCCACTCAGCTCTGGGATGCGGTCTAGAATAAGCCCCTTCCAGCAGCTCATTTATGTGCTGGAAGACACCGGTAAATACCTGCTGGCCATGCACACATTAACAGCCTTGAACACTCTCAAGAACGCCAGCTTTGAGATCACCGTGCAGTCCCTTTGTCTTCCGTCTGGCTGTTCAGCCATGTATTATTGATGGCCTTCCACCCTCCTCCCCCGCCCTGCTCCCACAGAGCTCTTGTGCACTGCTGAGCTGAAGCAGGTGCAGAGGCCAGCGTGGAGCCGGAGCTGCTGATCTCCGGGCTGTCGGACCTTGTTTCTTTTCATGCATACTTCCTAGCACTAATAGGGGCTACTTGATAGTGGTACAAAACTGAAGAGGGCTTGCAGAGAATCTTTTATTTTTTTTAAACTTCTTTATCCAGTTATTCAGTCATTACTAATTTTCGTTTGCATGTCTTCCTGGTTGGTGAGAAACACAGCACTGTGTATTGCTGAGTTGACTCCAGGTATAAGGACTCTGTCACCCCACCACCCTGGTTAAATAACAGATTTGTGTAGTCTTGTGTTTCCTGCCTTTGTGCTTCAAACAGCTAGTGTTGTGAGACATGTTAGATGGAGGATAAGTGTCTAATTCCTGTTGATTTTTCACTACTGTTGCTTTTACTTGTTTTTTTTCAATGAAGTTGTTAGCATTAAGTACTAAATCCTGGTCACTCACTTTGACTTACAGTAAAGTAAGTAGTGAAAAAATCTGTCAACACTACTTATTTCAGAGGATTTCTTTACTTTCTTAGTCACATTTACATACAACATAAAACATCACTTTTGAAGGAATGCTCTTTATTAAAAATTGTGAAGAGAAGTTTACTGTATACCCTTTGCATTTAGTCTTTGCTGTGAAAACATGAATAAAGCCAGCATTCAACTGTGGTTGAGTAAAAAGAAATTTCAGTTGACTCATGTTTGTTCATATTTGAAGTTTGATTTTTTTTTTTACAGTGTATATGTGCATACATGCATGTATTTCCCATTGGCTAAGCATGCTCACAGGGGTGAGAATTATGTGCATCTGTCCTTAGAGAAGTGTTTTATTTCAAATAAGTATTCTCACCTTCATGCAAGTTGCAGGGTTCACATATTAATAGAAAGATCCACATTTGGTCTTTCTATCTTAATAAAAAAGTGACATCATGTCAGAGCAAGAAACTGCTCAGTTTGTAGAAAACAAGTGGCCAGAGAGGAGAGTAACTGAACTGCTCTGAAGAGTTACTGAAGCTTGCTGAAAAGCTCATTACTCAAACTACCTGAAAAATACAATAAATTTGTGGCTTCGGGAGCTGGTCAAAATGAAAAATGTTCATCAAATCTAGTTTATAGCTTAAACATCTTTATCTGCTCTCTGTGCTATCAGGTTTAGAACCAAAGTCCCCCAGAAGTCTGTAATTAGGATGTTTAAACAGGAAACATCTATTAATGGTATTCAGCTAATTAAAGGGACAGACACTAAAAACAGGTTTTTGTTTATTTTTTTGTGCCAATCCTCTCTGCTAATAGACAAAGACCATCGTAAGCTTCACAAACCCAGTAAGCAGTGTACAGCAACACTGAGCTCAAAGCCCAGCCATTTTTTTTACTGCTGCCCAATATTGGACCCAGGCAGCCTAAGTCACTTCTCTTTCCCTGTGACTGATGACTGAGTGGCTGCACCTTTGGTTCTGCAGGAACATTTTCTCCACCTACCATTTCCTGTCACAGCACCATCATCAACCTCAGAGCTGCTATCCAGGAGGGAGCAGTTATCCCCTGCAGCACTGGTGTGAGCTACACTTGGCTTTCAGTTTGAAAGGACTTATAATTACTGTGCTCCTCTCCTTCCCCGGGAAAGGTTTCAGATAGAAGGGTCCCGAGCTGCTTATCTAGTTTTGATGTGTTAAAAAATGAATGAGAATGAAATGTGGCACCATATTTCAATGAAAACAGCACTTAACCTTTAGAGTTGCATGTCCTCAAGTCCTTGGACAGCTGCACAAATGAGGGAGTGAGGTAGTGGGAGTTTAGGAGCAGAGTCTGGAAGTGCAAGGGAAGATCAAGCCAGGATGGGTAAGGGGTACAACAGGTTGCTGAGGAGGGAGGAACATGAAGATAAAAATACTCTGGAGTAAGTTTTTTGCGTTCTTTTGTTGTTGGGTTTTTTCTTGCTGTGTGAGTTGGAAAAAAGAAGTTAAGAAAACCCAACCTACTGCTGCAGACCTACATAGTTTTATTTTAGGGTTGAATTTATGGTTAATAAAATGTTATTCTTTGTGAGACAAGGAGGCACTAAGTAAATTTTTTTGTGCAAGGTTTGTTCTTACCAACAAGAATCGTTATCATACTTTTGTTTCTGTTCTTTTTATGATCGACCTATAGCTATATTGCTACAAAAAGTTAGTACACTGAAACATGAGTCACTGGAAAGCATGTTAGATAGCTTTTAATTCTGTTTTAGAGCTAGTTTTGTTGCATTGTAGTTGGACGGAGAAAAAACTTGGGAGATAATACCTTAGAGAAAGGAAATTATACAATAGGGAGACTTTGAATCTGCCTCAGTAGTGAATAAATCAACATTCCATTGACTTTATCTGGTAGGAAGATGATTTTATAGCGAAGTGAAACCCCCTTATACTCTTTTGTTAATGATTTAGCATGCAATACTAGTATTAGAGTTGTCACTAATGATATTTAACTGCACAGAGGTACAAGTCAGGCGTGCTAACCTGTAACTCCTTTGTATCTAAAAGTCATAGTCATATTTCTGAGGATCCTAAGTGTGTTTATAAAAGTTGGAGTGGAAAAAAAATTTAAGCATTATAAAACAGTGTTCCCACTGTATTTAGAAAACCGTAAAGTATATTTCCCATCTGTGTGTAGAATTATTTTCATTGCATCATGGAATGAGGAAGGTAAATAATGTGATCTGTGATTTATATTGTAATTCTAGGTGCTTAAAGCTCATGTTATTTATGTGTTGTTTTTAGGATGTTACCCTCTTTCAGTAATTAAATCCATGTGAACTACAGGCTAATACCACATCTGTCTCTCAGCTGCCATTCTGCAATTTAAAAGAATTGACCCTTGTAGCATAGTTAGGTATTTAACAATTCCATCTTTTGGCATTAAGCATTAACATTAAAAATGTACTGAAAAAGATATTCTGGCTAACCATTCTTGTACAGCTAAGATTTATAGGTGCTTAACTTGTTTTTCTTTAATCAAACAATATTCTACAAGCAAAGTGTACTAGTGCAGAAGTCATTGGTTGGGAAAGTAAGGTAGAGTTGAAGTCAAAGCCATGTTGTAGAACCAGTTGTTCCTGCATAATAAAATTTAGTATGTTTATGGTGTTATTACCTGTGCTAGATGCTTCCCTTCCACACCATAAAAACAGAGCTAATTGAACACAAAATCTATGAGAAAAAATTATGTGTGATGCAAAATGATTATTTACTATTTATGTTTTGGAGCTAATGCTTTCTGCTTTTGGAAGGAAGAAAATCTGCCCTTGTATAGATACAAATATCATGTGACAGGGATATAAAAAAGGGTAAGAGTAGCTGTTTCATATTCTGGTGGCAGCTCGCTGTCCCTCATTTGACATGTTCACATGTTGGAACAGCCACCAAGCTGTAGCCACAGGATGCAGGGTCTGCTCTTTTTATTCTGTCCTGTCCTTTCTCAGTGAATGAAACAGCAAGCTGGCATTACAGGGCTGGAGATGGCCTTTGTGTTGTCTGCTGACAGCAGACGCAGGCGAGAGCACCTTGAGTTCTTGCTGGGCAATTCTGTGTTGTGAGCTGTGTCTTCAGTTGTCTCTCACACAGTCCCCCTGGAGAGAAGATAGCAATAAAGTACTAAAAGTAAGCTCTTCTTTGCAGAGTTTCTGACTTTCAATCCACAGTTCTTCCCCATCCTCCCCTCGAATTAGGAAAAATACTGGTTAGGTGTTGAAAGGTAAAAGTCTTTAAGATCAGTGTCTCTGGCAGGGTTCATTATTAGCTGTTTCTGCTCAAGAAAAGTGCACAAGTGTTCTGCAGAGTGGGACACCTATGATTCCCTTTGGAAAATTTTTGACAAGTATTGTAAAATAAGGGCTTAAAACAGCAGAGCCCCATTTGTGCATTAGCTGCCTGAAATGCCAGAGTTGAATCAAACAGCAGTTTGATGCTGAGATTTGAAAACAAAGCTGACCTAGCATCACTTTTATTAACTGCCACATGTTTACTGCAATGTGTTCTTTGATTTATTATTAGCAGGAATTTGGAAGGAAAACTTTGGGAATGGAGTGGGAATTTATATCTCTTTTTATATGAAGAAGGAAAATTATTCTTTTTCTAAGGTGTTATAAATTTTTTTGTCTTTGGCAATATCATTACTAAAAAGTTCAGAGCTAACAGCAGTGGAACCACTGAATAAATCATAAAATGGGTGCTGAAGTAAATAACTTCATCCATGGTGAGGACTGTAATTGAGTTGTGGCAGAACTCATAACTACTATTTGATTTGTTTGCTTTGCCAAAGGGAAAGCACCAGTCAATCTTGGCATAATAAATGGTAGTTTCAGTGCATGAAAATGTTAACAAATCCAGTACTGATGATCGTGTTATGAGAATCATGTGCATTTTTAATTCGTGCATTTTTAATTCATGCATTTTAATGAGCAATCTGCGAGGTTTGGGTTTTTCATTCTAGCAATAGCTGCTATCAAAGTCAAGGACCAAAGCACTTGAATGGCTCAGTTAAAGAACCTATGTGAGTCCCATATTATGCAAACTTTCATATCAACATAATTTAGCATATTTGAATAAATGAATTGCCAAATTAAGACAACCTTTGTCACACAGTATCCAATCTGTTTTGATTAATACTTAGATTTTAAATTTTATCTAATATTTTTAATTTTACTGCTGCTCACTACCACATCAGAGAGTGAAGTTGAGTACTTGAAAAACATTTCTTCGATAATTGCTAACTGCCCAAAGGTTATCACCTTGCTAAGAAAATTGCATCTGTACTTTGCAGAGTGTTTAGCCATGGTGTGGGTGGACAGCCCTGCCTGTCACTCCTTTTTGTCTGGAATGCCTTCCCAGAGCTAGTACAGAAAGTCTCAGTGCTAAACACTTCAACGTTTTCTCTTTGTGGGCTAAACCAAGGTGTTCAGTTTCCAACACTGGTAATCTTGTACATATTTGTGGTCATAAGCCATTTATTTTTTTTTATAAATGTATTTAAAAGGCATTAAAAAACAATGTGAAGAAAATACATGGGTTTAGAGGTATCAAAAATAATTAAGTCTACATTCTTTCACTGTC
The DNA here is from genome assembly GCA_013396875.1 of Vireo altiloquus. NCBI lineage: Eukaryota > Metazoa > Chordata > Aves > Passeriformes > Vireonidae > Vireo > Vireo altiloquus. The sequence goes on along the minus strand of VZRF01002650.1, from coordinate 957,638 downwards.
CGATAAACAAATCTTCACAGAGCCTCTATTTTCCCTCTGTTCTGAAATTCAAAAGAAAATTATGTTTTTTTTGTAGTGGTATCTTTTCATCCAAGGTGGAAACTTTGGTGGGTTTTTCTGTCCTTGCCTTTTTTTTTTTTTAAGTTTTATTTTTATGTGTAAAGCTATATTAGAAATTGCAAGGTGACACTCACAAGGAGAGGAAGAGAAACAAAATACAACCTTTTGATGTTGGTGAATAGAGTTTTTTGTCTTTCCCATAATTTATAAACTTCTCTGCTTTGGATCTTCATCAGCATTTGGGGGCAAGAGGAATGTAGCTAATCTTTATTGTGGTAGGGCACTTTGCAGTGCAAAGAATTAAATGATGCATGAAATGACCTGTCACACTGCATTATGTGTCACACTATTACATACACAGAGGAATGCTTAAAAAAAAAGGTAGGAAGAAAAACTCCTGAAGCCCCACTTTGTTATTGTTTTGAAGAAAAACATTTGCTTTGTGAGCATGTGTATATATTTCTGCATAATTTATTTTAGCTAAGCCATAGAAGCCTGTCAACTACCAAAATAGAAAGAAGAGATATGCTGGATAGTCTCCCTCATCAATTCATTACCAAAGGTAATGGTGGAGATTTGGTGCCAGTGCTACAACTTTCTTGCAGGGAACAACAAACCCCAACTTTTGCATCTCATGCCTGGAATAACTTAGGAACTATTTCCTAAATGGCTCCAAGTATCTTCACTACTGTGGGAGAAGTTAGGAACATCCTTATGGAGCTTTGCAAAAAGAATAAAAAGTGATGGTACACTGCATTTCTTATTAAATAATAATATTCTCAAGTTTGTCCTACATAGTTTCATCTTATTTTGCCTGCAGTTGATAGTGCTTTGATGGAGCTCAGATTAAACCAAGAAGTCCACAGTGTAAAAGTCTTGTCTTACAATTCATATGTCCTCTTTTTCACTACAAATACATTTCTGCCCTTTCACAAGGATATGAACACAAATCTTCTCTCAGCTGCGGGGCCTAAATCAAAGTGCAAACTCAGACCGTAACATTTTAAGCAGGAAATAGTCACCTTAAATTGGACTGGGTTTCTTTTGTATGTAGAATAAGGTCAGGAATCCAGTAGATAATTTTTCCCCGCTTCAACTGCAGAGTTTGCTCTCTGTTGAAGATTAGTTAGTGGGGTAGAAAATCTATCCCAGAGAACAGAACAACCCTCCCTGAGTGTTTGAGGCGATACAATGACATTCCTTGCTCATCACTATTTAGACTTTTAAAGACAGCAGTAGCAATGCCAAAACCCTGATTGAGCATCCACCAACTGCATCCCAACTTCTTATCTGCTTAATATTTATGCCTCTGTATTTCATTTCAATAAATAGTATGTTTAATTAAGTACTTCAGATCACTTAGGTAACAGTTGCTGAGTTTTGTAGCAAAGGGGGAAAACACTCATGAGGAATAACTTGACCTTTTACCTCTGCTCAGCATTGTTTAAAGTAATTTTTGCCAGGCCCAGGGATGGCCTTTTCCACCCTGTTGCATTGAAAGGCTCACTGTTACATGCTAATGGTGCTGGGAAGAAGGTGGCTGGAAAGTCCTTTCCTCCCTGCCTTGCTTTGAAGCAGTTGGGGTAGGAGGTGGGCAGCTCTGTGATTCCAGCTCCCAAGAAGGATGATGGGCCTTGAGAATGTTGTCCAATTCCCAGCTTTGGAAGGTGTGAATGGGATTTCACTTGGGGTTGTGGATTTGGCTTGAAGTAACTTGGGTGCAGTCCTAACCAGCTCTTCACTTTATCGAGATTTGGGGACCTGCAAGTTCCTGCATGGTAACAGATTAGTGACCCACCATGTCATTAGTGACCCACAAATGTCTGGCATTTTTCTGTCTGGAAGTGCCTTATATTTGATGCTCCAGAGGAAAGTGAACTTCCTCTTCAAGGACTGTGTTTATAAATCTTCATTTCAGCATCACACAGGGAGAGAGGTGCTGCTTTCTCATGCCAGGTCAGGCACAGATGACGCTGTAATACTAAGATTGTTACATTCTGCTTCTAAACTGGGTTGAAAAACTGTGCTTGAATAGTGTTACAAATTGGAGACTCAACCAAATGTTGCTGGAAGATTTAAGATTTCAGGAGCTTTCTCAATTGTTTTAGAATAAGAAACCCACAAGTTTCAGCATAGTTTTGTCCTGCATGAGAATGATTAGCTGACGGCCAGAACTCAAAGTGAAATTCAGGGTGTGGAGGCTAACCCCAAAAAGAAGCACTAACAAAATCAAAGCTCTTGAACTAAACCCACTCACTTTTGGAGTTTCCCAATTCAAGTGGTTTGTGCGGGGTTATTTTAGATGGCAGCAGGGTCACAGATTTCCTTCTGAGTATTCCTGAGGTTTGGTTAATGGGCTTCACCCAGAGCCCTGCCTGCACTGGGACCAGCAAGGAAGCCCAAATGTTTGTGTGTGCCTGGGAGCAGGTGTGCGAGGGAGCTCTGCCAGCGTTCAGCCCTTCTGCAGTAGTCCCCATGTGGGCTGTGGTAGCACATCTGCTCTGCTCCTCATTAGTCACCGAATGAGCAGTCTGGAGACCTGCATGGTTTTGCATTCAGTGCAGTGATGCAACAGAAGGGAAAATCTCTGCTGTTTCCATGGCAACTTTTGCATCGGACTCTGGCTGGAGTGAGGCAGCAGGATGCTGTCAGTCCCTGCAGTCAGTGACTTCAGTAAACCACATCAAAGGAAAGCACCTACTCCTGTGCTCCCCTAAACACCTCTTGTTATTAGTATATGGGGACTGTGCTGCTTATATTACCAGAAGTGCAGCTCTAGATTTCCTGTTACAACTTTACTTCTTCGTATTTCAACCTATGCTGCTGCTTTGTTTTGATTCCATTTTCTTTCCTCAGATAGCCTTTCAGGGCACTTCAAGATTATCCATTCAAATCTTGCTGAGGATGGCATGGTCAGATGCAGTTAGTACTAGGTGACTGGTGACCTGTGAAAAATGGTCTGGGAGGCTCCATTCTGTCACTAGCTGGCAGATACCAACAGCCCAAATGGGGCCAGCACCAGCACCTTTCCTTAGCAGCACTGTTAAAACGACACAGGGACTAATTTCTTCTTTTTTTTCCCAAAAGTGGTGGTTCCTTCAATTTAGATCACACATTGGGAGACAGTGTGTAGATCATTCCATCCTACAGGTCTCCTGTCTGAAATATTCTTTGTATTTATATGTTTTTCTGTGCATAGATTTGCATAGTTTGTAAGTTAGACAAAAGCCACATCTATTCAATAAATACTGTGTGGCAGAGATGTTTGGGGTTTTTTTTTAAAAATGTGTGACTTTCTTCACACCTCTGTCATAATTCTGTGGCCACTTGGTTTCCATTGGATTTTTATTTAAAATTCGTATTGTCTTTTCATTGGATATTTATGATACTTTCCTACAGTTTTAAAAAGCTTAACACTTCTGCTTATGGAACAAAGTAAATATTTTGTCTATTTTGGAGCTAGCCTTAGAAGGTTTCTAATTACAGCAGTTGTTGTTTAAGTGGTATAAGATCTCTCAAGGTGATTATATGCATATATGTGGCATCTTTACCATAAATGTAGAAAGCATGGGGAAGAAATGCACCACTGTTCACAAGACACTTCTGTTATGATGTATAGTGAAACAGAGTCCCAAGCATTTGCTGCTGTAATTACAGTAGCACAGTCAGTAAGCAAGAGTTTACTTTTTATTTTTATGCAGCTTTCTAACATGCCAAAATAGCTTTCTCTTTTAAGCAATTATTGCTCATGTAGAATTTGAGCTCATCGGGAGTTGTCTGTCAAAATGTTCTTAATGAAAAATTGAGTTTGCATAACACTGACACATTGATGTCTTTTGCTTTTCACTGTTGACACTGATGGGCTAAAAAGCTTGATTTTTGGGGAGGGAGAAAATTGCATTAGTTCAGCTTGTTTGGAGAATCTCTGTTTGCTGAATTAATTTGCTATGCTTTGTTTTTCTGCTGAATATTAAACCCTGTTTTCCAACTGCATATAGGGCCTGAGGGGAATAGTTCCAGCTCTCATTTTCCATGACTACATTTTCCTGTAACACAGCCCAGGCCTGAACTGGGGGTGCTGTGCAGAGCTGACACTGTAGGCTGTGTTAGGGGAGGCACGGTCTGATCAAAAAACTGTTGCCTGGTACTTTCCAGGCTCTGGTGTTGCACCTCAGCAGCTCAGTAAATGTTGCAGTTTTTCCCTAAGGATTGTTTTGTATAATCCAATTGATGTCCCTCCATGTGATGATTTGTGAGTAGATGCTCACTTTTGTGAAGCTCTAGCTGGATTAGCAGCAGCATACAATTAATCATGACAAATGCCTTGGTGGTTGTTCTTCACTGGTACGCTCCTATTCACAGTAGAGATATATAAATGCTAAAGCATGATACCAGTTTCAAGGTGACATTATTAGCTCTGTTTCACCATCCCAATAAACATCTGAAGATTAGTTCTTTTCCTTCCTCCCTGAAACACACTCACAATTCAGGGAGGTATGTGGTATGCTCTGCCTGTATCTGAAATAAACTCTGAAATTTAAAAAGAAGCAGAGAAGACTCCATCAGGAAGAGCACAAATTCCACCAGTGGCCCGACTTCAGCTGTCACGGGACGTTGGTCAGGTGGGAAGCAGCCAAATGGCTCTGCCAGCTGATGCATCCATGCTCTGCTGCCATTTGGTTTTGCTGGGATTGTGAAAGGTTGTCAGAGATGGGGAATGTATCTTTTGTAGTTGTGTGGCATCTGCTATCTGAGGCATTCCTGCTCCTTCTTAGGCATCTTTGAATTAAATCTCAGCACCCCTGTGTAGCTTGTTATTATCTCTGTTACACAGGTGAGGACAGAAGCAGATGATGCTGATTGCTGAAGGCCACACCAGAATTCTCTGGCAGTGCTGCTCTGCTGCTTTCCAGCATTGTCTCAGAGGCAAGGTTGTTCTCCCTTGAGGGTGCCAAAGGGAGCTGTACAGCCCTTATTTTTCAGCCTTTTCTTCTTGTTTTTTGAGCAGAGTGAAATTGTCTGGACCAGTGAAGCAAGTTGGCTTCAGGCATCTTGTCAAATTAACTTTCCTTGTCTGTGCATGTGTGGGCTGTGTGGCAGGAGTCAGCAGGTGCAGAATGCACAGGCACACTGGTAGTGTCAGAGGCACTTATGGGAGTAAGACTTGGCACTGTGAGAAAGTGTCTGTTTTAAACTTCTACTTCAGTGAAAAGATCAAATGTGCTTATAATTATTGCCGTCATGCTAGTTGGTAACAGACTGATCCTTTGCTCCCTGTACCATCCAGCCCCCCCAATATGCACAAGAGCTGTCATTGGCCAGGTCAAAGAGGATGTTTGCAACTGCACAGTGCTCTCTCTAACCCTATACATTTAATGTTGGCACTGATGAGTGATGCTTGGAGACTCCCCAGCCATGGGTTAGCTGGTGACAGAAGGCCCCAAGGGTAGGGTAGTTGCTGTGAGTAATCAGACAGGCACCTGGTGCATACGGAAATATTCAGAAATAGGCAGCAGGAGCTTTCCTGCAGGGTCCAAGGGAATATATACATCTAACTCAGATGCTAGAATTTGAAAAGGGCACTTTTTTCCTCACTAAGTCACAAAGTAAACTGGCAAAATGGGACCATGAGGGCCTCTGACATCATTATGTGGTCTTCACTCAGTCGCAATTGGATGCGTTCAGCCAGGGAGCTCCATTAGCTGCTGGTGGTGTCTGGGTGTGGGGCTGTGGAAGGTGGTAACTGGTAGCTTTTCTTTTCCATGTGTAACTTGCCCTTCCCTCAGGGTGTCACCTTCAAGGTCAACCTTGACCAGGGCTCGGCAAGGCTGTGTGCGCTAAATTGAAGCAGAAGGGGTGCCTGCTTTACCTTGGTGCTGGGAAAGAGAAAAGCTACTGCAAAGTTGAGAGACATTTTCCCTCTTATAATTGTAATGGATGTTGGGTGACACTGACCCAAAGTTGCCAGACTGTGGTTGTTAACATTTGTGGTTGTATTAGGTCACTTAGTTATTCTAATAGATCGGCAAATGTAATCTTTTGTTCTCTTCTGCCTCAGAAAAAGGACTTCTCATCTTCCAGTGATAGACATCTTGGCTCTGACAGAAATTCAAAGTCTTCTACTTTGTGCCTTCAGCCTCCTTAAGCCAGCAAAAGTGCTGATAGTGGAAGAGGTCTAATGAATACTAGCAATATATGCATTAAATTCCCAGCACATTCTGTGCAAGAGGATATGCCGGTAACCTCTCATAAACTACCTGCAGTAGTTTATGTCTCCACTAATGTGTTCCTGAAGCCAGAAGCCGTTTTCAGTGCATTGAGAGTGGGATAAGGAGGAATAAAAACATTCTGGAAATATGTGGGGAGCAGAGTTGTCAGCAACCAGTCAGGAGGAAAAGCAGATCTAGTTTGTTAGGCATACATTACAGTGTGTAGCTAACAGTGACAGCAGATACATTAATTCCTCTGGCTTTCTTGTGAAGATACTGACCCAGAATCCACTTGGAGGAAAGAATAACAATTCTCTTTACAAAATCAGACTAGGTTGAAATAGCAGTGACCCCCATCACAGAAAAAAAAATACCCAAAGAGCATTTCCCATTCTTACCATGACTTTTGTTGGGCAGATGTTAGTTCACTGAAGCTTTCTCCTTTAGGAGAGATAAATGAAGAATGCTTTGTTGCACTTGTTTCTGCCTCCTAGCCTGATGAAATGAGCTGTACAAGGACTCATTCCCTGTCTGCCAGAGAAGGGAGCCTGAGGGGTATTTAATGACATGCAGAAGCTGAAGGGAGAATCATTAGCACTCGAGTGCCTAGGTAACTCTCTTAAAAGTTAAGATTAAGAGCTTTGATGAAAGTGACCTTCACACTTCCTGTTCCCTCTGCTTTTTTTTCACACTTGAAGCTCTAATGATCACTTTTTTTCTGTTTTGTCACTGTATCACTTATTTTGTGAAACATTTCCATAGCTCAGCAGGAATTTGGATCCAGGGTGGTAGTATCTGCAAGCATTGGGTGGGTGCAAAACAAAGGCTGGTACAAAGGGTCAGATCTTCTCTTTGTAGCAAACTGAACAAAAACTAGAAGCAGGTTGCTAGATACAGGTTTTTAATTAAAACTTGATTATAACTTTAAGAAAGGATTAAATTATCCTCAAATGTTCCTTTGAGTATGCCATGCTGTCCTCTTCGAGCAGTGCAGAAATTTGCTGGAGAACACAAGAAAAGTGTGTTGGGAATTGAAAGAGAATGTACAGCCAGGGTCTTGTCGTCCTGTGGGCTCTTGGGCAGTAGACTGAACATTCTGGGCATGCTGGAGGAGGATGACATGTGTAGTCATGTCTGGATCAGATGAGAGGACAGGAAACAATAGAGGTGTGGCAGTTGAGTAGAAAGGGAAGGAGAAAAGAAACATTCAACAACTAGAAATAAGGAGAACAGTAAGGGCCAGTAGTGTAGTCGGGCTAGAAGATGAGTAAGAAGGAGCCTTTTGGGAAAGAGTTTTCTCTAGGGTAGCTTTATTTCTTTTTTATTTTAAAATGCAGTAGGTATTTGTAATTGTAGCTGAAACTGAAATTAATGGCCCTATTTGAGATTGTGCCTGCCTGATTGCTTGAAACAGGGATTAGTTTACATAAAAGCAATATATCTTTCTTTTAAGCTAATTAAAGTTTCATTTTGCTTGAAATTGGAGTGTTAATGACATAAATCATGCTGGTGTTCCTTTAGCTTATAGTGAGCCAAAGTTTATTTTCCTGCATTGAAGTAATTATTTTAGCTTATTTTTCATTCTGAACTTTTCATTCACATAGAAAAAGAGAAATCAACAGTTTTACCAAACATTATTCTTATGATTCTTGAAGCCCCTAAGTGCTCCTGGAGACATGGAGTACTCATAACACATTTCAAAGTAGTTTCATCCCAATATGCATGGAAAAATCTTTCTTTGATGTCAGCTACAAGTACATACAGATGAAGATATAATTAGTTGGTAACACAGAGGATTTTTCATTGCCTTGCAGAAGCAGTTCTTAGTCTGGCTGACCTTCTTGGATAAGGTCTAAGACTCAGAATGGAGTCAGGCTCTTTTCAATGGTGCCAAGCAATAGAGTAAGAGGCAGTGGGCAGAAACTGATGCACAAGAAATTCCACCTGAACATAAGGAAAAGCTTTCTTACTGTGCGGGTGACTGAGCACTGGAACAGGTTATCCAGAGAGGTTGTGGAGTCTCCCTCACCGGAGATATTCAAGAACCATTCAAATGCAACTCTGCACGATGTGCTCTGGGATGGTCCTGCTTGAGCAGGGAGGTTGGACAAGATCACCCACTGTGGTCCCTTTCAGCCTGACCCATTCTGAGATTTTGTGTCTCTTGGTCTACCCTTCACAGGTGACTGAGCTGCCCTGTTGCCCAATAGGTCCAGTGTTGGAGCAGTGTAGCCTTGTAAGTCTGGGTTGATAACAACTTTGATAACAAGTGATTCTGTCAGGCTCCACTCAACAAAGTGAAATGCTTTCTGTCCACTCTTTTGTGGAGCTGTTACCCCTCCAGGACGAGATGAGCAGTTAATTCTCCAGATATCCTCAGACTGGGAAAAAGCCTAATGCTTTGATAAGCAAATAACTTTCCATGAGGCTCTGGCAAAGGGGAAAAGTGATATTAATTCTCATAGTGATTTGGTTGTAGGGAAAGTGTCATTATTTTATCACAAATTAACTGTGTAAGTACCCAAAGCTCATATAATATATTAAATATGTCAGGATATTTTCGTCTTTGTGACTTCATTCCTGCTGAGAATTTGTTCAAGATGTGTTAAATTAAAAGTAATATATAAACAAGGTGTGAACAGTTCAGTTAAATGGTAACCTGAGGTTAAAAACACAGCAATCAAATTCAGTGCCTGAAGTTGGCAGGGAGATTGTCTTACCACCTTGGGAAGACTTGAAATTAAACTTGTTTTGAAATGTAGGTGTTAAATCTGTGAAAAAAACTCACTTGCGTATGTAAATGAAGTAGCTTCCCAGAGATGAAGAGAGCATGTTGAGCTCTCAGGCTGCATTTAGGAGAGAGAGAGGGGTTGTGCTCCCATGGTGTAACCTCCCTGCTGCGGTTCTGTTTTGTAGCATCTGTGAGGAGGAAATATTTAGGTAAAATCAGAGCTGTGCTCCCTGTCTGGCTGCCCTCGGCCACCTGTCAACAAGAGTGGGTGGGGCTGTGCTGTTGACTGCTTGAGGTAACAGAGACAAAAACTTTAGCTTTATTTTTGTTGGGCTTCTGAGACCTTATTAACTTGAAGAGAGTTTTTAGAGATACTGAATTTCTGCACTGTGTTTAGGTTCAGCTTTTTGTTCTCCCTGGTGTTGCCTTCGAGTAAATGCATGGGAGTAGCCTTAAAAGGTGCAAAAATCCCTTCCCATTTTAGACTAAGCAGGAGGAGGCTTAAGCTCATTTCCCCAGTAATTGGATCCTCTGATTGCCATGGCTTTTGAAGTTGATCATGGTTTTTTCTGTATGTGATGGATTATGTGTGTGCCTGTGAGCTAAAAGGTAGCTTGGCTGTGAAAATTCAGCAAGTTTTCCTCTACAATCGTTTTACTTTTGGTTATTTCCTTTGTGTGCTGACCATGGGCATGTACCATCCTAGCCAACAAAACAAGGCAGGGGAAGTCCTCCTGCAACTGTTCCACCTTCCACTCTTCTCAAGCCATAGGCAGATGGTGACTGTCTGGGACCCTCTGGAAAATGAAAGTTCTCCCAAGGTTACAGTATTGAGGATTCAAATGAATGTGGGAGCAGAGGGGAAAGTGGACTGAACGTGAACCTCCTTGAACTGGTTGAAGTGTAACGCAGTTCACCTGTGGAGCAAGCAACACCTTACTGTCACCCCCGGACAACAAATAAAGATAAAGCACAGTTGCAGTTGGATTGTCAGTATCCAACCACTGTCTTCAAAGCCAGTCTATGTTTTCTCATGGTTTCTAATCTCAGGGTTTGAATTTGGGTGGGTAGCTGTGTCTCTACCTGTGTTTGTGCAGATATATATGAAGCCCATTCTACCAGCGAGGCTCCAAAGCACTCATGGTATGTGTGTTAAAGTCACCATTTTGCATAAACCACAAAGTCTTTCCTTTCTTTTGACAGATTGAAGACATCGTTACAAGAATGCAGGATGACAAAACAGGTGGAGTTCCCATCCGCACTGTCAAGAGCTTTCTGTCCAAAATCCCCAGCGTTGTCACCGGTAAGAACTGAGCTGGCAGAGAAAAGAATGTGAGGTGGTACTTGCTGGCTCTAAACAAACATACTAAAGCCACAAAAAATAAGGAATTTGAGGAAAAAATGCCCCCCTCTGCTTAATTTTTTCTAGATGTCATTCTGTTACAGGGTGAAGTATTGAACAAAGATTCCTTAGTTCCGTTTTAGTAAACAAGCATTTATATTTCTTTGGAGTGAGTTACTAAAAAATGTTATGTAGCAGTTTTTGCTGCTATCAGAGTATCACCAGTCAGAGTCATTCCCTATGACAGGGGTAGGACAATCTTAGAGAAGAGGTCAGGAAAGAAAGCTGAAATTGTTTTCTCGCTCATACCCAGATACTCTAACTGGACTTGGATCACAGGTAGAGGGATGTGAAATACCTTTTATGCATGTGTGCTGCTTTGTTAAAGCTCTGTGTACAAAAGTGTGGATGGTGCAGAAATGGGGAGTCAGAGTACAAAAGCGTTCCTCCGTGTATTTCCAGACAGAGTATCTTCCAGTACAATGAAGATCTGTGCTGTTGATAGATGATGAGTTTATTCAGGGTGATGTAAATTGTATGGAGGATTTGTACTTGGGCTTCTGGTACCTGTTTTCCCTGACTCAGTAGTAGTATTGACTACAGTGTTACAAAACTACTATTTCCTCTCTCTTCACCAAAAGACTGTTGTCCAGTGTGAGATATTCAGCTGCTCCTGAGATTTATAATGTTGTGTATCTTTGTAAAGCAGATAGTTTTCTCTGTCTTGCAGAGTCTCTTTCCAAATCAGACAAGGTATGTACACTGAGTCTATTAAGAAAAGTTTCCCCTCCTGTTCTGAAATATGAGGGGCATCATTCTCTGTGACTGTAAGTTTGCTGCAGTTAAATTCAAATGGTCACTAAAAATGCAGAAGTTGCATTGTTCCATATAGACAGCACCAAAAACTTAGAGAATATGGGCAATTCAAAGGGACCTTTCTTGCTCTTGGGATTTTTATCCCTTAGTAATGGGGAAATACTTCTTGTCAACAGGGATGGTGGCAGTGCAGCTGCTGCCAAGCCATTGCAGAGAAGTGTATGTGAGCTGAAGCACTTAAAAAACGTTTTTACTCTAAAAATGGTTGAGCAGAGTTTGAAGTTCTTTTGATTAAAAATTCAGGAGTGTGTTTTGATTTCCTTGTATGTCCAACTTAAGCTACAGGAATGGAATACAAATCTACACAATTCTCGGGGATAATCAGGGAATATGGAAGTTGGAATGGAGTTTATATTTAAATGCATCTCAGTGTTAATTTCTTTTTATTGAGCAACAGGCTCTTCTGTTTGAAATTGATTTCAGGGTGGTGACTCTAACTGGCAGTTGCAGGGTTAGAGTTTTACAGTGGAAAAGAAACACAACTCTAAAATGAGATGTGAAAATTGCATTACTAAATTCCAGGTTATGGCTGGATCAAGTATGAGCTAAGTGTTCCTGAAGGTTCCTGGGGAAAATAACCATTTATCTGATTTGAAAACTCATTCCATAAGCTCAAGTCTGTGATACAGAGACTGGATGTCTTAAGATCGAAAAGACATTTCTGATATTCCAGTTCAAATTCATAGCATTATAAAGGTAATTGATCTGATCACCAAGCCACCACGTGTTACTCAGAGGAAATAGACCTCACAGCATTTTAAACCATGGTTAGCAAATCTCTGGCATGATGGAAACTGCTCCCTTGCACTCAAGTCTGGAACAGCAGTTGCAATTGCATCATCTTGAAATGTCTAGTTTTCACAACATGGGGAATTGTGAAAAGATGAAGATAAAATAAGAACAAAACTTCTCTCCAAAGCCCATAGAAATTCTCAGATTTGGAGGGGGGACAAGCTAAGTACCATTCCCTTCAGGTGATTTGAAGGCAGCTCCCTTATGACTCATTGACAGGTCGTGAGGCTTCTGAGTTCAAAAAGTATGGGAAAATAACAGCCCCGTGGAGAGCGTGAAGTTTTCTCCATTTGTTATTTCTCCTTTCAGATGCATAGAGCTGCCTATTTGTAGACCAAAACCAAAAGAAATGTATATATGTTATCAGTGACTGTGATAGATAGGTCAAGAGACAGGAGCACCTACATTGGTATGGAAGCTGAGGACACTGGATTTGTTCAGTCTGGGGAAGGAAAAGCTGAAGGGAATGAGAGGCTACAGAGAAGACGGGTCAGATCCTTTCTCAGGAGTTCATGGTGAAAGTATCAAAGACAATGTACACAAGTTGCAAGGAAAGAAATCCCAACTAGACCTTCTATAGTAGGTATAGAAAGAAAGTTGTTTATGGTCAGAGTGGCTGAGCATGGACGCAGTGTCCTGGAGAAGCTGCAGAAACAGTGGTTTGCAGCTATTAAGAAACCCCTGGGCCCAGCTGAACTGAGCAGTCTGACCTAACTGTGCATTTGGCCTTGCTTTGCCTGAAGGTTGGACTAGGCAATCCTTCCAACCTGAATTACTCTTATGGTCATTGGATAATCAGTTTTAGTGCTTGTCCAGTTCCACACAACGTCATGAACACAGTAGAACTCGTATTTTCAAAAACTTTGTATCTCCTTTTCGGAAGTGCTCAATTCTGGACCATGGCATTCTCACACACTTTTTATTTCTACCTGAAAAATGGAACAGCAGCACTGAGATGTGATTTACTTGGCAGGCTCACAGTGACTGTGATTAACTGGGATTTATTTTTGCTTGACACTTCTATTGTAATTGCTTCTCACAGGAGAAATACAAAATCTTAAAGGAAAAGAAATATTACAGGAGTGCCTTGGTGCTCCAGACAGGCAGCTCTGTTTATAGTACAGCGAAGTGGGTGTTTGATTTAAAGTTTGAATACCAGGGAAAGAACTGCTTGTCTCTGTTTTGCTTTCATCTGTCCTGATGCCTTAGGTGTGAATGAGGTATTGAGTAACACAAGGAGAAGGAGCCTCAGGGAGTTATCAATAATGGTCCTCTCTTGACAACAGAAATCTGAGAAAAAGGATGAAAAACTTTTTTTGAATGTATGACAAGTCTGTGTGGGGTTGCTGTGCCAAAGACGCATTCCAGTCTGCATTGGAAGTAGATTTGTGTATCCCCTTCTCAGTCTTCTGGCTTGAAGTTGGTCAGTCAAAGGAGGACACATCACACTGTTATCTTCTTGCTTAAGTCTTCACTTTTACAGGCAAGCCACAGAGAATAAAAGTAGGATGGGACCAGTCTGTGTGGCACCTGTGTGCATGTGTCAGACACTGTCCAATGTTCAGTTTAGAGTATGGAATGAAAAAATTCCTGAGGGCAGGTTTTGAGTAGTTCTGTGATCCATGCCCAGAATGGGTTGTCAGCCAATGCACATGGTGGCAGTTGCTGCAATAAACGAAGTTGCACATTTCTTTTCTAGTGAGAAAAAATTTTCTCAGTAAAGATTTTGTTTCTGTAAATGAATTGTTAATTCTATTTTTCCAGTCATCAGACTCTTGTGGGAACATCTCATTATACTAACCAGCAACAAAACTGGCTTCCTCATCTTCTTTTCAATTTTCATACGATTGCATCTTAAAACTAACGTAATTTTTGGTAGGAGGACCAAACGCATACACCTTTTTCTTCCACTGGTTCAGACTTGGTTTTCCACAACATTGCCAAAACAAGTCAGAAAGAAGTCGGTGCTGCAACAGCTGGGCTTTCCAGTACAAAAGGCCTTCATGCTTCCGAATTTGCCCCATGTTCCCAACGTCATGGCACACTCTCCTGTTTCTGTTTACTGTCTGATCCTGTTTACCAGCATCTTTGCTACCATAATCCAAGGGAGACATGTAGTCTAAAATCTTTGCACTATTCTTCCTTCCTCCCAAGAGGTTTTGATACAGCTTCATTCAGATCCATACCCCCAGACTTCAAGCGTGGCTGTCCCCACAGCTCTGTTTTGAATGACACCTCCTGGTCCCAGCAGCAGTCCCATGGCCAGTCCCTTGCTCGTGGGCTGCTGCCGACCCTCCCCCAGCACTCACTTGTGTCCTCACTGCGCTCCCAGCGCTGCCTCTGTGCTGGGGGTGGATTGATGGTTACGCCCTGGCTGTACTGGCTTGGATTGAGCGCTGCCACGCAAGCTTTGTGCACACAGCCCTGCCAGTGCGTTTCACTCCTGTCCTGCCATGTCTGTCTTATATAAGCCCTGGACCTCTCAGCAGGAAGTACCAGTTTTACTGAAATGTGCCAGATGGCCTGTCGCTACTTGAGACCCATGAGCTAAACCAAGTTTAAACTGCTGTGTGTCTCTGTCTGAAGAAGCCAGCATGTGTCTTGGCAAGTGCCTATGGAGTTGTTCCAGAACACATCAGAATGTCACTTACTCAAAGAAAATGCATTTGGCTGGAGTGTGGAAATCCCACGGTGTTGTGAAAGAGAGACTTTATTATTGATAATGTTCCCTGATGATGTAGTTCAAAACAGACAAGTTCTGCTGGAGAACTTTGTACACCCATTGTGAAATGATCTCCCTTGGGGCCAGTCTGAGGGTCTTTGTTGCCTTTTCCCTTCAGAAGAGCTCAAGCACATCTCTCATCCAGATACAGCAGTCAGAGGCCCAAGGGAGAAATTAGTTCCTCGTGTCCAGACTTTGAAAAGCCTCTGTTCAGGTGAACTGTACAGAAAAAACTGTCGTGGCATGGGGACCTGACCCGGGACTAACAATGGTAGCAAGAACCAGCACCCATCACCTGGCAGGGCCTGGAGAGCAGGCTGCAAGGCTAGGTGCTTGGCCACAATGTTTGCTTTCTAATTGCTTCTTTTAAGGGGTAGAACTTGCCTTGGTGCCTTATGGAAACTACTGTCACTGGGACCAAAGCCACCATGAGCTGACTACCAATAGATTTGGCTTCCACAGGCTGTCTGTACAGCTGCTTGCATCACCTTAATACAGGGCTTTCACGGCAGGACTGAGTCTGATACAGATTTCCCTCAGCATTTGCGTAGTTTCATTCTAGATATTCTGTCTTTCTTCTGTAGTTTTGCTTTGAAAAATAGGACACTTGAAATGTGATACTGACTCTGTTTCAGGCAAAATTAGTAGACATAGACAGTCCCAAATCTAAACCAAGTTCAATCTTTTGCTAAGCATGAATGAATCTATTTAGTTAAAACAAGCAAACAAAAACCCACAAAAAAATTTCCAAAATTTCAATCAATATCCAAACTAATACTGGGTGACTACAGATTTGTGTAGGACATAAAGAGCATGTTCATGGGTTAAAATTCACATATGTTTATATGTGTATACTGTACAATTTTTTTTATGATTTTCCATGTTTCTATAGAGCAGATGCTGCAAAGTAAATTCAACAGTTCAGCAATTGGTTGGTGGAAACTGGCTTTCCAAATACTGGTTGAGCATACAATCCAATTCATTTATTTCTTGTTAAAAAATCAATTGTTCTGAGCAAGTTGCATTTAAACTAATCCAAGTCAAGACTGGGCTTCTTCATAACAACTTACATTTCCTTCTTTTATGTATCTCTTCAAATTGCACCCAGTGGAAATGTAATCCCTCCATCCCTCAATAAGAAGTCTAGTATTTCAAAGCTGCCGTGAATCACGCAGCATTAGACATGTCAGCAATTACATGAGTAGCACATGTCTTTGCAATTATTTTTTTTCCTGGAGCTTTCTCTTAAACTCTCTACTCAAATGCCAGGAGAAAAACTAACCCAGTAAAGGAGTCAAAGTCTTATGCTGTCTTTATCCTCAGCTCCCTCCTCTCTCCCATCTTCTCCTTAACTGCATCCAGCTTCCTACCTTTCAAATGGTGCGAAGGATGAGGGAGGAAAAGATGAAAATCAACTCCCTGAAGTGTAGCAATTTTGTGCCTGTTGTAAAGATGCAAATCAGCACCTTGTGAAGAAAAAGCTTAAAGGATTTTATTTCGGAGGACAAGGAGGATGGCAGATGAATCAAATAGGATGTGGTCATCAAATAAATAAGAGAAAGCAATCAGAATTAACATTCTAAACAGTGGAAATTCAATACATCTCTCAGTGCATCTGCACATGTGTGTATCTAAATACATGCAAATAGTGTGCAATTTTTGGTACGAATAAGCCTAAGAGTGGTAATTGTTGCATGCTAGAAACAACCAAGGACAAGTTTCTGCATTTGTAGGCGCTGTGCAGAGCGAGAACTGCTTGTGTTTGTGCATCACTGCCCTCTGCCGCAACCAAGCTACAGCTCACCTTCCTCACAAGTGCTGTTCTATACTGTGCTTTCCTAGCTCAGGGGGAGCTCATTTGGTGCATTTTGTGTCCTGCTCTTTCCATTGTAGTGCTCCTTCCTTGCTGTGTGGCACAAACCCAGCCCAAATATTGGGGTATGTGTGACTTGGCAGCTGCTCTGAACTTGGAGAGGAAGGATGGTTTTCACAGCTGGCTGTCGATGCTACTTCCATGTGTATCGTTCATAATTCTCCATCCTCTTCAGGACTGCTCATCTCCAAAAAAGCATGCTTGTACATCGCATGAAGCTTACATATCCTGAAAAAAAATGTGTGCATGCACTATGGGATAAATGCTAAATGATTGAATAAAATTAACCATCACCTAAAATTACCAAAATTGGACACTCTTCATATCTTTCATATGACAGCACTTGAAAGTAGTCACACCTGAGATGAAAAATACTGGTGGAAGTGCACATTACAGCAGGGGGCTGCATTAAAATCTGACTTAGGCTGCTGAAACACTTATGAAACCCTTTAGTATTATTTCAGTCAATAAAAAGGTTTCTTAAGTGCTGAAGTCCAGAATATTATGAGAAGTTTAATTTCCATACATTAGAATTGTGAAGGTCCTTCTTGGTCCTACTTGTCCTTGCTGTATTTGAACCTCTGCATCTCTCAGATCACAAATAATTATGCTGCATGGATATTCCTGTGGCCAATATAACTACAATGAAAAATCACCCAAACCACCAAATGGTCCAGCTTTATCTTTCTGCAGTGACTTGTCTGCTTTTTCTGGATGTCAGAGATGATGTTAAAAGGGAAAGTATACCCAAGACAACCTTCCAGCCATGCGGGCAGAAATTAGAACACAGAATTATAATTCTTCTTATTGACAAACATGATCATAAAAATTGCTGGACTGGAAAGCAAAAAATGAAAGCTATGGGCCTGGAGCAAAGCAAATCTATTAAAAATTGCTTTATTTTTTTTTTCCCTACCAAAATTTGCTTTTAGGCCTTGTCAGTCTTCCAGTTGAGACTAAAAGCTGGAATAGAGACAGATTGCATGGCAAATTACCTGTTGAATTCCATTGTTTAGATGAATTGGTAATTCAGCCACAATAACAAAAAATATTAGATATTAAGAAGGTTCTTGTTGCTGACTGAAGTTTTATTCTGAAACACAGCATTTAGCTGATGAAATATTGTGGCTAATGAATAAAGCATTAAAAAGAAAAGTCAACAATATTTCACTGCCTGTAGAAATACATAGGGATGAATGATTAATGCTTTTCTGCATTCATCTCATCTTCAAAAGCACAGCTTTATTAAAGAAGGTTGTTTCCAGATCTGAATGACACAGCAAAAGAGCAGAGATTAATTATAAGAACTATGTGGCTTTGTGTTTTGGATGTGAGTGTTGAGCAGACTGCACTCAAGCTGCAGTACTTCACCTCTCCTGTCTTCACTTCATAGCAACCTGGGACTTGTGTGGTGAAGGATCTACCAACACAGTTTTGTTTTTTTCACACCTCTTGCTTTGTTTCTGCCCTGCCTCCAGCATTCCTGTGGGCTGCAAAGCATCAGATTCACAGCAGAGCAGCTTTGCTCCTGCTGTGCCCAAGAAGACACATCCCCCCCTGAGGAGCATATGAGGATCTGACCCTTAGACAAACCAATTTTACTTTGAGGTAGTGCAAAAGCAACAGTATGTAAAAGCACAATGATAACCAATAGCAATGTGAAGGCACAAATCTTTGAGTGTAGATTGACAGCCGTTACTTTGAATCGGTTGCTTTAATTTAATGCCATTAGAAAAATAACCCCATCACATTACTGGGTGAATACCTCTGCCTCATTCCATGCACAGGTTCTGTTCATTGTTATCTGGCATTCTTTGGCTTTTTAAAGTCAAAGTAATTTTCAGGGTATTATTTATTGAGCAGATTCCTACTTGCATTTAAATTAAAGATTTTATTTTGCAAAAAACCCCAAGAGTTTCTTCTAGAATTTAAATTTCCTGATTTTAATCAGTGTGTTGTTATAAAGAAATACAGAAGTTAGCTTCGATAACTGTAAATCCAGTCTCATAAATAGTTCTTACATGTTAGGTTTGATGGGTGAGTATTGTATGTTTGATCTATCTCAGTTACAACACTGAAGTTACTATTAATGTAACTCTTGGGGGTGAGGTGAAAAGGAAGGACTGGGTTTGCTTTTTTGCTTTAAATAGTACAAGGAATTACATAGACCACCAGTTTATTTTTAATAGCCATAAATAGCCAGAAATCGCTGTTGCTGAAAGCTGCACTGGGCAGTGAGAATACACCTCCACAAGAGGCTGTAGGCGAAGGGGGTTGGCACAGTTCTAGATTGGACAAACTGTATGGCCTGGTTTGTGTGGGTACCTTGAATGGTCGATGAATAGCTTGTTTTATTTTGCCTGTTCCAGTACAAATACACAGCTCTTTGGTCTGTTGTGTATTTGCACCTGAAAGTGCCATAGATTTGACTTTAAAACCTTCTATAAGAAAAGGCAAAGAGGACAACAAAAAGCTTTCAGGCTTTCCATGCATATCCATTGCTATAAATACATACATTTGCATGTTTTCTTTGGTTTTTTTTTTTTCCTGCGTGGATAAATCTCTCAAAACTTCATGCTGGCTTCCCATGGATTTGTTTTGAGTATGGTGTGAACTGATGAGCTTGGATATTTTTGATGTATGATTCACTACCACATGCAGAGAAGAAAATTATATTTTGGTCCTGCAGAGCAATAAAACTAAGCAATTAGGTCTTCGTTCAGTTAATTCCTGTTTGATGGCCGGGTGCTTTGCTAGAAGAAAGTCTATGGATTCAGTTCCATTGCAAGGTCACTTGCACTGTAAGAATTTTCTCCATGTAGATACCTCCACAATATGGCCAGGATTGCACACTAACTCTTGCCTAGGAGTGAGTAATAAAACTGACAGGAAACTTTGAGAAGTTGGTTAGTGTAATATGCTAACTATATTCACAGGCAAAAAAATAACATCGACTGATGAGAAAAGTAAGATGTGTTTCTAGCACTGGAAGATTTTACATCCAATTATTGTATTGTGTGGTATTGTATAGAAATTCTGTTATTTTTGAACCTATTTTATTGTGGATAGGATTGTCTCTGTAGTTATTTTCCGTTGTTTTTGGTTTATGTTTGGGGTGGTATTTATTTTTGAAACTCAGTTTCTTGCTGGTTGATGCCACAATGATTGTCAAATTCACTGAGTGACCAGTTTCTGATGGGGTTTTTCTTGTGTGATATTTTACTTTTGCCCTAGCTATTTCATTCCTATTTCCTGAGTAGGTTTGACTGATGGGAAACCACACTGTTTAACAAATGAGATCTGCCAAATGTCCAATGTTTTTTTGAATGTTGTCTGTTTTTCTCCTACCAGAGAGACAGTGACAGGAAGCAGTAGTGGCCATAGAAAATAAAAATTACTGTGTTCTGATAAAATTTTCATCACAAGGCTATCATTACTGAAGCTAACAAATTGGACAGTGGCATATTCATCAAGGCTTATTTCTTTTGTCAAGCAGAAAAAAACAATCTGAAGACTGAATCTTTTAAAATATAATTTATTATTTTGCACTGTAGCATCTCATGTTCATAATTTACGTCATTGCCATATGGGTAGTGCATTATAATTTGGTTTTGTGTTTGTTTGGTTTTTAAGTCGGAAGAGTTTTGATTTTAGAGCTCCAAAGAGCATTGGGTCTTTGACACAGTGGCTTACTTTCTTGGAGAACTGCAAGAGATACTTGGAGATAACGTGCCAAGAAATTGAAAACACACAACTTAAAAAGGAAAAACAAAAAGAGGAGGGGGAAACAGGGAGAAAAACACAAACTGAGTAACAACAAGAAAAAACCCTCTCAAAATGAGCTGTCCATATGTATTTGTTTAGTGATTTCAGAATTTTGCTTTGCCACAAGTTTGGTGTGTCTGGGCACCATGTTGTACCCATGTGGGAGATGACAGGGATCAGCTTAGACACTGCAGCCATGTGCCCAGGAATAAATACCATGAATGTAAAGGCTCACAAGTCTTAGTCTTATTTTGTGTCCTTGAACTGCTGTAAGTGCAGCGCACAGTGCTGGGAGGAGAGGGCTGACCCTCAGTCAGAGGAGGGATGGAGACCCTTGCTCATTGTGCTGACCTACGCAGCAAGAGGCTGTGGTGGTCCTTTCATTAGATCTGCTTACATACAGCTTCCCTCACTCAAAGCCTCTTTGCATTTGTAGATCTTATGGGAAAGGATCCAATTTAAAAAATGCCTGGCATAAAAAATCTTGCTGTCACCTTAAAAAATTTACTGTTACCCTTCAAAATATAACATGCTCTAAAGCTGTTCTTTGTTTCTGGTCTGACTTCGTCCAGAGAAAGTTCTGGTATTGAACCTGGTATTATGGTTGACAATGAAGATACTTTTTCTCCACAAAGAATACTTAGTCACTGCAGTGAAATAGCCACTTCACTTTCTGTTTGTGAAGTTTTTAATAACTTGTGTCAGTGAAAGCATGCCTGACTTCAAAGCACTTTTCCCACAGCTTTTCCTCTTACGCTTCTCCCCTGGACCCTTACCCAAGCTTTTAACAGCCTTTCTGAACTATGATGACCAGAATTGTCTGAAATTTTCATTAACAGCTGTGCTAGTGCGAAGTGTGGGGGTTATGTAACTGCTGTGATCCTGCTCCACAGTCACCGTCTGAGGTGAAGCACCACACTGACCTCTCATGGTACCCATTTGCCTAGTGGGGGGCAAGTTTGCAATAGGAAGATGCTTATGAAGAAAGGATTCCAGTAAGCACTCAGTTGCCTTTGTTCTTATCCATGATACATAAGCAAATTAATGAGTTTCTGTTTTTAAAGTATGTCTCATAGAATATCCTGAGTTAGAAAAGACCCACAAGGATCATCGAAGTCCAACTTCTGACTCTGCACAGGACTTCCCAAGAGTCACACCAAGTGCCTGAGGGGATTGTCCAAAAACTTCTTGACATTTGACAGGGCTGGTGCTGTGACCACTTCTCTGGGGAGCCTGTTCCAGTGCCAACCTCTGTGTGAAGAACCTTTTCCTAATATCCAGTCTAAACCTTCCCTGATGCCACCTCACGCCATTTCCTCAAGTCCTGTCACTGATCACCATAGGGAGGAGATCAGTGTCTGCCCCTCCTCTTCCCCTCTCAGGGAAGCTGTAGGCTGCAGTGAGGTCTCCCCTCAGTCTCCTTCAGGCTGAAGAAGCTGAGTGCCCTCAGCCACTCCCCCTCAAGGCCTTTCACCATCTTTGTATCTCTCCTTTGGACACTGTCTAAAAGCTTTATATCCGTCTCATATTGTGGTGCCCAAAACTGCCCCCGGCACTCGAGGTGACACTGCCCCAGTGCAGAGCAGAGCGAGACAATCCCCTCCCTTGCCTGGCTGTGCCTGATGCCCCCCAGGACACAGCTGACCCTCCTGGCTGCCAGGGCACTGCTGACTCATGTTCAACTTGCCATAGACCAGGAGCCCCA
This sequence comes from Vireo altiloquus, assembly GCA_013396875.1. Classification (NCBI taxonomy): domain Eukaryota; kingdom Metazoa; phylum Chordata; class Aves; order Passeriformes; family Vireonidae; genus Vireo; species Vireo altiloquus. The sequence goes on along the minus strand of VZRF01002650.1, from coordinate 935,563 downwards.
GGTCCCTTTCCATGGCACTGCTCTCCAACCTCTCGTTCCCCAGTCTGTTTGTGCATTCAGGGATGCCCCATCCTGGGTGCAGAATCCAGCGCTTGTCTTTATTAAAACTTCATCCACGTGGGGATTGCACAGCCCTGTGATTTGTCCTGGTCTTTCTGCAGGACCTCTCTGTCTTCAAAGGAGTCAGCAACTCCTCCCAGTTTAGTGTCATCAGCAAACTTAGTATGCCTTCAAGTCCTGCATCCAAGTAATTTTTGAAGATGTTGACAAGAATTGGCTCAAAAATGGAGCCCTGGGGAATGCCACTAGTGACCAGCTGCCAGTCTGATGTCATCCCATTCACTACAACCCTTTGTACCTGGCCTGTGGGCCAATTGCTCACCCATCACACGATGTGTTTATTCACCTGTGTGCTGGACATTTTTGTCCAGAAGGATCCTGTGAGAGACAGTATCAAAAGCTGTACTGAAATCCATAAAGATTACATCAGCTGGCTTCCCTTCAACTAGGAGGGTTACCTTGTTGTAAAATGAAATTATTGCTGTTGACAAGCAACAGATCAAGGAAGGCATCTTTCCTAGTCAGCACCCTTAGTACCTGTAACCTGAAGTTACCACCCAGTGTTTTAGGACTCTTTTGGACCTGTTTATGCCAGCTGTGGGGTATTCCCGTAGTACCTTAACATATCTTGGCACCCTCTCTTGTCAGTGACTTCCTGCTTATTTGCTCCTTGCTCAGCCCATTAGGCTGCGGTGCTTGAGGCAGAAGTGTTACTGTAGCCAGCATCATAGCAGGAGAACATCCCCCTCCCAACTCAGCAATCCCCATGGCTGGGTGCTGGCTCAAAGCAGCTCGGCTGGGAATAGATGTGAAGCCTTGAGCTCCCACCTCTCTGTGCTGGGGGAAGCCCTCTGGCAGCCTTGATGCCTTCCTGAGACTCTTTGCATCATTATTCTGTAATACTGCTCTACCCTCTCCATTCCTGGCACATTTGTAAGGGTTGTGACATTAAAGTTGGGGAAGAGAGGGGAGAGATCAGAACAGTATCTAATGCAATCAGGGGAATAAAGCTCAAGAGAGTACCTCTCTACTGTAGTCAGGCAGCCTGCTTTTGGAGCTCTGTGCAAGTTAGATTTGAGCATAACTTCTAATTAGGTATCTGGGTCATGTTTGACATGCCCTTGGTTCGGCACTGACGTTTCTGTGCTCCTACTTAGCTCTAAATTTGCCAGCTGTTTTCCTTAAATAATTCCACTTACACTAAAGGATTGTGTACCTTATGTAATTACACCCACGGTAGTGTGAGGCCAGTCGTAGGGACACAGAAGTAGAAATAGCTCAGCATTTTACACCAGCCTTGGCATTCCTTAATTGAATCATTAAAATTTGGATTCCCACCTCTGCTTTGACAAGCTTCTTTAGCTCTGCTGAGCTCTCATTCGTAATGTCTAGACTTTGTCAGTTCAGGTACAGCTCTGGAAACAGCTGTCCTCTGTTCCACTGAGGCCTCTAGGCCTTGCCTGTCAACTGTTTAATCCAGAAATGTCAAGATTAAATTCCCTTTCATTACTTCTCTTCAGCGGTCAAGGGATTTGTTACCAATTTGGATAGATTCAGGAATGAGTTTTCCTCAAATAGTCTCAGGCTGTGAAGCATTTTCTGAAACAGGAATTCACATTATGTGAGCTAAACTAATTACAGCACTTTGGGAGCAGATTGTGAGAGCACTGAAAAAGCCATGGGGTGTAGAGTACCAGACTAGGAAACAACTTTGCATGTGCAGTGTCAGGCTAGAGATTTATCATTCTGAGGCTACTGTTCGTAGTGCAGGGTTCATTCCATTAGGATCCATGCTGTTGAAAGAAAGTTTTTTAAAAAAAGACTTTGTTAACACCCACTCCTCTTTCGTGGGATTCCTGGGCTATTCTGTTCATTGAAAAGTCAATGCCCATTTTAGGGACGGTTTATTTGAAAATTGCATCTGCATATTGCAGTCGGTGCCTTACTATCCCATTTTGAAAAATTCTTCTCTTTTACAATTAAGAAATCCTGATGCTCCTCCTCCTAGTCCTCCCTTTAGTTCCTGTCTGTTCTTTTTGTGGTACCTCCTATCACTGGCAGATTCTGAAAGGCCTCACGCACTGTGGTTTCTTCAAGCCCACTTCTGAAGTGAGTCTGCAAGAAGGATGGAGAGGGACTTTTTACAAGAACATGTTGTGATAGGACAAGAGGGAATGGCTCAAACTAAAAGAGAGTATGGTTAGATTAGATATTAAGGAAAAAAGTCTTTACTGTGAGGGTGGTGAGGCACTGGAACAGTTTTACCAGAGAAGCTGTGGATGCCCCATCCCTGGAGGTGTTCAAGGTCAGGTTGGATGGGGCTCTGGGCAACCTCGTCTAGTGAACAGTATTCCTGCCTATGGTAGCGGGGCTGGAACTAGATGATCTTTAAGGTTCCTTCCAACCCAAGCCATTCTGTGATTCTATGAAAACAGTCCACATTTCTCAGGGATTAAAGCCAACATGCTCTAATGTGTGGCAGGACAGCACACAGGAATGGGAGCTTGGGGGGTATGTGAGGAGAGGTTGAAAAGCTGTCACACCTTGATTGTGACAGTCATCTGCTATTGCATATTTTCACTTTTGGGTAACAGTGATTTTTGAACCTGTAGGTTTGCCCTGCAAAACAGGAGGGTGTCCTTTGCAGATGATACTGAGAGAGGTGGATTAATATACTGCCACAGTGAGAGGTAAAACACACAGATGCTTTGTGTCATGTCTGCATGGGTCCATGGAGCCACCTTGCTGGCTTTGCTTAATTAAAGGAAGGTAGCATCTGCTCTTCAGCTGTGTCACTTGGCAGTGCCTGATCAGCTTGACTGCATCTCTAAGCCTGTTCCTGCCTGTGTCATTCACAGTTCATTCTGTCTTGTCCTGTTGCATAGCAAACTTTATTTCTGCAGAGGTATTGAGGAATTCCACTGTCCTAATGAAAACCTATATAGACTGGCACAGTAACATGAATGGCAGCTGCATTTTTTTTTTTTGTTCCATAAACTTATCTCTTTTTTTAATTCTTGAGCTTTGTATGTTAAGCTTTTGGTGATGAAAATGATAATTTCATTGTATGTTTTGGAGGCACAGGATAATATACTGCCTACTCTCTGTAAATAATCAGAGGTGCTGGTAGGACTGTAGTAGTGATGATAATATATTCTGAGTGAGAACTTGCTGAAGGGCCTTTGGCATCCAGAGGGGCCTCACTCCATCTGTTTAGGGAATTTGCTTCAAGTGCTCTATTCTGAAGTTGGTTTGTACAGAACAGTTGTGAACGAGACTCTGCAAGATTCCTGTTGGTATTGGGATACAAGTTTTCAGAAAGGGTAGCTTCCAGCAAAGCCAGGCTATGGTGGGTATCCCTGCATGCAGCTGCCCTTGGAACCATTGTGGGGAAAACACTATCTTTGCAAGCTCCCTGTAGGTGTTGGGAGGGACAGAAGATAGGGCATGTCCTTTTCAGGTCTGTCCCTTTTCTCCTGCTTCTGCCTTTTTTCCTCATACCCTGGAGCTGCTGAAGGGACAGGTCTCACCTACTAAGATGTGAGCATACAGATTTCTCTGAAGTGATACTCTTGGCTATCACGCAGCAAGTTGGCATATGTGAACTGCAAAAGGCAGGCCCTAAGGGGTGTAGTTAAAATGCCCACTTTGTGTCAAACCAAAGGCCATCAGCAGCCCTCTGGCCATGGATTTCGTAGTGGATATCTAGGGTAGTATATAAGAAAAAAAGCAATGTTTAGCAATATTGTGGAGGTACATTCCTCAGTCTCCGGCTGTCTGCTGAGAGGGACGTAGTGGGTGTCATAGTCAGATGTTTCATTGTTCTGCACTGATTTAATTGTGTTTACATTTTTCAGATCTATGGAAAAAATGGGTTTACCTCACAGTAAAGGGGAAAAAGCCTTCTAGGAAGTAGTTTGGAATATGATTAAATATTTTCAGCATTTTACATTGGCATACATAAAATCCTGCAAATGTACACATAATGTGCTTCTTAGCTTGTGTGTGACAGACACAAAGGTGTATTGTCATAAACATGGATTTTAGTGTTTGACTGGAAGAATTGTCAGGCTAACATGTAGATGTGTAAAGCAGTCCTTTGCTCCTTTCCTGTCTAATACAGACTAATAGTTGGGCTAGATTAACGTTATAGGTCTCTTTGACATGAAGTATTCTGTTGTATTCTGGTCAACTAACCATCCTAGTTAGTTAGCTGAAGACACTGGCTGAGAGCATACTTTTGTACAGCTGGTGCCATGGAGAACCAACTGCTCTGTGCAGAAAGGTCCTGCACTGATTACCTTCAGCACCCCAGACATCTCAGCACCCCGACCACCTCACCCTTACTGTGTCGGCATGCTTGAAGGTTTCATCTTTCTCTGCAGTTCAAGGAAGTCAGTCAACCTTCCTTTACCCCTCACATCCCACCTCAACATGCTTAACCTGTTACTACCCTTGTTTTCTACTTGACATCACTCCTGTTTTCTTATCTCTGAGCTGTGCTTAAGTCACACAGGTGGTTTTACGCTTATTAGGATTTACGCTTATTTAGGATCATGATGAACGGTGGCATTTTGATACAAAAGTTGTTTGTTTGGCTGTCAGGGTTTTTTTAGATTTTGGATTTATAGATATAGCTGGAATGTACAAAAAATAAAAAATCCACCAAGTGTGTGGTTTAAAGTTAATCAAATATATGCCCTGCAGAATGTTTTGTCCCTTTAATGTTGTATTACTTAGTACTTTCATGAAAGAAATGACCCACTTACCCTTAAGGGACAGTTTTGATATGTATCATTGGTCATTTTAAAAGAAATCTCTGGAGTACTGGAAAACTGATGTGAATTATATAGCTCTTAATTTTACTGTGTATGAACTAAAATGTTCCCACATAGTGGATGGAGGTTTTTTTTTAATGTATAATTTTACATGTGAAAGTGTAACTAAAGAAAAAAATGTGCCCAGGTTTTCCTATAAATCTTAAACTGTTTTACAGAATTTTGACTGCTGAATTGTAAGGCAAAAAGAAACAATCTAATGAATCATAGAACTTATTCTGGGCCTATATGCCAGCTCAAGAAAGAGATGAATGTTTGAAACCAAGCACAGGCTCCTCCAACATCTGTGTAACTAGGTGAAACACTTGAAGTGCTGTTGAAATAAGCCTGGCATTAAAAAACGGCTCTAACCATTATGCCAGCATAAATTGTCAAAAGATGATTAGATGTAGGCTCCTGAAGGCTTTTCAGTTTTGAAAATGGAACAAAAAGCTCTAAAGTAATTTCTGAAATTTGTGTCCAGTATATTTTTTAAAAATTCAGAAACGTTATCTGTAGGACAACTTTTTGTTGTGTTGGTCGTTTGTCTGGAGTTTGTGTCCTTTGTAGTCAAGAGGATATAACAAATCTGTCCGGGGAAGTTCTCAAAAACACAAATGATTATTAGCCTGCCACGGCCCAGTTTTAATTTGAGGGAAATGTCTTTGTGTATTCAGGGCAGCAAAGGGATGCAAACAACTAGAGAGAAGAAAAGGAGAAACAGGCAAGGAGGTGCATTTGTTTTGCTTTCAGAATTACTACTTTAGAATACCAAATTACAGACAGCATACAAATACCCAATGATTTAGTTTCATAAAAGGGAGCATTCTAAACCAGCATAAACATATAATTGCTTCAAAATAGGTTTAAGACAAAAATGTGCATTTAATAACCAGATGATAAAATTGAAGAGATCTTAATGGAAAAAAAATTCAGTTGAATCTAAGCCAGCTGGGGACCCACTTATCTCCATTCCTGATATCCTGATAGCCACTGATTATCCATCCTGCTAAAAGGATAAAAGCCCCTATTATTTTTTTTCTACAGATCAACTTTTCTTATGTTATTTTAATACCAAGAAGGCAATTAAGCCCCATCAATATGTGGCTGTTTTCATTGGCATGTGCTTTGGCAGGGGCTGTTGAGGGTTTGTATGGAGCTCTCAGTTTGTACAGGGAGGGACTCATTAGTGCTCAAACTGGTCTGTATTTAGAAGTAGTTATACTCTTCCCTGATACCAGAACTTAACTAAGATGCTGCTGCCCAGCCATGACAGCTTGGTGTGGGGACAGGTCAAAGCATTTGCTGGGCTGGCGAGGCAGCTCTAGTGCTTTGAAGAGAGTAGACAGGGTCATGCCAAAGGCACCATCTTCCTGACCCTGGATTAAAAGCCTCAGAAGTGAAAGAGTTGAAAAAGTGATCAGCAGCTAGAGGTGCCTCCTGTGGTACCCAGCTCCCTGTGCTGGATTGCCGGCCCTCGTGGCAGCCTGGAACTCTTTCTCCTGCAGTCAGGGATTCAGGTGATCTAGAAGCTCCTGTGCAGGGGACTCCTCCAGGGTGGGAACCCCACTCGAATCACTTGTATGCCACATGGCCCAGAAGGTGCTAACTGGCTGTCCCTGCCCACAGTGCTTCAGATGGGCGTTGCCAACAACTATCTAGCTCTTGAGCATCTGCAAGTGCTTGAAAATTTTTCGTCTTGTTGTTGCCCATGATAAACCTGCTGTACACTCTTCCGCTCTGCTTCCAGGACTTGATTGCATATCCTGAAACGCTTTCTTTACACACTTAATATGAAGTGGTAGTGAAATAAACACATCCTTTCCATTTTGTGTTTTCATTTCAAATAATGGAAAAGTCTGTTCTCCCTTATAGAATCACACAATTTTTTAGGTTGTAAAAGACCTTTAAGACTATTGAGTCCAGTCATTAACCTAACACTGCCAAGTCCACCATTAAACCATGTCTCTTGAGTGTCCCATCCACATGTCTTTTAAATACCTCCAGAGATGGTAACTCAACCACTTCCCCAGGCTTCCTGCTTCAGTGCTTGATAATCTTCTTAGCAAAGAAACTTTTCCTGATAACCAATCTTCTAGCCTTATCCCTTGTTACATGAGAGGCCAACCTTGCTACAACCTGTTTTCAGGTAATTGTAGAGAATGATAAGGTCACCCCGGGCCTCCTTTTCTCCAAGCTAAACCACCCCTCCGCTTCTTGTCTTGATTGGAGGCCAGAATTCTGTTTCTCATGGACTGTAGGAAGAGCAAGAGAACAGTTTAACCATGTTGAAATAAATATCTTAAATTGTGTTCTTTTGATGTATTTATGGTCTACTCATAGAATGCACTAGTCACTAGAGAGAGGTTAGAAGTTTGTTGGCCTTTTTTGTATTTTTCTGAAGGTTTCTGTGATGTCCATTTTGACTAATGTATTTTAGTAGGCTGACCCTGGCTGGACGCCAGATGTCCAGCAATGTACCAGCATTCCTCCTCCTTAGCTTGACAGGAGAGAGAACATATAACAGTCTCACAGGTCAAGATCAGGACAGGGAGAGATCACTCACCAGTCACTGTCACAGGCAAAACAGACTCAACTTGGGGAAATGAGTTGAATTTATTACCTATCAAATCAGAGTAGGATAATGAGAAATAACCCCAAATCTCTTAATAACCTTATCCCAAAGACACTACCACCTCCACTGATGGGCTCGGCCTTGGTCAGTGGCAGGCCTGTCTTGGAGCCAGCAGGCACTGGCTCTGTTTGGTACAGGGGAAGCTCACAGCAGCTTCTCACAGAGGCCATGTTTGTGGCCCTCCTGCTGCCAAAACCTTACCGTGCCAATCTGATCCATCTGTTTAAAATGCTCGTTTTTTACTGGGAACCGATAGCCTCAGTGAAACCTCACAAGTGCACACTCCAAACTTGGACTCACAAGACCTGCTAAGACAGGTATTTTTAAGATCCAGCTCTAAATCTAAGAGTTAAAGTCGCAATACCAAAAGCATCTCTGGCAGAAACACGATTTGCCAGACCAGCATTCTGGGCTTTTATGAGTGCAATGTGAAGGAAGTTTTTTTTTATTTTTAGTGGGACATTGAGGGAAAGCTGGAGATGCTCATTGTGTCTTGTAATATTGGGTACTGGGAGGGTGTGTTGAAGGATAAGTCATTGGCATGAGACAAGTTTCTTTAAGAAGCAGGTCAATAATTTGTCACACTCTACTGCACTTTATAATAAGGCTGTCATCTCCACATCTGTGACGTGACTCTCTATGTGTTTTCAAATTTAAATGCATAAAAGACCCTCTCATGTCTTTAGGAAGCAAATACCATTTCTTGCTTTAACCTCTTCTCTCACCAGACCAGCTCTGGGCAGCAAATTGCTGATTTAGCCATAGTCTGGAACCCTTGCCTGGATTTTGTAGCAGGTGTGGTCAGAGGCATGAAGGGAAGCTGTTACTTGATTGGGCCCTTGGTTTCAAATTTGCATGATGCTATAGTCTGATCATGTTTGCACAAGACAGTCTGTGAGTAAGCTGGTGGCAGAATGTAAATACTGCTCTTTCTCAATTTGTTCTCTCAAGTTGGAAACAATATTCTGAGTTACCTGCCTTGGGACCTATTGTAGTTTGCTCTGAGAATAGTGTTAGCAAAATTTGCACAGCACTGACAGGTTTCAGTCTATGAAAGAGAAACCAGAAATGAGCCTTTACAGAGCAGGGACTCTGGACAGGAGAGCAGGACTGGGGGACTTTTTTGGCAGGAATTGGTATTAATGCTCAACACTGTGAAGTTACAAGGCATTTTATGTTTTCATGGTGTTAAGTAAACGTCAATTTATTAATCTTTACAGCACTCCTGAAAGACATTATTACACTTTCTTCATATATTTGTCCTTCAGGAACATTATATGGTCTTTCCCAAGCCATACAGAAATGTACTAGAATGAAAGTTGGGGTATCCCAATGAAGTCCAGGTATATCCAGTAGCAGAAATTTGACATCTTTTTATGCTTCTGACTCGCATTCAGGTAATATGTATGGACTATTATAGAAATCAGTGGAAAGCATGGATCACAAATCTTAGATTAGCATTTGACCATTTAGGTTTTGTAAGAGCCATTTATTTTTGCGTACCTGTCATTGTTTTCAAAATACATGTTCTTATTCCTTGAGCCTGTTTTCTACAGGCTTATCCTCTTGCTTCTTGTATATTTTCTCCATCAACTTCTACTACTCCTTCTCCCTTCTAACTTGCCTCTGTACATGCAACATAAGCTAATGGAGTGTAAAGAGGCTGGGAAGTTTATTTCAGAATAAATCACTATGTTGGACAGAATCTGCTGAGCTTGTGAGATACCGTGGTTGTAAAAAGTGACCTGACATGCTTTTAGCTGGCTTCATCAGAGTCATGACAGTGCCATTATGAGTGCAGTTGGTATAATATCCAAAATGCTGGATACAGGAAGGGCAGAAGGCCCAGCCAGCCCTGGTGGGGTGATGTGATTGTAATTGTCTGAAGAAACTTAGCAATTTTTAACCAAGGAATACAAGAAGTGGCCAGTTATTCTACACACATTACTGTGCAGAGGAGGAGGAAAGACAGTTCTTTTCCAGTATTTCTGGGTTTCAGACTTGGTAATTTTATGGTTTCATAGAAAAATATAAGGCCACTTGGGATGCCTTTCCTATGCCAGAGTTAATTTGACCTGTAATTTTTTTGGAAGAGTATTTTGCATTGATATCAATGTAGTATTTGCAACATTATATTATTCACTATTCTTCCACTTAATCTGGTGTCACTGAGTTACCTTGCTTTTTGTACAGTGGGATTTCTGGTCCCATATCTTTCAAACATCATTTTCGTGCCTGTTCTTGCAGAGGGGACCATACAATGAACAATCCAGCAATTAATCTCTAAATTGTGTTCCTGAAGAGGGAGTGTATGAGTATATAGAGACAAAACCATGGATTCCTGTACTTTTATCTAATTTTTAGTGCCTGCTTCTATGTGACAAAACATTTTGTTAGACAGAAGTGAATGCTTAATAATATTTTTCCCTCAGTTTAACATCATCTCTTTTGAATCTGATGTTCTTACTTGTTTCTATTGCATTGCTTTGCAGACGAATTTGCTGTAATACATCCAAATTTTTTTTTTCTTCGTAACTTCTGTTTCTCAATACGTTCTGTATCTTTTGCTGCTTACACTTCACCGCTCTTGATTCAGTTTAATTCATATGGTCATAGCTTTAACCCTTTTGGGTGCTTGACCTGTTTTAGATGTTTTATTTTCCTCTGGGAGAACAAAAGAAGTTCAGGTTACAGACGTTCAGCCATATGAGTTTTTCTGTCCAGGCTTTGCCTTTGCCTCCCTAGTGCAACATAAGTGAATATGTTTATAAAAGACAGAGTCCAAAGCACAGTAAAACGCTCAGCATTCCCACTCTGTCTTGCAAATATTTCCATGTGTACCTGACTTTATTCTGGGAGCAGGCCAGTGAGCTGGCTGTGCTGGGACAGGCAACTGCTTGGCAGCTCTCCCAGGCCAATGGTACAGCGATCTGAGTGCTGTGTCTGCTTTGTTGTCATCTTTCTTGGGGACTGTCGATGCGAGATACCGATGACTTGTCGAGGAAAAAGAGGACATCGCACATCTGATTGTGTTCCTCCTCAACACGTGGTCCTGGGGTGAAAGTGAAAAATAAGCAGAAGATAAACAAGGCATTTCCCTGCTTTGCCTTTGCATGCCTGTTCTCAGATACAACCTGATAGTGCGACCTGTTGAATTTTACCGTTTTGTTGTAATTCTGTGTCTTGATTGCCTGGAACCTTTTCCTCTCGCTTCTCTTCCCTGTGAGTGACTTCAGTAGACACAGCGTTCCTCTCTCTCTCCCGTGTGTCTCCTGGGGCATGGAGAGGACAGGACAGGACAGTCCCCGCTCCTTTCTGCCTGGAGTCTGTGTTTGCTGTCTTTAACTGCGAAATCAGCTCCATCTCAACATGATGCACGGCGCTTTGAAGAGGGGATGCGCGCTCCATCTGGTTTTCTAGCGGCCTCGCCTCCCACTGCAGTTCCCGGGGAGCAGGCAGTGGGCAGGTTGGAGGGCAGATACCTGAGCCCGGGGCAGACGCTGGCGAGGGCGCGGCTCCTCCTATTCCGCGGGCAGCACCACCGCCTCCCATTCCGCGGGCAGCGCCACCACCTCCCGGCCGCCTGCCCGCCCGGCCCATGCCGCAGCCCAGCCCGGCCCCGAGGCTGCCATCGGGGAGGGATGCGGGGTGAGCTCAGCCTCCCTCCTACCGCCGGGGGCTTGGGGGAAGGAGGATGGACGAAAGGTGAAACGAGGGAAGGAGCGATATACATTTTAAATGAGAAGATGATCTGAAATGAAAGTGATCTGAAAGCATTGGAAGAATGTTTGTAATAGCAGGAAAGGTTTGTTTTCCTTGCAATAAGCGTTGATTTGCCATAAAATCCAGGTGGTGCGGTCCGGGCTCTGTGGTCGGTACCCGGAACTTTCTCGAGAAGGTTTCCAGCAGATGTGCTCACCCCGCACACCAGTTTCGGCTGTCCGTCGCTGCCCCATGCGCTCCCCGCAGTCGCTGCCCCGTGCGCTCCCCGCAGTCGCTGCCCCGAGCGCTCCCCGCAGTCGCTGCCCCATGCGCTCCCCGCAGTCGCTGCCCCGAGCGCTCCCCGCAGTCGCTGCCCCGAGCGTTCCCCGCTGTCTCGAAGGCGCTCGCACACGGGCACGGCGCTGTCTGTGCTCCCGCAGCGCCCCCTGGCGCGGCCCCGCGGCACTGCAGCGTGAGCCCCAGCCGGCCGCAGCGGGGCCAGCACGCCGTGAGAGCGCCAGGGAAATGTGTTTGCTTTTACTTTACTTTTCTTTTTAATATTTACGGGAACTTTTTTTTGGCTGGAGTATTTACATTGGTCTAGTTTATAAAGTCACTTGTGAAACTACTCTCTGAAAATATTTTAAGAGTTGTCTCCTGGAACTTCTGATAAATGAAAATACTTAACAAGATCTTACAGATCACAGTGTTGCTGGCCTAAGAAAAAACTTTTGCTTTATATAGAGAGGATTTTGGGCTTTACTATCCAGAAACTAAAAGCAGCATGCATGGGTTTTGCTGCATTACAAGGCTGTTCTATGCAAATCTGCACTGAGATTTGTGCCTGTTGAGAAATGATGTAAGGTCCGAGGTTGTTCCTGCCACTCTGACCAGGACACAGCTGAATTCAGAGTGCACAGAGCGGCTGATGTGCTCAGGGGTATATTTCTAGACAGCCAAACCAGACTGGGTTTGTCAAGAGTCTGTGGGGGCGTTAAAGAACTTACCCTCACACTTGTGAGGTTTCCAGAAAGAAGCGAGTGAAGCTGCTGGGTCTCAGCCCAGGGCACTGTTGGATGGAAAAGCAGCAACACTTCAGGTTTGTTCCACTGCTGTCAGGTGTTGCACCACGAAGCTCTCTAAAACAAAAGAGCTGCTCTGATCAAGGCTGATCCTCACTGTGAATAGCTTTATGAAGGCTGTGCTTTGAGCTTGGGTAGCAACCAATACAGAGCTGTGCCCATCCCACTTTCAGAACCTGTTGCTATCAGAAATCATTGAGCTTTGGAGCAGCCCATCAACTTTTCGAAATCCAAACCCATACTTACATCAAAAGGAGTTAAATAAAATGTTGGCCTTCAAAATTTTGGAGGGAAAAAGAAAAGAAGGGAAATATTTTGCTGGATACCCTCTGTCTTAGAATGAAAACAAAAATGCTTTCTAAAATTCATAGACAGATATTTTGCAGTTCTAAGATACATGGTGTTTTGACATTAGATTCAATTATTTAACCTGAATGGTTGTAGTTCAGTGTGGCTTTCAGCTTTTCAAAATGCTTCTTACTTTCAGAGGTTATTTGGTAAAATAAACTTGAAGGATTTACCAGACAGGAAATGTAATTTTTAATTATAGGTATTTAAGAGATGATGATTGTTATTTTTACTGTTTGTATTATGCACAACCTTGTGAAATCAATCAAATATAAGAAAGAACAAATAATTTACCTATTTTGAACTTGTTAATTATGGCTAAGAGATTTTTGCTTGTTGGTTGTTTCAGTGCCGTCATTAAATTGTTCTGTGTGTTTAAAATTCCCACTGTTACATATCTCTGCCCAAACCTGACATGCAGGAACAAGCTGCATGCCAGCAAAATCAACTGCTCCTTCCCAGTAAAAGTCCCTTTAACACATGGCTTAAGGAGCACTGTTTAAAATACGGCCTCTAAGCATTAGTGCCAATACTGTCTCTTGTTTTTCATGGCACTAGGTAAATGGTCAGCAATTGCTATAGAGTTGTAATTCATTTGGCATTACGCTTGACTAAAAGAAATTACATGTGCAACCTTAATCCTGCTGGGGACTTGTCCGTGATTGACTGCTGCACCAGTACAGAGCTCCAGTGAGGCCAACTGCACTCCAGGGCAGCCAGCATTATGCATGATTTAAAGACCTAGCAGGAAAAGGGGTGAGAAAGCTGCACAATATTGATTATTTTATTTTAAGAACAACGAACTCCTGGAGGGAAGAGAGTTGCAGACATTAGGTCATTATATTTTCCAGGTAAAGTCACTGTTATTGCATCACTGCAAACACTGTGTGTTTCTCATCCTTTCCTAAAGAACACGACGGGGGAAAAAATAGCAATGTGTCAGGAGGAAGTTGCTTTCTTACAGAATTTGGTGAAGGTAACTACCCTTCTCTGTAACAGAGATCACAGATGATCATGTTGCTGCAGTTAACACAGAAGTGTGTGATCCTGGGAGAGATCTCTTGTGGTCAGGGCTCTGTAGGAGGTTTAAAAATTGATGTCTGCTAACAGAATTACTGCAGAAGTTCATAGGAATCTGGTGTAGGTGAGTACTACAGTGCCAGATCTCTTAGTAAATAAATATTGTGCCAAAATCACTAAAATGCTGCACCTTTCAGAGCACTTTACTGTCTTGTACCATTTGGTGACGTTTACACCTTTGCAGGGAAACTGTTACAACACTGGTGAAGGAGAGGAGGACCTTGATGTAACAGCCTTTGAAACTCAGTTTGTGAATGAGGACTGGTGTGAAGTGACCTGATAGTCGCATGCTGAAATACACCAGTCGCCTGCTACATTTTATCAATTTTGCTGTTTCCTGAAGAAGAAAATTAGCTATTAAAAATACTAATATATGATTGAAATGTCAGAAAAATTGCCTTTGATTTAAAGGCTGTGCCTATGAATTGAAGTAAAAATGTTTCATCCCTAACAAGATCTGACACAGGAATCTTCAAAAGCCTTGATTCCAGCAGTGCTCAGAGTTGCTTCCTTTGCTGTTTTGTTGCCAAATCATTTTGACAACGTGAGGAACAGTGCCTAAACACTACTATATGGCAGAGAGCCAAATTGCTGAGCTATATGAGCCACTTCAGTAGTCTGAGTAATGCAAAGGCACAGCACCCTGAAAAGCAGCTGGAAATTTATGATCAGTTGTAGGTGTAAAGGTGCATCTCAACACATCCTCAGTTCAGATTTGTAAAAGGTGGTGATTTCAGATGCTGTTACAAAATGCTGCTACTAGTGCTGCTGGGAGGCTGGGAGTGCAAGGTACCACTTTCCTGCCTCTTGTACACCTCTATAAGGGCTCTCAAGGCAATGTGCTTATCTTCTGTGGGTGTTAGAGGAGGCATGGGTTTGAATGACACAAAGTGTGGAACTGCTAATTCTTTTTGTTTTGCAATTTCCCCCCATACTTGTAGTAACAGCAGTTTTATCTAAGTTGTATTGGAGGAGAGAATAAGATTTGGGCATAGGTCACACAGTACATCTCTAATTTAGGCCAAATTCTAACCAAGTGAAAGAACAGCAGGAGGGATTGCACTGGGGTTATGGTATATCCTGGGTTCTGGAGGCTCTGTGCATTTGGATTTACCAGCGTGTTTTTTGATGCCAGGCCCATCTTTGGGTAGCACAGACATGATGGCAGCTCAGGTTTAACAAGTCCCAAGGTGAGAGGTGTTTAGCACAAGTAAATCAGTATGGTTGCCCCTGTGGTAAGGCCACAGCTTGGCACGTCTCAGTGTGAGCAAAGGCCAGTGGGCGTCAAAGGCACTAAGTGTCAGGTGTGAGGGCTGGGCCGATGGGACACAGCTCTGTTGAAGTGCAGTGAGAACAACACTGAGGCTGGCATAACACCAAACCCTTTATGAGCCGGGCAGGTCAACTGGAAAAAGACCTTTTGCTGGTATCGCTTTTTTTCCAGTTGAGGACCTGGTTTAAGCTGTCCTGGCAGACATCTTTCACTGGGATTAATGTGCACCCATTAAGAAGTTTGCTAACTCAGCCTTACAAACACCACTGAAGAGCAGTCATTTAAAATCCAGGGGTCCTGGTTAGTGGCATCCTTCTGCTCCTCAGCATGACTGCCTGCTTCTAGGTGCTGGTGATGGGAGGGTATTGCAAGCCAGCAGCATGTCTTCAGGCATGTCTGCTGCTACTTTCTTTCAGGCCTTTTGAAGCTACCTGAGCTATTTTCAGATGGGCAGCCATGTAAGGAAAGAAGTCTGGCTGTGGTATCTCTGAGATCTTACGTTCTCATTTATTTTTTTTACCTGGGTAAATTAGTCCACACAGAGCTCTGCACCATCATGTCATTTATTGATTCCTGCATAGTGAAAATCTCCCTCTACAGGTCTGCATTGTGGGAGGTATGTGTACTTTGCTAGCCTGACAAGAAGGCAAAAGTCCCTCCAAATAGTAGGTCAGAAGAAGGAGGTATTAACAGGGTTGAAAATACACAGGAATTTGGATTTTGCAATTCTAAATCTCCGTCTTTCAAATTTTGTATTCCACCTTCCCACCAAGCCTCATTCTTACTTCACACAAAATACTATGCTTTCAATTTTTTTATTAGAAGAAAAGTAAATTGTAAATTCAAGCTCTCAAGTTTACAATGAACAAAAAGACTCCTTAGAAACTTTGGCTGCTTTGATAAAAAAGGGGCAACACTCCTGCTGCTAATGGTTGTTAATAATTCACAAACAAGATTTAAAGTGAGTATAACATAAAGGAAAACTGCTATTGCTAGAAGCTCTG
Organism: Vireo altiloquus; assembly: GCA_013396875.1. Lineage (NCBI taxonomy): Eukaryota > Metazoa > Chordata > Aves > Passeriformes > Vireonidae > Vireo > Vireo altiloquus. The sequence continues at coordinate 919,562 of VZRF01002650.1, read as the reverse complement.
AGCTGTCGTAGCTTTGATGATGCTCCTTAAGCTGTTGTAGCTTTGATGATGCTCCTTGCTGACACTGAGTGGTGCAATTACCACATGCTGATGAAGGAGAGCTGCAATTACTGCGTTTTCTGAGTCAACTGCTGAGATATTTTTTTGGTTGGTATTGGTATTTATTCGTATGCTCATTGTAGGTAAATTTCTTAAAGTGCTTCCCCAATATTTGTAGCAATACTAGAGAGAGACCTACATACTCCTCTTTTTTTTCCCCTACCATCAAAATTGTTGCTTTGTGTTAAATCCCCACTGTGAGAAGTAGTCTGTACTTCCAACTTAGCTGAAATCACTGTGGGAGTCAGTGGGGGGCTCTGTGTAAAAAAAATTGTAGCACAGAGTGCTAGAGGCCTTGAGAAATTTTGTATGAAATCGTTTTGCCCTTTATCATGGGGGATGTTAATTTGTTTATTTTTGCAAACCCAGTGGTAAAAGTGGGGATAATTAACCTTTTTGTCCTAGATTTGCCAAGGACTCAGAACTGTTTGGGGAAGGACCCAAGATGTTATTTTCATTTAGTAGTGTGATTGCCATGATTGGCAACGTAAAAAGCAATGTGAGTACAAAAAGCAATGTGTGTACAAGTCTGCTTGTATGCCTGTGCATGTATTCTTATGTAATTTCAACTGCTTGTGATTTTTTTCTCTTGCTTTTCTGATAGAAATATTTAAAGATTTTTCTGAGTTCAGGAGCAAATTGTTTGGAAAATTTGGTGCTAAAATGGGTTCATCTATTTTCAAGAATGAAGTGACAGGAAGGGGGACATTTTTTTACCCTTTCACAAATGACTATCTATACAGTGAATTTGCAGGTGACTGACAACAGAGGCTGAGCACGTGGCTTGTGTGCCATGGAGTGTGTGGATAAGCTCTAGGAAGGATGTGAACAGTTCACATTTTTCATGGAAAAAAACCCAACAAAACAAGAAAACCCTACCAGACCAAAACAACTCCCGGTGCTTTGCAAAATGACTTAATATTTTTTCAAACCATCAAAATATGTTCACAGAATATTAGTTACAGTAACGCTGAAAAAAAAGACAAGAAATAACCAAGCAATCTTCTCTATCTTTCTGTAAACAGGTATGTATAACACGTTCTTTCATGTTATGATCAGATGGTTTTTTAAAATGTTTTTAAGACCTCACTTGCTTCAGTGATACAATCTGTCAGTGCAGTGTGAGGCTATGAATGATATGAGACCCAAAGTATCCCACCCCACCAGGGGATGGCGTCCAGTGATCGGGGCTCAGCTTAACAAGTCCCATGAGACAGGACAAACTTTAGTCCTTGGTCACTGGTGCCGCAGCTGGACACATGAGATGTCTTATGTCAAATCCCACTCCACTCGTAGAGCTCCACTCATCAGTGCTTGTCAGCTCTACAATATCAGGACACAGCAAACAAAGCAGTTGCCTTATCAGGCCTAAAAAGAAAAATAAAGATGCACATGTTTGCTGAGGTTTCAGGAATATTCTTGTATTTTTATTTGTATTCATATACATGTGTGTGTACTGCTGTAGGCCTTATCAAGAACATGTTTAGTCCATTGGATGACAATCAGACCCCTGTGGTCCTGGCTGCTTTGCTCAAAATCAGATGTACAGACTCCACTCCAGGCAGCAGATCTTTAGAAGTAGCTGGAGGAGGTTGAGTTGTCCTGTCTGCCTTTGTCATTTCAGCATGTGAAGGAGGGGAAATCTGATTATAGATGGCTCTACAGTTTCTAGAAGAGGTAGAACAACAAAGGTAGTAGATAAGGTATCAAATACAGGGGTGGCGACTCACCTCACCAACTGCATCTTGCCGATGGCCTCACACCTTGTGAATTTTTTTAAATTTATCTTTGAGTGTCTGACCACTCATTTGTCATGTTGACAGGCAATGGCCAGCAGAGAACACCAGCTACTATTATGGGGTCACTGAGGCTTGAGAGAAATTGTAGAAAATAGCAATAAATGTAAAACTGCTGTCCTGTCTCTAAATACATAGGAGGATAAATGGTCATTGTGAATATGTTTACATGTAGAAATACAGCTATTTTGTTGGTGTTAAGTAACTTCAGCTTCAAAGAAGAGCCTAAGGCAAAAAGATATGTTTCATTATAGATGAGGAGGAAAGCGGTGTTCGAAGGATTGAGCTGAGCATTCTGATTCAGAGGAAATGTAGGTGTATAGAGAGAAGCACAGAGAAGATGGAAGCTATTCCTCTCCCTGGATTTAGTAACACTTCCTATTATGAAAACATGCCCAACTATTTGTTTTCAGAAGATTTCAGGTATCCTGTTAGTGTATAGTGGAAACATGTCAGTCAAGGATTTTCCCTGTGTGTGTTCTGAAAGAGCTTGTGAAATGTGAGAAACACTCAGAAAATACCTTTTTAGGAAGGTAAATTATGTGAGGACCAGGCTTAATCTAAAGGAGACGTGAAAAAGATGTTTTCTGGAAAACTTACAGATAGAGGTATCTGTGTCTTGGTCTGGCAGAGGACAGTGTTGTAAAGGAATCACTCAAATCCTCACTGTGTCTTAGAAAGATAAATCTAAGTTTTCTTGTTTGAAGAAGGGCATAAGTAGTATTTTGAGGTGGACAAAAGTAGGTTGCAGTGATAGAAACAGCCACAAGCAAATGCAAAGCCAATGTGTAAGGGTAACCCTGAAAATTGAAGGTGTTACGGGAGATGACAGTAAAGAGTTTTCATTATGATTGAATATTAATTAGTGACATGGCTATTAACGATGACAGTAATTAACAGAGGAAGGAAAGACTTGTCATTGTCCCAAGGGTGAGTAATCAGTCTTGGCAGGTGATAAATAATGGTTCAGCAAACTCAGCAGAAAGATAATCTGTCTGCCTCAGGACAACTGGAGAACAGCTACAACATCTTCCAGGCTCTTGGCAACATTCAGGAATGACTTCATGTTTTTAACAGAGACAAATTAAAATTCCTAATCTCAAGTGCTGCTTATACTGTGGAGTGGCTGATCACGTGAGTTCTGGTTGAGTCAGTGCCTTCAGTTTACTTACCCCTTTAAACCTTTCCTGCCCATTTAAACCTTTCTTATGAGGGGTGAGAAAGACGGGGGAACCAGCTTTCAGCATTACTTGAATTTTCCATTGTCATTTGATGGAAATTGAATAGATTCATCAGAAGTGTCCTAGAGCTGGGGACATGATCATTCTATGGAAAAATGGAGTGGGACTTAATCCTGCATTAAGTATTCCTGAACATCTGGAAAGGGGTCATGCAGAAAGCACCTCCTGTGAGCAAAGCAAGGCAATACTGTAAATGATTGTCAGGTATCAGCTGTCATGTCGCTTGGCAAAACCATGCCTAAGAGATCACTGCAAGCCTGTAACCAGAGACCAAAATCAGGAGAAACAGTGGGTTTTTTTGTTTGGGAGATGAACTGAAAAACCGAGAAATATTCTGGTTTCACTTGAACTAAGACAGCATTTTGTGAGGTTTTGTTTCTAACGATACAGAAGCACTTCAGTTTGAATCTTCTTGAATTAGCTTTCTAACTGTAAATGTTGTGCTCTGTCTTCAAAACTTCTTTGTTTTGTAAAAGGTAAAAGGGAACATCCATGTTTATAAAATAGAATATTTTATTAACAAACTTGTCAAAACAACATGGCTCTGAACATATTCCCCATATGTTATTCAGCTAGCAGTGTTCAGTAGATGCCTTCTCATTTAGCAGATAGTTTTGGACCCCTCGTACATATTTTTCTGAATAAATTTATTGTTCACAAAAAATGACATGACCTCAGGATGCGTCTGGCAAGGTGGTTTCAGTAGAGAAAACAAAGTGCTGGCACCATTGCCACAGGCATTGGTTTGCTGTTCTGCAAGGTACTGCCTGCAGTTTTGGCGAGCTCAGTGCGAAGTTGGTTTAAATTTGAGAAGTTGCTGAATGGTAAAGTATGGGGAGAGACCACCTTAAGAGAACATAGGAAGAGTTGGGTTGGTTTAATGAGATGGAGGCAGGGACACAAAGTGTCAGCCCTCTAAAGAAACATTCAGGAGAAACTGTCAAGGAAGAAGAATAATTATTTTCCTTCAATGATAATACGGTTATAAAATGCATATAAATTGCACATTAACAAACTTCGGTTGTGAAGTTACAAGAAGAGTTCAATCTATCAAAAAAAAAAAATCCTGGAATAACTGTCCAAATAGGAGATAGCAGCAACTGAAATTGCTTCTAGGTGAAGCTGGGAGGCGTGGAGCACGCCTGTACCACTGAGAGTACAGGATTGTGAGATTGGTCCTTCAGTGTCTGGTTCATGGATACCTTCAAGGCAGGTTGAGAGAATGCCCAGCTGCTACTTGTTGGTCACATCTGTTTGCCCAGTATTTACGTGAAATCAGATGCTTCCCTGATCTTCAGGAGCCCTGCTGATTGCCTGCAGGGGACAGGACAGGTAGGTGGTTTCACCTGCCTTGGGTGGGGGATGAGGGAGGTCAGGTCCATATTGGCACCTGCTGCTGAAGCCTGACTGGAGAGGGTTTACTGGTGCTCCTTGTAGTGTTGTGGGTCTGCTTCCATTGTCAGGGGAGTGGGAGCTGCTGTCCCCTTCTGTGTGGGATAGAGCTCACATTTCTAATGGGAATTTCACCTGTTTGGGAGAGTAAGACCTGCAGGTAATTGCAGGGACCTGAGGCCCTAGAAGTGCCTGCTTTCTGTCTCTGTGGCACATCGTGACTCCTTGCCTCTATTATATTTAAGGTCTGCTGAGGGCATGAGGATAGTCTGGGCCAGTGGCAAGCAAAATGTTCTTCTGGAATAACCATTGTGGTTATGCTGCTCCTTGAGGTTACATCCATGTGTGAGCTCAGAAGTGCTCCACACAAATAAGATCCTCTGGGATTTGTTGAGTAAGACTGAACCAGGTTGAATAGGGCTTTGAGTAACCTGGTCTAGTGAGTGGCATCCCTGCCCATGGCAAGGGAGTTGGAGCTGGATATATTTAAGGTGCCTTCCAGCCCAAGCTATGATTCTATGAAGTGTTACTGGGGCTATTAGCCTGCTGTATGTGAATGCAAATATTTCTCTAGAAATTGACTGTATGGTGAGAAGTCTTGGTGTTATGTCTGCATCCAGACATAGCATTGCTAGGTTGTGCTGTTGTAACTTAGTATGGACTTGCTAAATTACCTCCAAGTCTTTGCTGATTGCCTTTGACTTTGGACAACTCCAGTTAGCTTGTACACACATGCTAATTTTAGGCTTAACTTTCTGATTATGTGATTTAAATAAATTTTGCTGCCCTGCTACGATGTATTTTGGTAACAGGCCTTAGTTTCTACTGAGCAGTGACAAGTTTTCCACTTCGGTGATGTCCGTGCAAGCAACAGAGGTTGTATACATACAAAGGATCAATCCTAGAGAATTTGATGTTCTTTATAAGATAGCAACAACTTTCATTATACTTGATGGGCCCTGAAAACCTAATGAACTTCCTGATGGACCTTAAAGGCTCACTCCTCCCTGCCACCATTCAGTTTGTGTGATCACCACCAGGTGACTGCTCACAGGGGCTGTGGTGGCACTCTGAATACCACCTCCTTCTCCAAGACATTGCTTGTCTTTGACATAAGCAAGGCCTTCTCCTCTGACTGTTCTTGACTGATGTTTCAGTTCTATACATCTACACATTACAGGTGTGAGGTGCCAGTAAATGCTTCTTCATCTTTTTGCTAACTAGTGCTTGGAGAAACTAAACTCTGTATGCTGAGTTTCTTCTGACAGAAGAAAATGAGAGAGGACAGTTACATGGAACCATTAGAGTAAAGTCTGATTGAAGGTGTATCAAGTCTCCTGTTGCACAGAAAGCTCCATGGGACTTAGTACCTGTTAGTAACCATGTAATTGCAGTGTGGCACAAGAAGGAAAAACATTCTGAAACCTCAGTGAAAATAAAAAGCAGAATGGAATAAAGTTCACGTCAGTTCTGTTATATCTATCTCAATGTTATCTCTCTCTAGGGAGCTCAAACCCTGTAGTCTTGGTGTCTAATGCTTTCTTAAATTTTTGTTTGTTTGTTTGTTAAGGTTCTGATATTGTGCAGTGGCTTATGAAGAACCTCAGCATTGAGGATGCAGGTAAGCTGACCACCGCTGGGGAGAAACAGATGCTCCATCTGTATTGTGTGTGCCATTGGACAGTGGATACTATATTGCTGCAGTCTAAAATACCAGTAAAAGAACATGGTCGATTTAAGCATTGAAGAGAAGGAGGAGGAAAAGAGTGAAGAGTCAACATCTTAATTAAGTTTAATGCCTTATACTGCAACACACTGAAATACCATTGCAGAAATTTTAGCCTGACTGTAAAACTGTTGCTACCTACAGAAGACTAAATTATTTTAGTTTTATTCCTAGAAAAAAGTTGGTTGTGTGTATGGTTAAGCAGGCAAATGCAGTGTCAGGTTTTCATGGTGTGAAGAAAGATAGGACACAACTGAGAGGACATGGTGTCTGTGTAATTCTTGGCTAGGGTCAAAGAATCTGGTAGTGGTTTTTAATTTATCAAAAAGTGCAAATAGATAAATCAGCAGATAGATAAATAGATAATCAGCCATAAAGAGTGATCAGTGCATGGGCACAGTCCAAATAGTTCACTTTTCAGAGAAACCAAAATCATTTAGGCAAGTGAAGACCTGTTGAGAAAAGGGGAAGAAAAGGTCTGCAGGTCCAGAAGCTTCTTTTCCTTTTCAGGAAATGGAAAAAGTCCAGAATCTCACCTACCAGTTTTTAAGCTGCCTTACTGTCACCATGTAAAAGCAGAGACAGAGGTAGTGTTGGATCACCCAGCAGGGCATCCGTATACACAAATCCCTTCTCATGAGTCCTGTCAGGTCCCAAATCTGAATTTCAGCTGCAGACAACAGCTTTGTTATCTATCTGGACATGCATGAGCAGACAATTTTTCAACTCTTGAGAAAGCTGATGCAGCTTTTGACAGCTGGCATTGCTTGAAAATCTGCACAGATGTGCCTCTGCACTGGGGAAGGTTGCCTGGGCAGCACAATTACTGTTGTAACTCCCCTTTGCAACATCTTCTCTAACAAATGGCCATGCTACAGTGTCAGGATGTGTCTTTATGAATAAATATCCTGCTAATGAGCTGGTGTTACAGGTGCTTGTTGGATTTGGTAGAGGCAAGAGAGGTTCATTGATGGAACAGGCTTCTTGTCAGCTGTCACCTGTGGTTGATAATGTGCTTTGAAATTAATTTCATACTCCAGAGCTGAACTGGTATGCGGCATTTTGTAAACAAAAGACTAATGGGTTAAACATTTGAGCAGTGCTTCATCTGTGTTGTAAGGCTGATTTCTGCACTCCTGCTTTGCATGGTTTAGTTGGAAGTAGTAGGAATGTGGAGTGGGTACAGAGATGCATGTGGGGGCCAGATTTCACATGAGTCATCACCAGAGCTGCTATTGAAAGCAGAGAAATGTGCAGTGTGTGTCTTGTTGACACATCCCTGCTGTTTTTTCTCTTTCACAGGAGAAGCAATACACTTGGGAAGTCTTATTGCTGCACAGGGTTATGTCTTCCCAATCTCAGACCATGTCCTTACCCTGAAAGACGACGGGACATTCTATCGTTTTCAGGTTGGTGAGCGCCCTGACTCCCATGTGGGCCCCTCTTCTGTCCCTGCAGTCATACTGCTGACATCACCCACTCGCTATACCTGAGCAGCCATTAGGGATATGAAACCTGGGATTGAGGCTGTCTTTGTAGAGGCCCTAGGAAATTATGAAGTCCCTTCAAAAAGATTGGCTCTAGAATCCCAAATCGCTCTCATCTACCTTCTGACTTACAGTTTTTTATATAAATGAATGGCTATGTCTTGTGACTGTTTTTGATACCTGAATTCAAGGCTGGTTTTACTCCTGCTTTATTTATTTGAGCTCCCTGGGCAGGCAGAGCTCGTTAGCCCTGCAAGGGGGCAATCTGCCTACGTCCTGAGGAGGACCTCAGCTGCCACTGTCCAAGACTCGCTTTGGCCCGGCAGAAGAACCTCGGGATTAAAGGGTGGGCTCAGATCTGCGCGCCCTGTGTCTCACCTAAAAAATCCAGTGCGCAGGCTGGAAGGTCTGAAAGGAAAAAGAGGCCTTCCCCAGATCTTCGTACGCGAAGGCTGGCCAGCAAAAAAAAATTTATTTGAACTAAACCAGGAAAAAGAAAATTACTTTCAGGTCCTAACTCTGAGGGAGAATTAAGTAGCCATTCTCCTGTGCAAAATGGACCATGGAAAACTTAGGAGCTGGATAGTCAAGCTTTGGCACAGGAGAAAATTCAAATTTTTGTAATCTCTTGCTTACAGATTGGTGTGGGAGAGGACAAGCTTAAGGCTTTGGCTCTTCTACAAAGGATGTGTAACCTTGGCAGTTACCTAAACAGGGACATCTCTATCCCTCGGTGTTCCTGTGCCTCCATATGTGCTGAATTTTTAAAGCACCCTGTGCTTGAGTTCCATGCCCTGTCCAAAATCTGCCACTGTCAACTTGCTAGGTAACCGAGTGCTTGTGCTGCAACAACTCCTCCTGAACTGATTGTATAACTTTAGAAGAAGCAGTAAGTCCAAACTTGGAGTCCTACTGGCTAATCCTGGAGGCTGAATTTTTGTTTGTCTGTTACATGATCCCAGCCAGCTTCCTTATCTTTCCTGTCACCTCTCTTCTGTTCACCCTTCTGTTCCTCCTTTGCATTTTTTCTTTCTTTAGCTTTTATTTGAAAAGCCAGTTCTGCTCTTTGCATCTGATGATGCAGCTGCTCATGCTCACGGCTAATGTGTTATTGTGTTATTGTATGTGACCAAAGTCATGGTGAAAAAAGCAGCCCGGGAGATCACAGACCTCCTCTTATCTCACCCCACCTTCTGATTGCAAGGCATCGTTCAGACTCAGATTTTTCATTGCAATTCCGTTTCTTTTCTGAAAGACGTGACGGAAGCAGGGGTAATACTAGTTCCCCACTTAGCTGTATTTTTCTCCATTTTGAGAGAATGGCACTCTAAGAACTTGTCCTGTGCAGTTTTCAGGAGTTACATTTCAATATAATTTAATTTCTTTTTCTTATTTTAAGCCTATGTAAACTACATCATCAAACTGACTGCTTGACTTTTCTTTCCCATTCCTTACCATTTTTGCATATTCTTTGCCTGTTGTCATTTCCTGTAACAGCCCTCCTTAGCTGTTTTCTGCAAAAATAGCTTGATAGAATCATGCTTCCTTTCCATTACTCTCTTCCTGCTACTTTTTACCTCAACATCACTCCCTCCTTTAACAGTAGCTCTTTATCTTCTGAAATTCATAAGATATATATCAGTGAGGAGCATTGAACCCTGTATTGTTTGAATACCCCATGTCTTCTCACTGTACTTTGGTGCAAGGTCTGTATATAAATGTCCTGTGCCCATCCATAGCATTACATCAATAAAGCATCAGTGTTCTGTAATTTGTGTGATCACCAGCACGTTATTTTTCATTCATGTTAAAACTGAAATACAGTCACATATAGTAATAGCTTGTAATTAACTGCAGCAACTGCAATATGCAGACCTGGATAGAACACAAAAGCACTGAGTTTAGCAGGACTTCTGTCTTTGGAATGACTCTAAGCAGCTGAGTTTTGACCTCTACCATCTGTCACAATTATAAAAGGAAATTGTTTTGTAGTCTGCCAACCACACTGGTAGCTGCTCCAGAAAAGCAAGGGGTATGTAGCATATAGATAAGACCACAAGGTTTCTCATGCTCTTAAAAAAAAAAAAAAAAAAAGCTGATTGCCTGTGAATTCCTGGGGAAAGAGGAAGTTCTGGGGATAAAGGGTAAGAGGTCCACATCCAGATGGGATGGTAACAGTGCCTGAAATTTCATCAGGACACTGGACATCCTCCTCAAGTGGTGCTTGCATTACAGCATCTCTATTTACTTCCAGTGAGAAATATTAAAGGTCTTACCTTTCTGGGAAAGGATCCTCACTTCTATTGCGATCTGTAGCAGTGTTCCCCCGAGAGCAGAGACTGGGTGGTAGATTTTGTGATTCTTCTTTTTGTACTTGTAATGTTTTTTCTGCATCTGAATTGGTTTTCATTTCTTAAATTACAAAACTGTGTATGTTTTTTCTTAGGCACCGTACTTTTGGCCTTCAAACTGCTGGGAACCAGAGAACACAGATTATGGTGAGCGTATAATTTTATTCTAGAAAGTTAGTTTGTGATACAAAGAATTGTCCTTAAAATAATTACTGTTGGGCATTTACACCCTTCATGTGCAGAGTTTCTTGTCAGATGGCAGCATCAGAGGCAGATATATATACCGGTCTCAAATGCATGGATTGACATCCTGGGGCACCTCAAGCCCTTGGAGCTGTAGCCATTGAGCTCAGTGGAGCCAGGGTTTTGCCTTCTGTTACCATCATTCCCCATAGCCTCATTCATTTCAGCAGGATTTGTGGCAAGCAGAATACTGGTTCTTGGGAATCTTAAACAATACCAATTTTTTTTTTTTTGTGGGAGACCATCCTCTGATCTGTTGCTGAATCTGTTATGTTGATCATTAAAATTTACTTCATCTAGGCACTCATCTGACTGATCAATAAACCAGTATGTAACTAACAGCAACCCATAGTTAAAAGTTCTCTGATACACAACATCAGACTTACTTTCCCATTGTTTAAAAGATTACCAGATGATAGTGTAAAAGAGAAGACTGAGTGTGGTTTATGAGCTAATAATGTGCAACATGGTGTTTTAAACATGTGAGTGCCTGCAGACAGGGATAATACATAAAGAAAATATGTCAGTGTTATCTTTAGCTGTCTGCGTGCAATATTGCTGTCTCTTCCAGAACTGCACTTCTTTCACAGTTAAATGATAAAATTAATTGTTGCATCCTGGTGTGGCTTTGGAAGAGGAAGCTTATCCACGTGTGCAGCCATAAAATGGGAGCTTCTGGAAGTCCTTTTATCTCATAACTTAAGATTGGTTTAGGTTATCAAACTCAATAATAATCAGTTTGAGTTTTTTTCCTTCTTGTGCAATAATTACTCATCATTATGGATTGTGGAAATTATTTTCTGGGGTAAAGAAGTAGCCTGCAATGGTGTGTGTTGTGATAGTTCATTTGCAGTCCTCATCTGCAGAGGAGCTAGCACAGACTTAGGTGTTTATCCCAGTGGGGGAACTGCTTAGGAGAAAACATGATGCTGTTTTGTATATGCAAAAATATCCAGATTTTACAGTCACCCTAAATCACTGAGTGAACTGTGCCTAATATGTATTCTGTAAATACCAGAAAAATAATGTGAAAAGGGTGGTTCTGGGTTTTTTTTCCTGCCGTATCAGATAAATAATTCTGTTTTTGCAGTCAGATTATTGTGCTGCAATGGCATTGAGTGGAGCAGTACACCCCAAAATAAAGCCCTCTATGAGCTGACCCACAGCTGGACGAGCTTCAGCTGCATTAGCTCTGAGCCCTGTAGTGACAGATTTTCATCTGTCCCAGAAACCTCTAACATATGCTTATAATCAGACTTTGCATAGCAGAGGCCTGTACAGATGGAGTCTTCCCAGGAATTAATCCCAAACTAGCAGTAGACCCAAATAAAACTGAAATCCCAGCAGCACTTCATACTTTTTTTTTATTTGCATGTGTCCACTTACAGGAGAGGAACTAACTTGCTAATGGCAGGTCACTGCCTTGCATGAAAAAACACTGTGAGACAACTGACTCTCACTTCATTTGGCATCGTAAGGGCCTTGCAGAGGAAACTGCCCTTGACATGTGTAAATATAAATGAACTGCTCAGCTCTGGTTACAACACATAAAACTGGCTCATTATATGAATCTTAAAATTACAGAAACAGCATAGAATAGAATTACACGAGTAGCACTGGGCCTCTATTATGTTCAGACCTGACTGTATATCCAGAGTGTGCTGCAGACCTTGTGTTTCAGCCTGTAATGGAAATGGGGTGAGCTTAGCAGATCCAGGTGGGGCTTTCCCAGAAGGCAGCCTGGGACTGGTTTGGTGGTGTGCACTGGGCTCATCTTGACCCTCAGAATCCCAAAGCACATCAGTTTCAGCAGCCTGTGCCTATAGCAAAATGTGACAAGGCTTCTCTTAACCATTTGAAATATGTAAGAATAAGTGGATGGAGCATATTAAAAAATGTTCAGATCATACCTTTAAGATCTGGCCCATATTTCTGTTTTTACGTCAATATCCTGATTTATTTTTATTTTTTCTTAGCAGAAAAGAAATGCAGGGATGGTCACTTTGGCAGGCATGTTCCCAAACTGCTTAAGGGACGAGGTTGCTAATGCTCTCTTTTACCAGACCCAGAAGCAATTGTGCCTTTCTTGGGCATCTTCTTAGGTCCTGGCATCTGCTCCCAGCACTTCTAAATGAGATGTCCCAGATGTTTAGGGCCTCTGAGATTAGTTGTAAGCAATGTCAGCTGGGTGTTCAGCCCTCTCATTCCTTGACTCATGTTGCTTTCCGATGAAAACAAGCCGTCTATGGACTACTTTTTCCTTCTTTTTTTTTTCCTTTTATTTCTTTTTAAGATCTAGTACTAATAATCTGTCTGTAATTGTTTTCCATTCTGTTTCTCTCTTTAGCCATCTATCTTTGCAAACGGACCATGCAGAACAAAGCTAGGCTGGAGCTGGCGGATTATGAAGCCGTAGGTACACTGCTGCTAGAGTTTAAAGCTGGGGGGTGCAGGGAGAGCTTTGCTTGCCAACTGAATGCTGCCATTTTGTGCTTTGGGGTCAGCCTTTACCCTGTCTTTTTCTTAGTAGTCAGAACCGTGTGAAGGTTGATTTGGAGACAACATCAGGAATACAACTGATGAATGTCCCTGGCTTTGCAGTGTCCCATGTTTAAGCATCTGCTGTATAATGAGCCCTTCAAGACTGGGGCAAATTACACAGAATCTGAGCTTGGTGTCCCATTTTCAGTTAGGAAATCCTGGTTTATATAACAGATTTCAGCACAGGGAAATGATGGATTTTCAGGTGCACCATTAGGCAATTCAATTGTTGATGAGACATCTAGTTACAAAAGTTCTCAGATATTTTTAGAACATTTTCAATATGCTATGTGAAAAATATCATTGAACTTTATTCAGACCATGTTTTCTGATATGGAATTACTATCAACAAAAATATCCCAAACCTTGGTGTCAGACTGCAGGGTGGAGAGGAATGGGAAGATGGAGGCAGGAGAGGCAGGGCTGTGTATTTCTTTGAATAGCAGCAGTGTAGCACTCTGAGCAGCTGAACTTTTCTTTCTATCATACTGGCTTTCTTCTGTTTACTTGTTCAACAATGTAATAGCAGAATTTTATATGTGGAGTTTTTCATTGGAGGATTCTCTTACAAAGTTGGTTCTACTGGACTTTCATAGTCATGTTTATTGCAATGAAAACATTTATACTGCATATATTTTAGAGTGGGATTTTTTCTTCCAAGATTGGAATTTTTCTTTCTTCCTTACCTTCCACATTTTGGAACATTTGTGCACGTGGAGAGATATATTCATGCCATTTGATCCTTTCAGTGCAGAGCGTGCAAAAATTGCCTCTTATCTAGTCCACCCTGGAAACACGTTCAGACTTCCCAAGAGTTTTAATCTCAAACAGACACAAAGGATGGAATATTATAAACTACATGCACTTACATGTCCTTTTGCTGAGTTTTCTCTTCTGCACATTGTTGATTTCATTATTAAAACCATTAAAATCGCTCACATCCGACCAATTAACTGTAAGTACTCCAAAGATCTATCATAAAGCAACAAAAGGCTGTTCAGTGGCGCACATACTCCCACACACATGCAGTGAGGCTATGGCTAAGTACTTTTGCACATTGTTGCCTACTGAGAGTAGCAATGCTCCAGTGATGGTAAATAATTAGATCTTGGCAGTCTCTCATTTTTCTTGTGAATATTGCATTGCACAATTAGAGGTTACTTCTGCATTCAAATTTTGTTCTCTTAATTAGAGACATTCAGATAAGAATGGCACCAACTCCTCCTAAGCATTATGGGAGCTGAAGCAGATCCAGCAAGGGATGTAAGCTCAGCACAAGTGAGAGAAACAGGCTTGCAGGAGTGAGAAAGCCCTTCTCACAATTTTGGAGATGCAGCATGAGAATGCTTCTCCACAGGTATCAGCAGTGACATGGAGATTTAAAAGAGACTCTCTACAAAGCATCTCAGGGGACATCTCATTTTTAGGTTCAGCCTGCAGCATTCACAGACAATCCCCCAGCCCCCATTTATGCTGAGTAGAGCAGGGGTCTTGATGATATGACTAAGCTTGTATTAGTTGCATTCAGGTTTTTTCTGTAATTGGTCAAACAAAAACACAATTCATATATAGCTTCAATTGGTGGTGTTTCATTGGCTTCAGCATATTTACTCCAGAGGGCACATGTGAACGTAATTTTTAAAACAAAATAAAAATAATGAAAAAAAACCCACAAAAATTTCTGTTACAGATAATTACAAGTTGTTCTTCCTCGTAGCCACTGTTAAGGAAATCATCACAGTTCAGTACAGCTGTAAATTATTTGTTCAACTGTTTTCTTCCATGTGTGCAGACTGAAACTGTTATATGGACTTAGTGGTAACAGGGCCAAGCTTTAATGCTTTGTGTTATACAAGAGTTTAAAGTAAAAAATAGCAAGATTTCTTCTTGCATTGGAATGCATGTGCCTGAAATAAGTTTCTTGAAATAAAGGTGATAAGTATAAAAAGAACAGTAAAACTACAAGTGTTGTTTTCAGTGTAAATCTGAAAGAGTTAAACCAGCTGTAATGGAGAAGAGCATCCTGTTAATTGTCTCACAGGCCCCTTTTCTTGGGGAGGGAGTGGATATGTAACTTCGGGGTGCCATTTAAGCCTGAAATTCTGGCCGTGTTCTGAGTTTAACCTTGAGCTGTGATGAAACCACATCCCCATCCAACTGTTCAAATCACTACGCTCTCTGTAACGCGTCTGGACCAGAGCTCTTAGTTCAGATGTAGAGCAAAACTGCATCTGGAGCCATTCTTTGCAGTAACTGTGTTCATTGTTCAGACAAACAAGCTATTTCCTTTTGTGAATCATCCTGGCAATCCCCAGCCTTCAGTACTGTGCAGCTGCATAATGCTCCCAGCAGTGACCAGGACTGAGCAAAGCAGGGGATGCTCAGGCTTTGCACCTTCACAAAAGCCTGAGGAGAAGAGAACGGTGCAGAGAGGAAGGGAAAGTGAGGATGAGAGGGAAACGTGCAGCTGGCAGCCATCTGCTATCAGAAATGAAAGTCATCAGCTTCACAAAGCTTCTCAGTGTTATCTTTTGGGAACAAGTCCATAATTTTTTTCATAGTAGAGCTCAAGCTGTCTTCATCACACTCCATTACTTATCCCTGACAGGGGCCTTTGGGTTGCAGCCCAAAAAGATGTGTTACAGTCTTGCTTTGCCTGCAATATAGTTCAGTTCACCTGAAACCAACACTGACTTCGTGTCTTTAGTTTCTCAGCTTAAAAAGAATAAAAAGGAATAAAATGAATACCCACCCTGCTAAATGTGCTCCCAAGCAATTGTTGTAATTACAGAAATTAGTTGTTCTTACTATTTTCATCTTTTGACAGGAAAACTTAGCAAGACTTCAGAGAGCATTTGCAAGAAAGTGGGAATTCATCTTCATGCAAGCAGAGGCCCAAGTGAAGTGAGTAATCCTGGAGCACTGAACTGCACCAGTATTTAGAGCTGTGTAGGGAAGTGGATTCTATACAGATAAAACTTCTTTATCAAAATCTTTACTGTGACTAAGCTCAGAAGGTGTTGGTGAATTTTAATCACTGGCAGACTAGAAACAGGAGAGAGCCAATTCTGACGGTCTGTGCCAGAAACTGAAAGATGAGTTTAATTATCTGTACATGGAAGTGTCGTCAGGAGCTCCTAAGCCTGTATTTGCCATGGGACCCCGGGTAATTCACAAGCCCATTGTGCTTCTACGTTTGTGCAGTATTTTTGTTTTGTATGGATGGAAAGAACAGAATTTTGTCATCTGTCTGTGTTACTCCATGCTTGCAGAGTATTTCTGAGTCTAAAAAAATTATCACTACAGTGTGATTATAAGGGTGGTATTTACAACAGGTATTTCTTCTCATCTTCAATTATCCTTTATGTTTTGAGCATGTTTTCATTGCTGCTAGTAAATGGATACGGTCCAGGGTCTGTGTACTATTGTCTACAAACTAATACCTAAAACTCTGAGTGTCCATTTTGTGATGTCATTGTCACCTATAAAATGGAAGGGTTAGTGAAGATGACACGTGAGAACACCAGTACTGAAACTGTTCCACTGGAAGGAATTTGCACTTTCAGCATTAGATGCCAAAAAGTTAAGGGATATAATTTCTTGAAGGTGTGGCTTGAGGTATATGTCTCTGTCTTTGATTAACCTGTTGGAATTTTGATTAATTCTTTGCTTAATAACATTGAAATTATGTACCATTTGAATATATGGTAATTATCTTTTAAATTACAAGGTAATTAAAGGATTTTTTTTCCAACTAGAATAGCAGGGTTCCATTTGGAAGAGAAAATTAGAACTTAGGATAGCAATTTTACTTTCAGTTACTTAAAGGCTATTGCCAAGATAAAAAAAAAAGTGTAAGTCAAAACAAAAGTCTGCATTCTGTCTGAAACATATAATTATTACCAAAGAAAGAAATGTAAATATCAGACTCATTGTGATCACTGTTGGTTATTCATCTTTTCTTTATTCTGTTTTCTTTGAAACATAAGCATAAATTGGGCACTATCAACTTTTTTTGCTGGCTAGTTTTAGCCTCTTGGTACACAGTTCACGTGATGGTTCAGTCTTCAGGTTTCCAGAGAGGCAGGGACAGAATTCACATTGTAATTCACAGTAACTAAAAGTTTAAGTTAACTAAAAAAAAAGGGGGGGCTGGTAGGTGTGTATCAAAAATACCTGAAAACATTCCTCCTGCTTACCAAGTTTTGCTTTGCTTTCCACATTTTTGTTTGCACAAAGGATTTCCATTGCTGTAGCCCCATTGCTCAAAAACTGTAGCCACAGAGCATCTAGCTGCTTTGGGTCTTCATATTTTAAAATGTGCAATACTGAGTTATCAATAAGTTTGGAGATAGGAGCTGAAAATCTGGGTTGAGCACAAGGTGTCGGTGAAGAGAATTCATGAAGCCTCCAAGGAGTCCTTCCAATTTGTGTGTGCTGTAAGATTGGAATATGCTTTACCTTTCCCTTTGGCCAGGTGTGAAGGACTCAGAAAAGTAGTTTGGGGCTGGGTGTCCTCAGAGCACTACAGCAGCTGCTCTGTCTTTGTATGGGGACAGAGCTTGTTTCTCATCGCCTCCTTGCAAGGGGGAGACTCAGCAAGTGATGCCAAACTGTGGAGAATTTGGTCTTTTTGTGGGGAGGGATGTTCAGAAACCTCAGTTTCAGTCCCCTGCTTCCCATCCTCTTAGTACATTTCTACCATAGACTTAGCCAAAGGTCTCTGCCCCTCAAAAGCAAAAACAGGTGGGAGAGAACATGGTGATCAGAAATCACAGTTGGATTGAGTTTTTTCCTCTCTGCTTTGGTTTTCCTGGTGGCAGCAATGTGGGAACCCAGCACAGGGTCACTGAGCTTTATTCAATCCTGTTCTGGAAGTGGAGGCGTGGAGGCTGTTCCTCCTTCCATGAGCCTTCTCCAGTCCCTGTGCAGGTAGATCTTGCAAGCTAGTGCTGACTTTGTGCTCATGTGTAAAGCTGGGTGAGGTGACAGATGTCACTTTCTCACTGCTGCCAGGAGTTGCTTTGGACAACCTCCGGTGGCCTTTGGACTGCGTCCTTTGGGTGAGTTGGTTCACTGGCTGCATCACAGCTGGAACTACTGAGTTCCTGTTGTGCCAGCCCAGTCCTGTCTCTCTTGCTGCATTGTAGGGGCCATGCAGCAAGCTCAGCTCTGGTCACCTGTGCTGCCACCCCTTGCTCAGCCAGCACAGGGGCACACAGGCAGAGCCAGTCCTTGGGTTTAAAGCTCTAAGGAGGAGTGGCCACAAGTGCTGCCCACACTGTTGCTGCTGGGAATGTGTGAGATAGGTCCTCCTTTGCAATCTCTATTCATGCCAGTGGTATTGCTAGGGCAGTGGGGTGCAATGGGGTCTCCTGATGAGCACCTCAGTCCAGCACCAGCCAGGGGCCTCATCTGGAGCAAACAGGTCCTGGTGGGTCTCCTGACACAGACAAAACTACAAACTTTCCCAACCTGTCAAAGCAGAGTATGGAAACATAACCTCACCAGATGAATCAACTGTGAAATTTTCCACATTAATAGGAAAATCTCTTTTGACCCCTGTTGGAGTAAACATCAGTGATAATTTGTTCATGGCATGTGCCCTTGCAAGTGCAAGTGTAACATCACTTTCTGTCTTGGAGTTAAAAACCTCAGCTAGGAACTATATCAAAGAAGAAAGCATGACTTGTACATTGACTCATACTCACTTATGCTTTTGTTTTCAGAATCGACAGGAAAAAGGATAAAACGGAAAGAAAGATCTTGGACAGCCAGGAAAGAGCTTTCTGGGATGTGCACAGGCCTGTGGTAAAACTATTTTTGAATGATGAAACTTTCCAGGTTTTGACAGGAAAAGTTTCATTACTAGTAAATGTTTTATGCACAAAGACATTGCCTTTACAGTCACCACATGGATTTTCCTTGCAGTTCAAAATACACCAAGTGTCTACAAGATTGTTTGAGGCATTCTGGGCTTGTGCACTTACGGAACTATTGATTTGAAAATAGGTGACAAATATGAACTCTGGAAAATTATTTACTGGGCTTATTGAAGAAAAGCAGCTTACTCAGTTACTCAGTTCCTAGCAAAAGCTCCCCCTGTTAGCAATTTCCTTTTGGTGCCAAAGTTAGGTCTAAGTGGATTGAAAGCTGGCATGGCATCCTTGGGTATATGCAGTCTCTTGTTTAGCAAGAGTAATTTATGGGACACAAATCTCAAGAAAGAGTTTTGGACAAGATCTAAGTGTGTATTTTATAAAGGTAAAGTAGGATGAAGATTCTAAACAAAGGAGTAATATAATTACCATCTCTTTTCAGCCAGGCTGTGTGAACACCACAGAAATGGACATCAGAAAGTGTCGCCGTATGAAAAACCCACAGAAAGTCAAAAAGGTCAGTTTGAGTTCTTGGTTTTGATTTTTGCTTGTTTGTGATTGGTTTGGTTCACTGGCTTTGTTTTCTATTAATGTAAATCATATTCAACACTTACAGTATATGAGACTTACCCAATAGGAACAAAAAAATGTGTTTTGATTGTATGAGTTTTGTTTTGTTCTCCTTGGTGAATTTATTATTTCCATTTTACCAGCAAAGTGATGCTGACTGGGTGATGGGTAGAGCTGAGAAGGGCATTAAGGAGCTCTGTGTCCCAAATGTCTGATGGCTCTGCACTCCCATAAAATTAAAAGGAATTGGCAAAAATACCTAGGTCCCCTTGTAAGAAATTCTCTGGGCACAGATAATGAGATGTTTACCTGCCTTAATCATTTTAAAGGCTGGATCATTAGCAACTTGGGTGTCTTTGACTTCCAGAAAGTTTGAGCTCTTCTGTGTCTATGAAGTCATAGAATCAATTAGATTGAAGAAAACCATTAAGATCAGTGATTCAAACTTAGCCTAACCAAGTCCTCTGCTAAACCATGTTCCTGTCTTTTAAATAATACCTTCAAGGATGGTGACTCAAAAATATCCCTTAGCAGCCTTGTTCCATTGCTTAATAACCATTTCAGAGAAGAAATTTTTCCTAATATCCAGTCTAAATCTCTCTTGGCACAGCTTCAGGCTGTTTCTTCTTGTCTCATCACTTGTTACCTTTTTGGACAGGACACTGGACTCCTGAACTTCCATAGGTAGTTAAATTGCAGCAGAGCTATTCACATGTCTATTAGAAGTTTTACTGAAAAGCAAAAGCACTAAATGAAAGGGCAAATATTACTTTCAGTGCAGGTGTCTGTCCTGAACGGCTGCAAGTCAGTCTGCAGGTTTTTGTTTAGAGAAGTTGACATGAACTTTACCCTTTGACTTGACCTGGTTAAGCATTTTCTTCAATATGTAGTTTTACATCAAGAAATTAAACAAAGTGAAAGACAGGAGCATAGAATTACATTCTAGTATTTTCTTTTGCCACTTGGTTTACCCCAGTGGCAGTTCCCAGTGTTCCTCCTGCAAGTGTTAATGCACTTCGGAGCTCCTAAAAATTATCAGCTGCATTTTAATATTTAAAACAAACTCTTCACCTAACATGCCTACAGGGCTTCCAAGTGCAGGCATCAGCAAGCACAGTCTGAGCTGTTAATTCTGCTCCAGGCCGAATGATTGTTGACCTGTGTGGGTATAAACAGTAGGAAATTGCTGGCTTTCACCTTACTGCTTTGCATACTGCACTGCTCCTCACTGCGTAACAGAAAGATGCTGTAATCCTGTGTGTTTGTGCCTTGGCTCCCCACAGTCAGTGTATGGGGTCACAGAGGAGTCTCAGCCCCAAAGCCCTGTACACCTGCCCTCCCAACCGGTGCGCAAAACGACAAAAGAGGATTTCCGGAAGCAAGTAAGTAGGTGGCTGTATGGCAGCTCCTCTGAGAACTGCTACCGGGAAAAAAACATACAAAGTTATTGAGGTATCAGCAAAAACAATCCCATGTTTTGCCTGTCCTTGATCCTTATATACTTATCCTTGATGCTCCCTTATGTATTAGTAAGTAGTCATAGAGGAGTGCAGTTGTATGGTGATCTATATTATGAGTAACACTGACCTTTGAATCTACTGTTACTCTGTCTGTGGGCCAGTAGACAGATTAATTTCCCATTCACTGAGGATGTCTGAAAAGTGGGCAATGACAAAGGCCAGTGTAGCTGGGCACAAGCTGGGAATGAGGGGTGAGGAAAGGCATCGTTCAGTGCATGACTGTTAGACTGTACAGTCAGAGCCTTTAGGAAACTAGGAAAAAGTTTTTTGCACAATCATGCCAAGGAATGGCCAGCCAACTCACACATCCTTGCCCTGGCACGAAGAGCTCTCCCTCAAAATTACTCTGCTGCAACAAGCAGCCCTCACTGAAAGACAAACAGGAATCACTAGGTCAGCATTTTACTAAAGGCAGCTTTAAACCTGTTTCTTAGGCAACCAGTTTTTGGGTGGTCTTCTGAACTAAACCTGGATGCTGCATTTCTTGAGCTTTTTTATCATAGGCTGAAGAACTGGTTCATAACAGAATGAAAGTGTGCTGTAAAACTGTTGCAGGTCTTGTGATGCAGGTCAGTCAGGAAAATGGGAGAGCAGAATGTAGTTGTAAAAAGGAGATTATATTGCACCCTGAGTAGTCTAGGAACCTTGGCCCCAAAGATGTGTCTTTCCTACTTTAATTATGTCTTCTGAAGCTTCCCCTAGGGCTTTGCCTTTGGAAATGGAGACTCCTATTGGAAGCAGTTAATAAGCTTCTGATACCTAGGGAAGGGTCCCATTTCCTTCTGAGTTACTTTCAAGCTGTTTGGAAAGAGAAATCAATAGCGTGCTGGGATATTGTCAATGCATGCTGTAGCACTCATGGATTGTTAATGTCCTTGTCATCTCTCTCCTCAGATAACTTTTCTGAACATGCAGATAGAGAGACATTGTTTAAAGATGTCCAAAGTAGCAGAAAGGTGAGTGTCCCCATTTGATGATTTCCCATTCTTGCCTCATCTCCAGTTTGGCATTTCTAGAAACAGAGCAGGCAGGAAAGTGCAAAGGTGTGACCCCCTTTCTGTGCATCACTCCTTTTCCCTCCTCAACCAGCTGTGCTGCCTGTCTGCTGGCTGCTGACACTTCTGTACTCACTCTTCTGCCACTGAGCAAAAATAGGTGGAACATGAAGACCTGTAATACTGCAAAAGAAAAGAACCATTCACAAAAGAAAAAACCCTTGCAGGACTTGTTTCCCACCCCTTCACTGTTCTAGAGTTTATTTTTAGAAAAGTCAGTCCTGTCTCAATTTGAAAATACCCCTTTTTTCCTTTTTGGCTGAACTCTCAGTACTCATCTCTTTATTAGTCTGGCACAGCTCTGGGGAAGGAGCTGTTTGCATTTGTTGCACATGGTGTTCACGTCTCTGTTCATACTGGGGCTGTGGGGCCAGTTCCTGCTCCCACTTACATGTATATGAAACCCTTAGAGAAGTACTGAGGTGGTGCCTGGGCTACTGAAGGCAGTGTTTTAAGGAGTGAATTTCTAAGAAGCAAATCAGGGCTCAAATTGATTTGCAGAATATTTAGTTTTGAAGTATGAAAAAGTATGAATAGATGAAGAACAAACTCAAATTTAATTGAGTATGACACCTCATTGACTTAGGTACTTGTAAGTTACACACATTTGCAGGGTAGTCACTGAGGTGAAGGTAGGGATAGTCATGCTCTTCAGTGGCATCACTTTTAAAGCAAAACTGTTGAACATGAAGAACATAACAAGGGCTGGTCATATCTAGAAATAGAATAGAGGAATTTTTGTTTAAGCAAAGTAAAAAGGGGTTGCCTGATGAAATGTGCTTTGCAGTGCCTGCACCTGTAGTTAGCATGCATGTACTAAACTAGGTAAATTAAATGGTGAGAGGCCCAATGTAAGTTCCTACTGGCTTATGAAGTTTAGCAATTAAAATGAAAATGTATCCAATTAAATAGAAAATATTCAGAGGCTCCCTGAAATCCTGCAATTCATTGTATGATTGAAATGAGCACATTTATATTTATGTTTTGGGCTTTTGGATCTTTTTAATTAAGAACATATACTTGTACTTTAACAAAAAATGACTTTGTACTGAATTTACTTACAATGACCTTAATATACTGAGAGAGTAATAATTTTCCTGGTTTGAAAGGGCTTTCTTTTTTTTTTCTTTTTTTAATTGCTCCCAAGTTGGAGAAGAAAATGTTGCTATCAAAACCTGTGCAAAATAATAACCAGGAAAAAAACAAATAAAATGAGAACAATCGAATTACAGAATCATAGAATATACTGAGTTGGAGGGGACCCACCAGGATCATCAAGTCCAACTCCTGGCCCCACACAGGAGAGCCCCAACAATCACACCCTGTGCCTGAGAGCATTGTCCAAATGCTTCTTGAACTGTGTCAGGTTTAGTGCTGTGACCACTTCCCTGAGGAGTCTGTTCCAGTGTCTGACCAACCACCCTCCGGGTGAAAAACCTTATATTTCTAAATAATTGTTAATAATTATAAGAATGAAAATCATGGTTGTGTTCTTCAAATCTTGTGAGGAGGTGTTTGGTCATGTGATGACTTTGAATATTGATCTGAATATTGGCAATATTGATTGAGGGTCCCAGGACTTGGTGTGGAGAGTGGTGGGAAGTGCAGCCTGGATCAGTAGGAGTGAAGTACAGGGGCTGATGGGTCCAATGGCTTTGCAGGGGTGAGAACTGGTGGGGAGGAATGAACATGGATGACCTGACTTGAACAATTGCCTGAAAAAAACCCTGTGCAGCCTTGAAAGCCCCATTAAAGCACTGAATGCAAGCACTAGGAACAAATGTGCTGTGTAAGGAGATGCTGTTATTATGAAGTCAATTTTCAGGCTGAACTCTGCTCTTGGGACAGTTTAGGTGACCGTGTGGCAGATCAGGGTACAGGATATGACTTCTTGGCAAGCTCCCTTCAACAGTCAAGCCTGACAGTAGCACCACCTGCCAATTTTTCAGTATAGCACAAAGGCACTTTCAGAGAGGATGAGGGAAGTAACAAGGAGAAATAAGTCAGGAAGGACTAGGGCAAGCAAGTAGTAGGAATAAGATATAAATTGTTTCAATATGAATAGATCAATTGTATTTATTTTCCATTAATTCACACTATTCTTGGGATAGCCCTTGTCTGTCAGAAGAGAAGGGGTCTCCAAAGGCTATCTCCAGCTTCTGTGAGATAATTGCTCACTGCTAAAGATTTTCTTCCCCTTTCTTCCTCTTCCCCTTCCAGGAGTAGATCTGTACCAGCTGTGGGAACAGGCATCCCTCAGCTGCTCCACGCACCCTGGAAACATTCTTCCACATCCTTTCTCCCCACTTGGGACCTGCACACTGTCAGTGTTAGCCATTGAGATTTGAAAACTGCTGAGCAAAACTATCAATGTATTTTACCTCTTGTTTTCGGACTGCATTGTGCAGTGTTAGTACAATTTCATTAGACACAGCATCACCTAAATGGCTGGGGAAAAATGAGCATCTTCCTACCAAAAGCAGTCTCAGCTCCCTAGATGAAAATCTGTGCTATCCTTTTAGCTTCTCAAAAGTTCCTGTGAAGGCTCAGCAGGCCCCCTTGATTGAGAGACAGTTAGGTTCTCAAGGCAAGCTCTGCACCCTTCAGTCAACTCCTGCCACCACCTCTTCTATGGGATATACAGCTTATCACCCAAAAGGCAAGGTTTGCATTTTCACAAAAATGCTTTCCCTTAAGAGTCCCCTGCCTGTAGCCTCCTTTAGACAATGAGGCAATGATTCTGCTGCTGCCATTATACTGAATCAGCAAAATGTGCTTAGAAATTCCCCCTTGTTTCATTTTCGTTTTTTCCCCCTTTCCTTTTTGCTAGTACTTGTACTAGCACTTCTGATGCCTTCTAACTATTTTATTAGGAGCAATTCAGGTTTCACAGCAGACATCTCCTGATTGATCCTTTTTGCCTTTTTCTTTTTTAACCAACCTTCTCTTTCACTGATGTCTAAGGGGACTGCTGCTGCTCTGTGAAATTGGATGCTGCTCCCTCCTCCAACCCTTGACCCACAGCAGTCATGAAATGTAATTAATGAAATGAGATGAGACAGCCCTGAGTGCCCTAAGGGGCAGTGGGAACCTGCTGTGGTTACAAAAGTGTATGATTTTAATGCCTCATGATAAGAGCTAGGACAAACAAAAAGAAATAATTACTATAGAGCAGGTCAGGGAAACTTTCTGCCTTTTATGACCCTTTGTTTCACAGGGTCTTTTCATTTTGAGATGTGGAGGACCAGAGGTAAAGTTTAGCGTGGACAATCACAGTGCAAGTACATTGGTTGTTCAGTATGATGAGACATAATTAACTGAGTTAATTACTTGGCAGACGTAGGCAAAAAAATAGAGTGCCTTAGAGTGTTTCCAGTATAGACTAGGATAAATTTCTTTTGATTTATTTCATATATGCTCTCTTTCTTTTGTAAAAACGCACCCTAGCCCCAACCCCAGTGGAATTCCTGAATCATTTATGCAAGCAGACAGTCCTTTTCCCAGAAAGCTCTTTGAATCTCATCCTAGAGAGGATTAGAGGCTATATGCCTTAACTGACTCACCATGAAGCAAGCCAATATAAAGGCCAGGTGTTTTTCCAACATGCATATATATTTATTATAGTCTAAGTTAATTATTACTGTTGAAGTATTTTACAGTAGTGCTATTAGTCTAAATACTATACCAACATAACTAAAAAATTATCTATAGGCAAAGCTTTGATGCTCAGGACTGTGATTCTCCAAACATTTAATCATATTCTTAGCTGCAGCCCATGACCCTATTTAGGTGAATTTCTCATAGGGCATAAGTTTATGTGGGTGCAAAAGTTTGCAAAAATGAAAAGGATGAGAGGCAATAGTAAAATGGAGCAAAGGAACAGGATGACACACACTTCATGTTCTTCCCATGGCTCTCTTGGGGAAGTCCTGCCATAGCAATCCAGTTGTTGCCTCATCAGGCTTTTTGGGGGCATCTGAACAGAGACAAGCTTGAGGAAAATGCTGCTGTTGAGGAAAACACTGCAGTGAGCTGGTGGTTGTTTGCAGAGAAATCTTTGCATGTATCATCCCTGGGAAAAGGGTCTCCTGTGGTTGCTGAGAAACTGACTAAGCCCAATAAGTAAAAAGAAGCACACACACACAAAAAAATCCAAAACAAAAAAAAACCCAACAGGATACAAAGAAAAGCTATACCTCTTTGACATGTGAGCATTCAAACCTTTTCTTTCTTCTTTTTTTTCTTTTCCTTTTTATTTTTTTTTACCTGCCAGTTTAATAGCCTACACAGAGCAGTATGTGGAATATGACCCCTTTATAACTCCTGCTGAGCCTTCCAATCCCTGGATAAGTGATGATGCAGCATTGTGGGACATTGAAATGAGGTAAAAAAAAATTGGTAGTTTTAACTCATGTGAAAGTTGCCTTGCCATTTTATTTTTATGCTCTTCACACTGCCCTGTTTGGAAAGGAAGTTGTATGTCTGTAACTTCAAGATTCAAGAACATAGCTAAAGTGGTGTATGTAAATTACTTCCTTTTCCATATGGCTTGGTGTATGGTGCTCTGTAAGTCAGGTAATGGATGTTCTCATGCACATGCACAGACTCATGTCTAGGACCCCCCAGCTACAGGATACTGCTAAGACAAACTTGTTACAGCACATCTCATTTGACCATTGAGAGCCTGCTCCTCCCCAGCTGCAATGCTCCAGCTTTGCTCCTGTCCTAGAATCCCATGAAAGATGCTGCTGGCAAAATGGGATCTGTTATAGAGTAGCGGCCATTCCTGCTGTACAGAAGTGAGTTTGGCACAGGAGCCAGAAGAATGCAGCCTGTTGTTGAGAAGAACGTAGCTCACGTGAGATGTGTGAGACTTGGCAGGTCAGAATTATAATAGGTTGATAGAGTGAGTTTGGGCCCCACCTCTCGGTGAACAAGCTGGTTTGTCTCTGTTATGGTGTCAAATAGATGAAAAGAGGAAGAAATGACTGTAGGACATTCAGTGCCTTGCACCTCAGAGAGTTTCTCAAAAAAAACACCAAGGAGAACACTGAAACAGAGATCATGTTTTGCCCATGGGACGCTGGTGCAAGGGAAGTCTGGCCTGTGTCTGTGTCTCTTGCCTTCACAGGGTATTCACGATCCTCGTAAAGGGACTAGAATTGTCCTGCCTGCCACTATACCTAACAGCTCCCACAGCAAATTTGAATGGAATTACCATGCCCCACATCACCTCCTGTGATGAATCACATCCTGTGGCCACTAACTGCAGGAGCTCAGCAGCTTCTCCAGTGTTTAGCTGCTGCCATTTGGCACCAAATCTGAACTTGGAGTTCACTTGAGCAAATCTTTGATAAGAGAATGCCAAATCTAATCCCGTGTGTTATTGAATAATAATTTAGAGATGCTATTGGCCAAGAAAACTGATTCATAGGGAATCGGTGTTCCAGGAAAAGGACAAGTTTTTTGCCCCATTTAAAAACTGAGTCATTTGGGATGTGAAACTTGTTTTCACCTGCTTCTCTGATAGTCCCAGAAATCCATTATTTTCCTAACCTCTGCCCCTCTTCACATAATTTTAATATTTGGGATTTCTTTTTTAGCTAGCTTCTTTCATTTTCTCCATCCTCCCTTGTAGGGCTAGTACCAGATACAGCCCTTGGAAAATATTGCTCTGCAGAAACCCTCACCCACAAGGTAATCCAGGCATCCATTATTTCTGCATCTGTTGGGGTAGCTGCAAATCCCAGAAAAGATGTCTGTGTCCCTGAAGAATACAACTAACCTGATGTCACAGCCTTATAGGAATTTAAAATAAATGTTTGGCTTCTGCTATGATTTCAGAGTTAAGTAAGGTGATTCTCTTGCTGATGAAAAAGAGAAAACAGTTGTGTGGGGAGATGGAAGAACAAACAGCTCTGTATTTCCATTTTATTCTCTATTGTAAAAAAACTTACTGCATCTGCATCTAGTTGCAACTTGCATGAATAATTAAATGATCCCTGAGATCGCCTTGTGTTGCCTGCAAAGCTGTTTCCTCAGTTAGGAGAGCAGAGCCCTTGCATAGGAAAACAAAGAGCCTCTCACTTCTCGTGGCAAGGCTGGCTGCTGAGGATGGGCAGCTATGGCCCCACGCCACTAGAGTTCATCCTTCATGGCAATCAAGACTCCGGAAATGCCACGGAAGGCATTCAATTTTAGACAGCACTTTGGCCTTTTTTTTGTGCTAGAACATTGTGTAGCTGCAAGAAGAGCAGGTGCAGACCTCTGGATTCAGCAGGAAATTCCATGAGCTTAGATTGTGCATGGCTCTGCGCAGGCATGGCTTTCACATCCCGATGTCTAGGCTGGCTCACATAACAGGTAGGCTGGATCTGTGCCCTTTGTCTGCAGCACTGCTGGCTCCTGAGGGAGCGCGGGAGGAGCCATCCCAAGTGTGCTGCTCCTCGAGTGAGGACATGCCTATCAATTTTGCTTAGCCTTTACACCAAGAGAAAATCAAAGCAGGCATTTTATTTACCCCTTTGGCTTATTTGTCTTCAGCACAGATCGCCACTGTCCCCTAAGGCTCCATGATTAGGAATCGCTGTGGACATGACGAGACACAGAGTTTAATAGATATGTACTGTTAACAATGGCTCTGCTGTCACAAATGTGAGCAGCTGAGCTGTGTTTTAATGGTTGTCTCATAGTATGACGCCATCACACCAGAAGCTTTCAAACACTTTGTGAGTCCAGATTACGCTCTGATGCAGACTGTCTCATAGGATCCTCGTTGTGATTCCCGGGCACCACCTCCCCCCATAGGCATCTCTGCAACATGTCTGGCAATTCAAACAACAGCTTATGTAAGTTGGGCTGTATTAAGAAATAATTAAGGAAAAAGATTGCTAGTGATTTTGGGTGCCTCGGCATCTCAGTATCCCAGCTGAGACGCAAAATAAAAGTCAGATTATCATGGAGAGTAGGAGGAAGATGCTTTTTAGTCTTCTGAGACTTAGGCATGAAAAAATCAGAGGCACTGAAAAATAAAAGACCACAAACCGGTAATCATTTTAGATACTTTGTCTGCACCACTTCTTAGTGGAACTGCTTTTCTAATGCAAATGTGGATCTGAAAATCTGAAACCAGTTCCAAGTGACCAGGCAGCACTGTGTGGGACACAAGGAAATGCTCTGGAGCTCACCAGTGATGCAGAGAACATCGCTGGGTTGATGAATAAGATGATGAACATTGATGAATAAGAAATCCTAAGGTACATTGGAGAACATACACAAGACGTGCATAATGAATAATCATTTAGGTATGGTATGCTGTTCTTCAAATGAAACCTACCAGAAATTGCTTTGAAAATTATATCATTGACAGTCTCTCTTAGTATGTATGTAGCACCCAAATAGCACTGTTGCTTTAATGATGACCCTGGTCGTTATCGCTTCTTTATGTTATTTGCAAACTTGTATTTCTGCAAAATCTTGAGAAAAAACTAACATCTCATCTGATAATCTCCCTCCCTTCGCTTAGCAGAAACAGCAGCAGCTGCTTGGACAGCAGGCAGAGATGCACATTCCATCTGTTTTTCCCCTTCTCTCCAAACAGCAAAGAACCTAGTCAGCAGCGTGTGAAAAGATGGGGTTTCTCCATGGATGAGGTGCTGAAGGACCCAGTAGGACGAGACCAGTTCCTTCGTTTCCTGGAATCAGAATTCAGCTCAGAAAACCTCAGGTGAAACCTTTTCTGACTTGACTAAATAAATGGGACCAATCCTACTCTGTTGCATAGGTGAAATGCAATGTTTGGTGTGTCTTGAACTGCTAAAAACAGCAATTTGAATAATGATGAGAATGACAGAATTTGGCCCATAGCACTGCTACAGACTAGACCTATGTAAGTAATCTCAGAAAGAGTGTTTAGCAGAGCCAGTGTTGTCATTATCTTATGCAAGGGCTTGCAGACTGGTATGATGTGATGAAATGCAGCACATCACCACTGAGCTCCCTAACAATATATAGGATTTACATGTGTCTTTGTGGCAGGGCTTGTGTGAGTATGGTCATCATGTGGCTAAGAACTGCTGCAGTATTGCACTCACCAAGTCAGGTTTGCAACAACTACTTTTGGTTTTGGTATCTGCTCACTATCCAAGAGCTTGACTCACTTGCTCTGTGGGGATTCTGGGCACCTGACTTCTCAAACTGTGAAGAAGACAAAACTTTATTTATGGAAAATTATGTAGATACCCACGTGATTCTACATCAGGCTGAGAGCCTGTAAACCCCACTTTTTTTACAGTCTGAATTACACTGCAGAGGTGCAGTGTAATTTGTTGCAGTGCTGTGGTTGTGTCTCAGCACATGGATGGGTACAGGGACAGGTTCTTGTGGGGGTTTTTTGGGGCAGTCATATTCCAGAAGGCTGAGTGAGCACTTGCAGGGAAGGCCAGAGAAGCTTGCAGATTCACTGGCAGAGCTGTGCCTGCTCTTGGGCTGAGGAAATCTGCTGTCAGTGAGCATGCAGTCAGTCGGGTTTTTGCCCTTGCTGGTAGTGAACAGGCTTCTTATTTTCTTTTTACACCAGATAAGAACCTGATTGCACAGCCTTTTTTTTGTTTGTGGTTTTTTCATTCTTTTTCACTTAGAAAATCAAATACATTACTAAACCACGTGAACAACTGTCACTGTAGTGCAGCCTGCTACCCTGCAAGATCTGAAAGGGAAATTCCCCAGAAAGTGATTTTTAATGACATTGGAACTTACCATCCTATTTATCAGGTTTTCTGTCCAAGCAGAAGTACAGAAAGCATGCCAGCAGCAAAACAGTGAAAACTCAATGCACTTTATTGTTTTGAAAAACCTGAAAGCTAACCTGTCAGAAAACAAGGGAGTGTTACTAAATACATAAATGAGCTTGAAATTTTATTGCTAAACGGGTACTGAACTTTCATATGCTTACTGAAGTTATGTACAGTGGTACTCATTTGCAATTAAATTGTAATAATGAAGTGCAAAATTAATATACTGTATTACAATACTTTTCAAATAAGTGTTCTGAAATAAATCTGGGGTTGTGCTAATGAAATCCAGCAGGTTTCATGACTAGCGTCTATCCCCCACGTTCATCCTACTCAAACAAATGGAGAAAGTTTGATTATGAGAAGGCAAATCTGAACCTTCCTTGGTCAGTCAGAGCTGCTCTTCCTGCTGATGCACATTCTCTTTGATTTTGGGGTGCAGTGAAGGGAGATGGCAAATCAGTGGGCTGGCATAGGTAGGTTACATCCTCCATCCTTTGTGGAAGACATTGGCATCATTCTTTCAGTATGGGAACTTTGCCATCATTCTTATGATATCATTACGATGGTATTGGCTTATGTGGTAATATTATATAAATTGGATAGCATTAGCAAGCCTGCTTAAAGCTTTAAATAACAGGATGCAAAGGCAGAAATATTAATGAAGAAAAGTGGAATAGAGTGGGTTGTTAGCAGTGGTGCTGGAGAGAAGAAGCTCAACTGCAAAGTTGGGATCTGCCTCACCTAAGTTGACAGCTTGGAAGCACACGCTTTCTTCTTATCCAGTCTCCCTTTA
The DNA here is from genome assembly GCA_013396875.1 of Vireo altiloquus. Taxonomy (NCBI): domain Eukaryota; kingdom Metazoa; phylum Chordata; class Aves; order Passeriformes; family Vireonidae; genus Vireo; species Vireo altiloquus. Next base: position 888,074 of record VZRF01002650.1, on the reverse strand, counting down.
GAGAGAGAGAAGAGAAGCTGAAGAGGAGTCAGTGAATCTCCCGAGAAGGATTTGTTTCCTCTTAAGTGGAAGCAAAACTAAAAGCACCTAAATTACTCTGTTAGCGCCTGTCTCTTGCTGCCATAAGCTTGGACTGATTCAAATGACAGTGTCTGCGTGGTAGACAATTACAGTTAAGTGAGACACGTCCCACTCAAACCCTGGGGAAGTGTAAGAAACTTTCAGAGAGCACATCCTTTAGCACCTTGCTAGAAAAGTAACATTCATATTTAATCTTTTCAGAATTCTCTTCCGAGTAACTACCCAGAGATCTAGGAACTGTTGCAGCGGTGATGTGTTATCTCTTGGGAGTATCAGTAAGACCTTCATTAACACTGGCCAGAGCCCTGAGGCCCCTGTGTTGAATTTGAGGCAGATCTGAGAAAGTGACTGTTTTTCTAGGAAAACCTAGAAATTCATGGTAGCACAAGAAAAGATTTTGTGATGTGTGTGCTTGAGAATGCCTTGAAATGAATGTAATTCAGTAAAATAGCAAGGGGACCAAATTCTGCTCTTATACCCAGTCGTGCGAGTCCCAAAACACAGGACTGATCGTGGTAGGGTATTTCTGTGTCTTCCTAACTGAGAAAAACTGGCCCTGGTGGGGGTCTTGGGTGAGGCACTGCCAGAGAGGGCAGCAGACTAGACTCGATGACCTCCCAGATCAGTTTCCAGCTGTGTTTCTGTGTTCTAATAAACTTGCAAGATCATGTCCACCAGTCTCCTGGGCTTGGCTGAGCCCTGTAACTTACTTAGTTACTGGCTGTCCATTATTTATGTGAGAGCAGGAAAGCCAGTCAGTTGGGTATATTTCTCTCTGTTTTTATTTTAACTCTTTTCCTTGCTCTGTTGTCTTTTTCCTCTCTGTTGCTATCTTTCATCTACAATTTGTTTTGACTCTGGTGATTTTTGAAGTACCCAAAATATAGCAGACAAAATGCCAAACTTAAATTTAAAACAAAACAAAAAATGAAATTATAAGAAAAGAAAGGGCATACCAAAGTTATTATACATTTTTTATGACCTTGGAATCTTCTGAGGCATCATGAGATTGCTGGGATGTTCATCTGGCTGGTGGATTGAATTTTTTTTCCCCTCAGCTTCAAAGAGTGTCAGCTGGAAAAAGAAACAGCAAAGTGCGAATACGGGACATGGGAATTTCACCTGAAGGGAAAGGAGGCTGCACACCTGTTTATAGACCGCAGTGGGAAACACATGATACTTTGTGGGAATGCACTGTGGAGCTGCCGATGCATGGATGCAGGCACCCTGGGCCCTATTGATTGTGAGCATATGTTGAACATAGAGCTCTCCGGAAAGGAATTTTACCTGCAGAACTGTTTATATCCTACATGACCCCTAATGGTTGAAACTTGTTGCCAATCTTTTTTTTTTTTCCTCCGAGTTTTCATCGGGAGAGAAGTTCAGGCAGTGAGAAGAGCTCGTATATTCACTCCAAAGCCCCGTGTTCCCTAAATAAAGAGCAGTTCCGAGGCAGTGCCAGCGCCGGAGGGCGGCGCGGAGCAGTGCCGGGTGCGGAGCAGTGCCGGGTGCGGGGCAGTGCCGGGTGGTGCGGGGCAGGGCCGGGTGCGGAGCAGTGCCGGGTGCGGGGCAGTGCCGGGTGGTGCGGGGCAGGGCCGGGTGCGGAGCAGTGCCGGGTGCGGAGCAGTGCCGGGTGCGGGGCAGTGNGCTCGCGGCTGGCGGGCGCTGCTCGCGGGGCTGCAGCGACCAAAGGGCTTTCCGGCCCCGCAGAACTGAAAGTCAGCAGAAGGAGGGACTTGGACCGTGGACGCCGGAGTGCACCGCTAGGGCGGGGAGGAAGGGCGGTGAGGGGGAGACCTGCGGGACGCTTGCCCCGTCCCCACCGACACTGTGTTCTCCTCGGCAGGTCCCCATGCCGAGGATCTGACCATTAAACAACACAAAGATATTGCCGTTGTCTGAACTGCAATTTGATTTTTAAGTATAGATTTCATTCATTTCCTCCCCTGGCTGAGATGTTCAAAGATATTTCTTGGTGAATGGAACAAGATTGGTGAATGGTTAGAGAAGTGAGACAGGAGGTGCATGGGATACTGACCTGGAGCTGCTGAGGCAAGAAGAGAAGTTTGCTTGGATTCCGAGCTCAGATAGTCACTTGATGAATTCACTGTCAAGCTAGAGGTATCGTGTCCACCCCCAAGATAGGGATACAACACTGCCCTTAGCTTGACAGTTGTTTCTCAGTTTCTGGAGTCATCCATATTTTACCTCCTGATCAGGTTTTAGAATTAATTTTTGCTTTACAGTGTATCTCAGAAGCAACCTCTCCCCCACTACCCACGGTGTTTTTCCCCAGCAGCCTTTTCACTGGCGGACATCTTTGAACAGCAGTGACCAAGCAGCTCTGCAGTGCCCTGCAGGGAGGCAGAGCACACACAATGAGATCCAGGAGCTCTCTGTGCTTTGGGGGAGCTGTGGAGGATAAATTCCATTATGGGATATCTTCTGCAAGTGACAGCAGTTTAATTACAAACTGGATGAGGCTGGAATGGTTTATGCCCCTGACAACACCTTAGGTCACCATATTATCAGCCTTCTCCAGACCTTACATGCTGTTTTATAAAGGACAAGGAACCTGTGATCAATACTGCTGTTTCCTCTGTGCAGACAGTCCCTGTGCCAGTCCTGCTCTGCTTAAAGGGCACCTGTGGAGAGGACACGCAAGGACATCTCCCTTCTCCCCTGCCCTGTGCAAGAGGTGTCCACTGGAAATCTGTCTCCTACAGAAAGAGAGGAGGCAATGCAGAACCTTCACCTTACTCCTCGTGAACTTGAGGCTGGGCTTGTGCTTCAGAAATTGCAGGGATTCAGGGACTGCATTTGCACTTCATAAGTGAGCAGAAATTCCAGCACAGTCATATGTGTCTGCTCCCTTCCTAAGCAGAAATACCTGCTTCTCTCTTGTAAATGCTCTAAATCCCATAGGAAGCCCTGCTTATGCATTGTTTTCAGGATGATTCCTTGTGGCAGAGAATTTGCCTTGGAGTTGAAGCTGTGGGGCTGGATACCCTTCTTTGATGTTACTTGATTTTCAGATGCCAGCTATAGTGAATAGCTTTGAAATTTTTACCAAGATAAAACTCCCCTTTGCCTTGAAGAGGACATCCAGCCTTGGGCATGAATTCAGAAGTGTTTGCAGTAAAAAGAGCTTGTTCTTGTTACTGTCAGGTTGGTCTGGTTGGTTGGTTTTCAGATTGAGCCAAATGGTTATTAAAATGGATGGTGCTCCTGTTCTGGCAAGCTGTCACTTCACAGCCTTCCCAGTTCTCTCACGAGCGTGCTTTCCCAGCCCGCCTCCCCAGCTCCAGGGGCAGAAGATAAGCCAGAAGAAAAGGTTCTCTCTAGCCAAGTGTTTGTCTAAAGTGTCCCAGCTACTCTGGAATGATTAGCATCTTTTCTCCCTTTGCCTTTTCTGCATTTACATGTTCCCATCGCATCTGAAATTGAATGATAAAGTATTTTCAAATAACAGAAGCCACATATGGCATCAGATTATTGTGCTGTGAGTGCCACCCTTTGCTCTCTGCATGCATGTGATAAGTGGGGGTGTCACTCTTCAAATAACAAGACAGGACATCAGGTGCACCTACACTCTCAAAGATGGAAAAGGACCAACCATGCACAACCCTCCACCAACCCCTATTTCAGTCATAAAATCAAATGTCACTTTGTTAGACCCACAAGTATGTGACTCCACAGGTGCTGATGTAGAGTTTGAGTGCACCCTAATCTGTTTACTGAGCTTGCCAAGGAAATGGGAAAACCATATGAAGGAATCTAGTCAAGTGGCTTGGGTGAGTCAGGGCTGTGGCATGAGGCCCCCTGATGGCTGGGGAGAAGCAGCAGACAGGCAAGGAAGATTTAGCCTGGCCTTGCATGAAGTGTGGTTGTTATTTTTTTCCCCAAATTGACTGTTTCTGCCCTCACAAAGGGTACCAGGCTAAATGGGGTAGCAGCCTCATTTGCTTGCAATAACACCATTTCCAGAGTGTTTAGGTACTGCCTGCAGCCATTAAAGAAGCGAGGGTCAGGAACAGCACAGGAGTCATCAGGCTGCTGGCTCCCCTACCCACCCTCACTGCCATTGGGATTTTTGTTTGGGACAGACTGTATCTTCCTCCTTCCACCAAGGAGGAATATTTGGCTTAGTGGCAGCACAGTGATGCTGCTGAATCATTTGGGGTGAGAAATCAGGACTTCAGTTAAAGTTCATCTGGTTTTAAGGGAGACACAGGATTTTCCCAGTTGTGCAGCTCTTGCAGATGCCTTGAACAAGCAGTGACCCAGACAAACCCCCAGACAAGTCTGCCCAGCAGAGGGAGTGTGTAAGAGCAGTGCAGGGCAGGGACAGCCAAGGCAAGTCCTGCCCTCCTTGTCATCCCTGGACTATGGGCACCTTTGCCAGCAGGTAGGAAAGAGCTGGTTATTGCAGGTGGCTGCAAAGGTACCTTCTGTACCTGTTTGCCCTGTAGCCCTCAGCACTCCCTGCGGAGCGCTGTTGTGCTTGCTCAGCCAGGTTGCAGGGCCCAGGTACTCAGGGCAGATAACCCTCAGGGATACCTTCTTGCTGGAAGACAGAGTTGACCAAAACAAAAGGCTACTGGGCACCAAGCATCTTTTGAATTAATCACCTGAAAGAGCCTATCTCTTTCAACAGTAAATAAAACTAGCACCACCAACAAAATGTCTTTTCTTTTTCCTAGGACAAAAGACATGCATGTCACTCTTGCAAAAATATTCTGTGGTCTTTGTTTTCACAGATCAAGATATGTATTATGCCCTTAGCCATCAAAGAGATTATCTTCTCCATGTTTATGAACTTATTTTAGTCTGTAAGCATAGCCTAGTCAAGAAAATATGCCTGTAGAATTGGAGAAAGGCATGGCAAGAATCATCTTTTCTCATGGTATCCATCTGAATGCTGGTCAGTTTACAAGTAAAAAAAAAAATATTTTCTGGAAATGGAAACAATATGAATATTGAGTTTGGAATGATATGGAAATTATATGAGTATTAAGTTTGTTCTTCATTTTGCATCCCCTCTGGATGACTGATGCTGCAGGCAGGAGTGACCCACACATTGCAGCAGGGCTGTGGGAGGAAGAGCCTGCTCCCCTCCTCCAGCTGCATAGCTCTGGATGTTTCCTGTTTGCATGCCTATTCTGACACTTCTGCACAGGCAGTCTGAATAAGAATGTATCACTTCTTAAAGTCCATGTTCTGATCTTAGCTAAAATATAAGGGGCTGGTATAAAGTACCTCACTCCTTCCCCTTGAAGTCATGCTTACATGGAGAGTCTTCAGTGAATTCTGATAGGCGCAGGATTAGGTTCGATGTCTGTTTTGGAACTCTGCCTAGGCTTATTCACAAAATCTTACCCAGATTTTTACGTTTTTCTCTTTTCTGCCCTTTTAATTTTTGCCTAGTACAGGTTTTGGTTGGCTGTCCAAGATCTCAAGAAACAACCTTTACAGGATGTGACCACCAGAGTGGAAGAAATCTGGCAAGAGTTTCTAGCTCCTGGGGCCCAAAGTGCTATCAACCTGGATTCCCACAGCTATGAGAAAACAAGCCAAAATGTCAAAGATCCAGGGAGATATACATACGAAGATGCACAGGTTAGTTTTTGGTTTTATGGAACTACTGCTAATGAAACTCTCAGTTTTAATATAATATTCCGCTATCACATTGTCACTGCTCACTTGTAAGAAAAAGGAGATGCACAGTTTGAAGTGACTTTGAAGATATCTATTCAAGCTGGGTAAATTATATTTTTGTTGAATCTATCTATTATAGCAGTCTAAGGCTCCTCTGGGAACAAACGTTCCAAAATGTACAAGTCTGAAAGGCGCTGCAAGCCGGATCCATGTCTCAGAGAAGGCACAGATGAAAGAGTGCTATGCAGTCAGTTCAGCTTGTCTCTCTGTACTACCTGTCACCAAAGTCTGGCATATTTACAGAATGGCCAATGTCATATCAAAATCTTGGCGAATATACTTTTTCTGTAGTGTATTTATTTATCGCTAATTATATCCCCCTGCCAAACCCCAAATGCAGCAGTTCCCTCCAACACAGCTAGAAATTTGTTCACCAGACAATACCTTAGAGTAATGATAAGACAGTAGGCAATGCAGTGAGCTTAATCCTTCCCTCCTAAGGTTCCAGATTTATCAGGGAAATTTTACAGATAAACTGTACATGGAAAAAGCCTTGAGGAAAACAGATAATTTGAGAAAAATTGTTACAAGGAAGGATAAAGCTGCATAACCTTCTAGAAAGTGAAAATATAATCTTGTAATTCTTAAAAAAGAAAAAAGAAGGGGTAATTTGGCAAGTATTACTAGGGACACAATTTAAAATATATCTTCCTCCTAATCATTTTTATCACAAGATGTAGTAAAACCAACAGGAAATGAAAAGAATTTCTGGGTTTTTTTTTTTTTTGTTTTTTTTTTTTAATTGACATTCAAAGGCAATTCTTACAAATACTCGACTAACAAAATATTTTCATCTCAGGGGAGATGTTGTGGACCACTTATACAAGGTTAGGCAATGAATTTTTCAAACCAACATCAAATACTCTATTTTCCTGAATGTAATCTTGCTCCTTGGGGCTAGCATAGAAGGAATGTACATGAAGTTTCAAGGCAGTCCCCTGTGAATATCAGGCAACTTAAATGCCCTTTTTAAAGCTGAGAAATACAGTAGTATGAAGACATTCTGGCTAAGATATATTCTTTGCTTGGCAGCTGTAGTGAAAAAGAACTTCTTGCATCACCTGAAAAAAATGATGATGGCAAAATGCAGGCTAAAGCAGATAGGTGAATAATGGGAGAATTGATTATATTGATAAGTAGAAGTACTGAGAATAAGATGAATGTTTAGACAATGAGTATTTCATTAGAAGAAGACACAGAGGATTTAGCCTTGAACTGATCAGTTCACGATGTAATTGCCATTCAAAGGGGAGTTGATAAAATCAAGCTGGAGCCCTGGCAGTTAGACTGCAATTTTAGCTCCTTGGGTTAATTTTATTTCAGTGGATTTTTACACTGACGGATGTCCTCAATCCATCTGTTGTGGTTCGTGGACACAGAAATACAAGGCAAAGGTAGACCTTCAGGGCCAGATGGTTATCTTGGAGATTGAATCTATGCCAAGAGAGCACATTTCACAATGTGGAAGGTGAACCCAGTTACCTTCTTGTGCAGTGGGCTTCTGGTAGCTCTCCAAAGGCCAAGCAAGCTGTTTGTGGCTGTTTGACTGGATAGCTGAAAAGGCTGTCTAACAAAAGAAGGAAGAAGCAGGACACGGCTGAAGGGTCCAGTGCCTTGGTAGAGCTGGAGCAGTGTTGGCTTTTTCTGGCTCATCCTGCAGAAGGGACATTTTTGTTTGCACGTCCACTTCATGGGAGCCAACGTAGATCGCCCCAGGGTGCTCTAAATCTCCCAGGTACTGCCATAGTGTCTCTCGCAGGTCAGCCCTGCCACCAGAGGCTCTTGTCCATGAATCTGCAGCAGCTGCCTTATCTCAGCACCCTGGCACCAGGAGCCCATGGGGGCTCCCTCACATCCCACATTCCTAGGGACTCAACCAGGCACAACTAGTCAAAACACCCTCTGTGGGAGGAGAAAATACGAGTGTTGTCCTGTCCTGTGTAGCTTTAGCACAAAGAGGAAGACAACTGAAATGTCCTTGTAAGTAAAGAACAAGAAAAAAAGTTAGTTTATTCAACAGAACATTCTTTGAATGCCTGCAGCTCTGAGACACTAAGAGGAAGGAAAACTGTTGGCTGAACTGAGAAAATTAGTTTGATACTCCTGCAATGGAAGAATAGGAGAAGGTGATGTGGCACTCTAATCATGACTTGAGAGACCCACAAAATGCCAATTCTATACAAAAAGCACTGGAAATGGACATGTTGCTGTACTTGGGAAGGGCAAGGTGTAGCAGAGCACAGTCAGGGTGGCAAATGCTTTATAACAGGAAATTGAAAGCCAAGCACCATTTGTTATCGGGTGCTTAACAGTCTACATTGATGTGGTTCTTTGCACAGCCTTGGCTCCCAACCCTAAAGAACTCTTCTAGATGCTGCTCAACCATCTGGTAAGGCAACTAGCCTAGATAAAAACAGGGAGAAAAGGGGCTCTTGGCAAACATGCATCTCACTTCAAACCTCTTTGTCCCCAGGCTAGTTATGGTCTGAAAGCAAATGGTTCCTTTGGTCAAGAAAATCTCAGCTCCAAACCTCAGTCCTCAAAGGGCTCCTAACCCAAACCTGAATTTGGTGTGCATTTATGATTTCAGAGAGACCTGTCTCTGAGATGGATTCCTGTACCACAGAAGCAAGTGTTTTGCTATTTCCCCATCTCAGCGTAGGATAGTTGCCATGCTGTGTGTCCCTCAGTGCTGCTGCACTCCACAGTCCTGCACTGCTGGGCTTACATAGAGCAGCTGCTCTTGCTGTGGCTCCCGCAGGTGCCATCGCCCACCTCATGCCCGGCTCAGGCTGTGCCAGCACATCTCAGCTCTGAGCAGAGTGTGCTGTGCTGGCTCAGCCTGCACTCCCCTCCCCAGCTGGCCAGTTTGTTGGCGTCCCCATCCTCGTGCAGCCCAGTGCTGCTCCTGGCTCTGTCCTCATCATCAGCTCTGCCAGCTATCTTAGTCTGCAGCACCTTCTGTCATTTTAGTGCTGGGGCCCTCCAGAGGGGAGCCTACCAATTTAGCTGATTATTTTCTGCTCTTAAACAACTGTCCTCTGAGTAAAATATTATGATTATCAAACCGTTTTCACTGGGGAGTAAAGCAGCTTTTAATACAAGGGGCATCATCAGGAAAGGTCAGTTCAATTAAACAGTGAAGTACTTAGCAGGATGTAAGCTCCCACAGGAGTTATCAGCATCATTGAACAACCAATGTGGGGCCCTGCAATATGAAGCAGGCACCTCCAGCTCTGGAAAGTAAATAGGTTTGGGTCCATCTGAATGGCCTCTTTTGGCTAATGAAGCTGCTGACAGCCAAAATAATTCATCTTTACATGGGAACACAGAGCTGTGAGTGTGACAGTTATGGCTTATCTGTACAACATATTATTAGTTTTTTAACTATTCTCCCCTTACCCCCATCAAGCATGTCCTTGCCTCCCCTGAAATGTCATTCTGCCTTCAGGAGGTCTTTAATCCTTTCCTCAGTCCCTTGGTGTTGGAAGCTAGTATCACAAGGATGCATTGTGTTTCCTCATAGTAATTTAGGGACATTTAGTCTACATTTACTGGTAAGCTTCAGATCCAGGTGTACTAGAGTAAGGTAAGCCACAGTTGTCTTTGGAATTCCTTTCCTGTTTTCTTTATTTTTATTCTTTAATAAATAAAGTAGAGTTTTAGATTGGCATTCCTTTACCTGAACTAACCATCTGTTGTTTCTATGAAGATGATTCAGGGAAATTCAGTTCTAATCCAGGCTCAGTTAGGGATTTTAACTGTTCTTTGCAGATCCTTGGCTAATTCCCGGGCAGATTTAGACCATAATGCTAAACTCCAGGCAGCTCAAACCAGAAATGTACCTGTCTGAGATTTGAAACATAGAATAATTTGGGTCAGAAGGCACCTTTAAAGTTCATCTAGTCCAGCTCCCCTGAAATGAGCAGGGTACAACTTCAACTAGATCAGGTTTCTCAGAGCCCTGTCCAACTTGACCTTGAATGTTTCCAGAGATGAGGCATCCACTACCTCTCGAGGCAACCTGGGCCAGGGCTTCACTATCTTCATTGTAAAAACTTTCTTCCTTAAATCTAGTCTTGAGACTTGAGCCCAGTTCATGCTCTGAGCTGCCCCAGGTGTAGTTCAGTTTGTTCTGGACTGTGATAGAGATATGAGTCTTTGCAGGATTCATCAGTGGTCAGTCATCACTTTGCATTCTGGTTGTATCAGGAAGCTCAAGATGTTGACAGACCTTGACAGGATCCTCTTGAATTCAAAACCAATCTCCAAGTTTATGCAAGGATCTCTTGGAAGTGAAATGTCATTTTTTACCAAGAAAGGAAAATGAGGTGTGACTTCTCCTGACTTTGTGTTTTCAAGCGTGCACAGGATGTGAAAGGCCTGATGTCTATTCAGTGTGCATACAGAACTCCATTTGTAGGTCTGGAGCAAAATCACAGCATGGAAGGAAAATAATCATTCACTGTGTGTATCATCTTTCATGTAAGAACTTGAAGAAACATTATTCCTACTTTATTGCCCAGTCACCCAGTTACCTGCATGCCTGTAAAGATGATGACTAAGGATGGAGGATCAGGGCAACAGCAAAGCAGCTCTGGTTGGCAGTGCAGGCAGCCAGCAAGGTGGCATGGGGCAGACCAAGGTGCTCTGCCTCTAAGAGGGGATCAAGTCCATCTGAGCTGGTGCTGCTCAGAGACCTTGAGCCTGCGCTACAGGGAATTGAAAGAACTGCTGCACTGCCTCAGTATTTATACATGAATGGTGTGCCCAGGGCTCCTGGAGGCTTTTGACAGCCTGCACCTTCCTGTGGAGGTTAGGGACTGAACAAGGGCTCGACCTTTATTCCCTTCTCCTTCCTTGGCTCTGATTGTGCGGGACTGGAGGAGAAAATCTTTCCTTACACTGCGCTCCAGTTGTCTTCCATGTATTTGGGTTATTGTGACTGCAGAAAACACACAGTGTCTCACTGTTGTGTATTTGTTACACTTAGCAGAACAAGTGCGAGTTTCTGCGCTCGTGGATTTCACAAAAAAACCTGCAACCAACCAGAGTCTAAAATCAAGAGCCCCGCAAATACAGACAGAAGAGTAGTTAGGTGTCTGGAACAAAAATAGGAAAGTGATGGTGGAGGCTTATGCTGGTGTGCCTGATGCTGTGCAAAGCAGGAAACAAAAGACTTGAAGCAGAGGTTCACGTAGGAGCAGATACTTTGTGTTATAATTTTCCTGTTTTGGTTTGTTGGGAGTTTTTTTCAAAATGCACATATGCACCACACATCAGAAAGCATTTCTTTTATCTTTTGCCTTCCGTTTTAATTTTTGGTTTAGCAGTCATGTTATATGAAAAATATGTACCATCCAGCCTTTGTCTTGCTGTTCCCTTTCTGTCTCTGAAGACATCAGGGATCGAACTACTGTCTAAGCTAATGTCCTCCTGTCACACACGAGCAGGAAAAAGTCATGAGTGACCTCTCTCCTTGCAGACACAGTGACAGAAGGCAACCGATCTCACCAAATGAAAGATCATGGGAATGGGGTAACGAGAACAGTCAGCATATTCCCACAGGACAATAGTCTGCCTGTTATTCAGGGTGCTGATCCTGCCAAGCTGTCTAAAACTACATGCATGAGTATTAACAGTGCCTCAGTGTCAGACATTTCCTACCTCCAAAAAATACCTCTAGATGGATTACATGGGAAAGTCTCTAGCTTGTTAAAAAAATTGAATTCAGACTCCAGGGCTCTTGTGTCAGTAGTGTGCACTGTGCTTCTCAAAAGCAAGAAACAACTAGATACCAGATCCAGAACAAGAGAACTTCCTCTTCATGTGACTGTCAGGAAGCTGCTGATACTGTTTCTTTTCTCCCAAAGAGGGAGCGAAAGTGCTTGCAAGTGCATCCTTTCGTCTAATCAAGAAGCCAGAACTCCAGAAGTCCACTTCTCATAGACTTCAGGGGTATGGTCCCTTTCTGCTAAACTCGTGTGCTGCAGGAACACTGTGGTCTTTAATTTTTTTGAGGGGTTGTTACCTCTTTAAGTGTTCACACTTCTAATTAAAAATTTAAGAAAAAAATCCTGGGAAGATCTATCAGCAATGCATTTCACATCTCTGCTCAGCCCACAGCAGGTATGAATGTGGACTGTCAGGATGGGGTTTGTTGGCAAACAGTTAAAAGATTTCAGTATACATTTGAACTCTGAGATCTTGAGCTCAACCACTTAACGGCAGCCCAAGATGACATAGCAGCAGATATCTTACAGTCAAAATGTTGATGAGGCATGGAAAATTGTTTATCTATCTAGTACATGTTCTCTAGGTCAGCATCCAAGCAGGGTTGATGTTCCCTATCTCAGCATAGCCACCTTTACCCAGAAGCCTTGTTCTGCTTGTTTCTGTAAAGCTGTATCCTGCCCTATCACCATCTCCTGGGGAACTCAGAATGCCCCACTGAAACAGAATTTTCTTCTGCTGTCTGAGGGGTTCTGCATGTTCCTCTCCATGGTACAGTTCAGCTCTTTGGCAGGATTTTTCACAGAGAAAACAAAGAGGAAGCTGCTAACAGCCTGCAGGTGTCAGGGTGTTAAGCAAAAGTAGTTACACCTCATAGCTGTACCACAGCATGCACAGGAGGGAAAAACCTCCTCATCTTCATTGCTGCAACTCCTACATATTGTATCGTTTGGAAAGGAAATGCCAGTCTCCCAAATGTTACAGGAGGTTGTCCCCTCCTCCCAGACAAAATCTTTTCACTTGGGCTTTTTGCCAGTATCCAGGATTTGGCCCATATTGAGAGAATCAGCCTCTTAGCCACGATCATTGTTCTCAAAACCTAAAGCTGCTCATATGGCGTTAGGCTCCCGGCAGCCCACTCTTGTCTCCCAGGATAGCCCTTGCTATATTTAGGACTAAATCCTCCTGCAGTACCAGGCTGACCCCTTAACTGCACAGCACTCAACAACCATTTGCCTCTAGTCCTCTGCACTGCATCTGCCATGGACCCTCAACAGCTCTGCCTTCACATTTGTGTTTGGAGATATGAAGCAAATCAGTTGTCTCATCAATTTACAGAGGAGCCATAGCTAAATTTATGTGTTACTTTTATCAATGTGCTTTTCCATGAAAGATTTACATTGTGTTTCCAACTATGTATCTACAGGGCTAAACAAAGGATTTCTGTGTATTAGTCAAAATGAGCTCTCATTGCTTACAGTTATCCCTCTTCCTAAGGCTCTTTCTTACATTTCTGTGCCTTCACCCCAGTGTAATTTTATTTGTGGGCTGAAAAAAAATTTTGCACTTTTTAGTTTAGCAGGGAGGTTAGTCTATATTACAGGATAATTGTTAATATTTTTTTTCCCCTTAGTAGTAAAAGCAACTTGGTTGAGTGTGAAGAAAATGCACCAGCTAAAACTCAGTGTTAATTATCATGTCCCTTGAATACTTGAGAGTGGCAAAAAAGATACTGCTCGGATTTTCCAGAGGAATTCACTCTTAGGCCAAGACCCTTACGTGCCATTTACTGACCTGAAGCATTTCTTTTCCAGCTATAAATCCAGGAAAGCCTCGCAGCCCCACAGCAGCTGGAGCACCCAGTATCCCCTGACCCTCTTAGATGGCAGCACTGCCTGGTACTAGAGAGGTTCCAGAAGGGGGCTCATCCTGGTTAATGCAGGCAGGCAGCTCAAACAGGCACTACAGCATTTTTTAGAAGAGTGAAATCCTAAATGCAGAGACCAGAATAAGCAGATCCAGAAGCACTGTTAGTGGGGATTTGGAAACATTAACAGGAATTGGAATAAAACATACATGTTTCCCTGCTTTCTCACCCCCCACTGGTGTCTTCCCATCAATTTCAATCAGGGCAAACGTGCAGCTTCTTCACTGTTTGCCTCATCTCAACTGTGCCTGCTACCAACTACTTCAGCTTCCAGAGCTGATGCAGCAATTTTTACTCCTTTTTCTAAAGTGCATTTTGTCACCCTCATTTAGGTTGAATGCAGTTGATCATAATTGCTCCTAAAAAGTGTTGCATTCAGTTTTGGGACAAGTAACTGCTAAAGAGGAGTAGATCTCCTTTCCTTTCTTTGGCTTTTTGGAAGATCCTGGTGGTGGTGTGGTAGGGGGTCCTGCTGGTCAAACAGGATTCTTGAGGATGAACTGGGAAGAGTACAACAGAGGTAACAGGACACATCTCTAACAACCCATGGATAGCAGGTTTTGCTGGCTGCAGTATATGTGTGCTGGCACAGGGGTTAACCTCAGCTCCTCTGCCACCAATGTCTATGCAGAGTAGAGGTGCTGACAGACAGGCACTAGGCTGCTGCCAAGTCTAATTGGAAGGTGCAGCAGTCACACACCATGTGCTCAGAGAAGCGTCTGCTTTCTCCTTCCCACGTCCTCTTTGTGCTAGAGAGAGCTCTTCCAAAAACAAACTGCAGGCAGGTTCTCAGCTGGCATCTCTTGCCATCCTTCTAGCAGAGGCCACAAGACCTTCACTCAGGCAGCACTCTCTCATGTGTGAATCTGCAGTAAATTCCTCCCCAGTGCCAAGCATACAGGTAGAACAAATATTAGCATTCATTGCAGTATGCTGTTATTTATTTAGTTGTTTAATCTACTGCTTTACATTGCTTGTGGCCTTTTCTTCTAATGGATTTGTCTGACATGCTGCAAATCTCCTTTTCAGTTGGCCAGAGGGTGGGCTGCATGCTTGCAATACAAAAGGGGTCTCCAAATCAGGTCTCACTAGTTAATACCAGGTGTTGGTGACAGGGTGAAGGAACCCTCCAAAACAGTCCAGAAGATGTTAGTGGGATAGCTACACCAGGGAGGTTTCTGACCAGTTTATGAAGGGCAAAGTGGGCCTTTACAGCTCAAGTGCATCTCCACAGCTACCTAGCCGTAGTGTAAACCCCCCCAAATGAGCTAAAAAATCATGGAATAGAATCATTAAGGTTGGAAAATACCTCCAAGATCATCAAGAACAATCTTTGACCGAACACCACCATGTAAATTAAATCATAGCACTAAGTGCTACCTCCATTCATTTCTTGAACACTTCCAGGGCAGGTGACTCCACTGTCTCCCTGGGCAGTCCATTCCATTGCTTAACCACCCTGATGCCCAACCTGTACCTCTGCTGGTGCAGCTTGAGGCTGTTTTTCCTCTCCTGTCACTGGCTGCCTGGGAGAGGAGGCTGACCCCCACCTGGCTACAATGGTCTTTGAGACAGCTGTGGAGAGTGATAAGGTCTCCCCTGAGCCTCCTTTTCTCCAGGCTGAACAACCCCAGCTCCCTTGGCTGCTCCTCATATAGACCTTCTAGACTGTTTACCAGTTTTTTCGCCCTTCTCTGGACATGCTCCAGCACCTCAATTTCTTTCTTGTGGAGAGGGGCTCCAAACTGGACACGGGACTTGCGGTGTGGCCTCAGCAGTGCTGAGTACAGAGGGACAATCCCTGCCCTGGTCCTGCTGGCCACGCTGTTGCTGACACAGGCCAGAAGGCCCTTTGGCCTTCTTGGCCACCAGGGCACACCCTGGCTCACGTTCAGCTGCTGTAGACCAGCTCCCTCAGGTACCTTTCTGTCGTGCAGCTTTCCAGCCACTCATCCCCCAGCCTGTAGCACTGCCTGGGGCTGCTGTGACCCAAGTGCAGGGTCTGGCACTTCACCTTGCTGAACATCATACTGTTGGCCTTGGCCCATTGATCCAGCCTGTCCAGATCCCTCTGCAGAGCCTTCCTGCCCTCCAGCAGATCAACACTCCCACCCAACTTGGTGTCATCTGTGATATGGCTGAGGGTGCACTCGATCCCCTCATCCAAACCATCAATAAGGACATTGAACAGGGCTGGCCCCAATACTGAGCCCTGGGGTCACCATGGGTGACTGGCTGCCAGGATGTAACTCCATTCATTACCACTCTCTCTGCCCAGCCGTTCAGACAGCAGAGTGCACCTCTCCAAACTGCGGTCTGCCAGCTTCTCCAGGAGAAGGCCGTGGGAGACAGAATTGAAGACTTTGCTGAAGTCCAGGTAGACTAAATCTACAGCCTTTCCTTCATCCACCAGGCAGGTCACCTGGCCATAAAAGGAGATCTGGTTGGTCAGGCATGATGTACTTTTCCATGCTGGCTGGGCCTAATCACTTGGTTGTTCTGTACATGCTGTGCCATGGTAGTCAAGATGATCTGTTCCATAAATGTGCTAAATGGGAAACCTGTACTTGGAAGGAGCAAAGAATTTGCCATTTCCCCGTATTCCCTGTCATCATCTAAAGTTTGCAGCTGTGTTTAGGCACAAACAGGGAAAAATTTCTGTCAGCAAGTTCAAATTTAAGGGCTTTCTGGAATCTAGCTGGTGTTCAGAGTTCATGAAAACATTGTGCTTGGCCTTCGCAACTCCAAAAAAATCCCAAGCCTGTCACAAAATATCAGGATTGGTAAAATACTGGTGGAATTAGGAATGGATGTTTAACCTCCGATTCTCCTTGTGTCTTATATACACAAATCAGAGGAAAGAACCAAGGTTTTCTGCTAAAAAGAAATGTTCTTAAGAGAGAACATAATTCCTGGGATCTACCTTGTGCCTTGGGTGAGTCAAATGTTATTTTTTTTTTTTATCATTCAGATTTTTTCCCACATTTTTCTTGAGAGTTCCCAAGGTCCTGCTTATCTGGCAGCCATGCCCTCCTCAGGGTCACTGTACTTTGACTGCAAGAGGAAAGAGAGACCTGAGATCACATTGCAGCACATAGATTTGAAGCAGGTGCAGTTTTGAGATGGTTTCTGCTATCTCAGCCACCTCCCACATTCCCGTCTGGATTGCAAACTTTCTTTATTTTTTCCTCCCCCTTTCCCCTCTTGTCAGGAATAATTTACAAAGCCTGTCCTTCATCTCCTTCCAAAGGAGCTTGTGGAAGGAATATAGCCGAGAGATGCTGAACCTTATCAGGGTTTATTTCCCTGCACTTAAGCTGTCAGCTCTCAGGGGTGGGATCTCCTGTTGGTTTCACATAATTGTAGAAGACAATTTTTTTGTGATTTAGCTCATTGATTCCTTTTTTTCTAGAAGGGACAACACTTCCCTCTTTTAAATGTACTGTTTGTTCTTCTTTATATCATGTAATGGTTGTGGCAAGTGGAATGGTTATGATGTCCGAAGTGCAACTTTCATGACAGGAGACTAGGTACAGAGAGTGTGCTCAGTGAAGATGGACAGCCCCCAGGACCACTGCATATTTTTCCCCACCATGGATGAGATGTGATTCAGGCACATAAAACACAAAAGAGGGTCTGCCTTTTTCTCGTGACGAGATGCAAGCAGATCCCATTGCCTCTGTTGCCTTGGTTTAAGAACTGGGAAACAACAGTTATGAGGACATTTGATAGCAAACCCATCCTGCTTGCAGCAGTCTTGTAAGGGAATTGTTTGCTTCCTGGAGATGAAATCCGCTGCACTTACGAAAGCAGGTTTTTGTGTTGCCCTCCATGTTACACTGACATTTCCCAGTGTGCATCCATCGTCACAGGGGAGCATCAGTACAGCCAGCAGTCACCAACAGCATGCTGTGTGAGGGACTGACTGGTCAGCTCAAAAAACCAGCTTACCGGGGCTCCCTCACATGTGTCAAGTCAGTCTCTGTCTCCCCTTGCAGCTGCTACTGCAGTGGTCTGAGATGGTAACTTGGTGCTCAGAAAGAGCTGCCAAGGCTGCAGGGGAGACCAGTGGGGCACATGATGCCTGTCAGCTGCTGGCCAATCTTGAAAGACTTTTTTTTTTCCAGCCTTTTATCTGGTTTGTAAGCTACCTTGTTTAATGGTTTAATAGATCACTTGGGCAGTTTTGTTAGATGATTCTTTTCAATCCTTGGGTTTGCAGTGTAACTCCCTAAAGGATTGCTGTCTTAGGGCTGGAGCAGGGAGCTGCAAGACTGAGCCATACTTGGGAAGTGGCACACAGCAATGGCTGGGAGAGGCTACACTGCCTAGATGAAATGGTTTTCCTGCTCTTGTGCAGATAGGGCACAGGAACTTCCCATGGCACTTGTAAAGAAGTGTTGCACTGATAATTCTGGATGGCCTGCTCACAGTGCAAGAGACTGGAATGCCCAGAGCTGCAGCTGCATTGTTCAAAATTACATGGGTAGTGCATTTATGTTTTGTATTTAGGGAACCAGCAGTAGTGAGCTCATTACCCAGTAATAAGCAACTTAAAAAATGGATAATTATATCAGTATAAGGATGAAAAGGCTCAAATTTCTTGCCAACACTGTCAGGTATGTCAGGGAAATTGTCCATGTTTATGAAATGCATTGCACTGGGAGATTTCAGTCTTTAATGTGGGTGTCCTTTCTTTCGACTGTGTGATAAAAATGTGGAAAAAAACAGCTGCTCAGTAAAATAAGAAGTGAGAGACCAGTGGTTTGCAATGATCCTCAGGTAGCTAAAAATCCATGGCAGAGAAGGACAAGACAATTTGCACAAGTCACACAGAGCGATTAAATCCAACTCCACACCTCTGCCTGTTACTCAGGCTTTCACAGAAGAACATGGTCAGTTGTTAGACCTGCAGTAGCTTCCAATGTATTTAGGAAATGAGGAGCTGCTAGACACTAGCTGTAGGTTCTCCCTAGGAAGTTGCAGATTCTAGAAAGCCTAACAGAAAATAGCTTGGTGACAAAGAACAGAGTAGGCTAAAAATCAAAACACATGTCCCAGCTATTGGTGTTTCCCACCCTGCAGCTAGATTTGTTGTGCAAGTGGGCCAGACACACACTGCAGCCACAATTTTAGCAGAAATCTTCATGGTGCAGTCTCAGTGGGGATTTTGATTCTAGCAGTGCAAGCTGTCCTGTACTGTTGCAAATTGGAAGGCAGTCTTTGCTGATCTGAGCAACTGACTCAGACTTCCAGTAGGTGCCTCAGAAATGCAGTGTTTTAAAATAAATTACTAGTGTATCAGTCATGCCTTCAATGCAGAGCTTCTTGAAAGCAAGCCCTTTGAATTCTTACAATTAAAAAGTAAAGTTTGCCTCTGAAGCTGTGCATGTCCCCCCTTTTCCTATGCCCAACCTTCTTTCTTCATTAGCGTTCAAAGCCTAGGAATAGTTATTCCGCGTTTGATTATATCTTTGGTGAACAGCTGAAAGGTAGAGGTGTTGCTGTTGTGATTCCAAGATGTGAAAAGCAAAGAAAATGCTTCATACCCATTAGCTAACTGCGGTGGCATCAGAGGGTGGAGGCTGTGCAATAGTCCTGTTTCAGGGAAGGGCTTCAGTTAAGAAGTTAGCTTGTGGTTTATTTCATCTCAGGATCAAAGCAATTTTTTCTCCTTCTGACCACCAGATATTGAGTTTATACTCTTTTAAGGTCAAATACGTGAAGTTGTCTTGACATGAGCAAGAATGATAGTTGTCGCTGGCATGCACCTGGGTCATATGGCCAGTTTCATGTGTTCTCCTTTGCCTCATTGTGTGGCAATGAAAACTGGATGTTATTTTCAAAAAATGTGATCACCGTTTTTCAGACTAGACCCAGTTATGTGACCACAGGTAAAGAAACCATTGGAGCCCAAAGACAGTAAAAAAATTAATGACATTTAGCAAAATGTTAATATGAATATTCCTGTCACCCACCACATTGCCTCAGCCATAGCACCTTCCTGCCCACCTCAGCACCTCTCACACCAGCAGCCTGACTGTACTGGCTGCTGCAAAGAGGACCACTAAGAGGATGAAGGCTCTGGAGACCTCTCAGGCCCTTGATGGGCTGTTGATGGGCTACAAGGTGCCCACTTACTCATCAGTCTCCTTATGGTCCTGGAAAAGCACCAGTTAGGTGGGTTTGTTTCCCAGGTAGTTATGAAGAACACATTAGGATGACATGGAGTCTTCTTGGAAACCTTAAGAGGTAGCAGTACAAATGAAATGGTTGAGGTGTGGTTGGGTTTAAATCAACTGAGTCCTGAGTTTATGCTAGTTGAAGTACTTAAGAGAGAACTGATGTTGAAAATCCTTATTCACACAAGAGAATAGAAACCTTTTGATGATCATAGCCATGATGTGCATTATTTTCCTTCTTCTTGTCTTAGGGCATACCTGGCTCATTCTGTCCTGCATAAATAGAACAAATGTCCACAGCTGAATGTCAAATCTCATGGCAATGCTGTACATGAGGAGTATGAAACTGTGCCCTCCCATGTGTTTTTTCTGAAGCAACAAGGGTGGCAGTTGCTAAGTGGCTTTATATGAACGGTTCTATTGCAAAATCTTGTGCTGTCCTTTGGATAGATAGTGCTGCACAAATGAGGATCTGTCAAGACTAAAAGCAAGTATGGAAATTAACCAGTAAAAATTGTTCCACACCAGGATGTAGCTCAAAGGATTTATTTATGCCATGTCGAAGGAAAACCAGTGGCCCTCATAGGACTACACCAAATAGTGTAAGAAAGCTGAATTAAGCAGTTCTTCTGTGTATAAACAGGTCATTGCTAATTACCCATGATGGTGAAGATAAGGGAATTCTGCTTGGCTTGTTAACACACTGAAATAAGCTATGTGACTTCTGTCTCATTTGGCTCTTCTAAAGTTTCATGTACAATGGCTTGAGGGCAGGAGAGAATATTTCACGTTGTATAATTTGCTATAGATAAAACTGCTCATTAACTCTATAAAAGTGCTTCCTTGGGCAAAGTCTAAGAGAAAGTCCAAGGTGCCTGTTTTCCTCTTGAGCTCCTTTAGTGTGTTCTCAGTCATTATTTGGTCAAAGTATTTTGATTAGATTTTCTTGGCGTTTGGGATAATACCTTTTGTAAATCCAGGGATAACTACGAGAAAAGCTGACTGTGTTAAGGGATTCTCAGCAGGAAAGTAAAGCTTAGCAAGGAAATTAGAAAACGGTATGTATTAAGTTCTGCTGCAATGAAACACCACTTTGAAGTTTGAAGATACAAAAGTGCTCTCAGAGGGAACTGGTAACAGTAGTTTGACTTAAGAAAGACCCTAAGAGAGAGACTCATCCAGTGTAACTTCATACATATGATGTAGCCATCCACATCTGAGCTGATCATGTAACTTCCTGAATAGTCACCACAGATCCGGGCTTTTTCAGGACATTAACATGTTGGCTTGGTTGAGTGCATGTCTAAAGTGGGGATTAAAAGGGTCCAAGTATCCATTCCCCTCCATGAACAGGAGGGGAGTGCTGGGTGATTGTTCAAGTATCTATAAGTGGTAAAATGAAATCTAATCTATGAGACAATTTCTGGTGTTTATTTCTTCTTTCTGGGGTAGGCACTTTCTTATAATCTTCAGAGACTTCAGAGAGTTGCAATCTTTGCAGAACAATCCTGATGAGCGAATAATGTGTGACAGTTTTTGGGGTGAGGGCAATCTCTTTGTTTTGTATTCATACAGCCCCAGGCACAGCAGGGTCCTGCCCCAGGATGAACCTCATGTACACTACCACAACGCAGATAATCAATAATAGCAGACTTAATTAGAACTCTGATCAGTCTCTCTTCCTTCCAGTTCTCTGTGTTTTAAGTCCCTGTGATGTCTAAATGAGGTTTGATAACAATTCTCTGTCTCTCATTTCCCCCGTCTCGCAGGAGCACATTTACAAGCTGATGAAGAGTGACAGCTACGCGCGCTTTCTGCGTTCGAACGCTTACCAGGACTTGCTGCTGGCGAAGAAGAAGGTATCTGTTGGAAAGGACGTGCTTGCATCTCTTAGCACCTCTCGATTCTCGCCTGCTGCTTGCTGCTAGTGTGAAAGTGAAAATATTGTTTCCTTTTTTCTTTCCTTTAAGAAGGGAATGGGCACTTTTGTCTTCACTGGGGGCATGGCATTCGTGTGCACAGCCTCAGCATAAGTTTTGGGGAAAACATGGTGACCCAAGGTAAAAGTAGTATGGAAAGATGTTTGTCTTGCACCGTTGTCTCCCAAACTCAGTGCAAACAATCCAAATTGTATTGCCTCTTTCTCATGGAAAGATGGTGTGTGATATGAGAAGCAGAACCCATCAATCTACTCATTACTGGTCCAAAATTCACCTGTTAAGGTTTTCACCTCCCTAGTCTCACCATGTGATCTTCCCTTTGGATGCATTACCTATAGATCCCCCTGCAGCAATAGCCATACTCCTTTCCTTTGCTTTTGCCTCCCCAGAGATGTTTCCTTTTCCTCAGAGATAGGAAATAATTGCAGTGCATGTAGTAATCAAGAATTCCAGCCACACTGTCTCAAAGGAAATCTGGGTTTGAGCTCTTCTTAGCGTTTTTGGTATCTGCATGAGCTCTGCCAGCACCATGATTCTGTCAGGAGGCTCCAGATCAGGGTAGCAAAGGAGTGGTTAGGTAGAGTTACAACTCCTGTCCCCAGATCCCTTCTTTCCAAGGGGTTTAAGAGATAAGCTACTGATTTCTGCATTTGTGGCTGTGCTCAAATACTTTCTGCAACTCCTGACTAATTCCCATAGCTGTATGTGTGTGCATGCCATGTACATGTGTATATGTCCCACTTGCATTTGGCTCCCAGGACTGTACATAAACTGACTCCTGACTCCTGCAGCCTGAGCGTGTGGTTTCCCATCACCATCTTCCCTGCTGTTTTTCTGCTGCGTTCTCTGTATGCTGCCAAATTACATTGCATTGGCACAATACAATGGAATCCCAGTGGTGTTTTTGTCCTGATTGTCATTGTGTGCCCTAAAAGCATGCATATGGTGACAAAAGGAGAAAGCCCCTCTGTCTGATGTGCCTGAGACTACCGACAGGTGGAATAGGGAAAAGTAGTGGAGGGCAGCAGTCAGCCTTCTGTTTCAAAATGTCTGGTCTGTGACAGCATAAACCAGTGCTGCTTACATTTAGAAGGGTTAGACCTGACTTAGTTCAGAGGCCGGAGAATGAAGGCGGTGTGAGGCAAAGTCTTCTGATATAAACCATGAAAGCCTCTGCCATCTCCCTACCCCCAGCAGCCTATAGTCCCCCCTACCCTGCAGTCTCCATTGAACACATGGGGGTTCGTGTGCTTGAAAGACAGGAGAGCTTTCTCCTCCCAGCCAAACCCATTCAAACCAAAGGTTTATTTTTTTGCAATCCTTGTTGGCTGTCAGATCAAGCCCTGGATGTGTCAGCATGACATCCTCATCCCCCCGCAAACTGCCGCAGGAGCAGGTTTTGGTGTCATGTTAACGCAGCCGTGAAAGTAAGAATCAAGTTTCTTTTAGAAAGAGCTGTGAGTGCACAAGTAAACATATGAAGGCACAAAAAAGGCAGGAGTAGATCTGTGCAGATGCACTGTTTGTCAGCTTCACATTATGCAGGAGGGGAGCTGGTGTTACTCTAGAGTCTGTAAAGCTCTTTGCAACGACATTGCATTGTGTTGTGCAAATGAATGTTTTGGAAGCAGTGGTAGGTACAGAGCTGATGATAGAAAGAATGTGACATTTCTATAGGCTAAGCTACACAGTCCTATCTTTAGGACCTTTGGTGCAGCTTTGAGAGGCGTCCTTTTAAAATTCCTCTAAATAGCTGGAAAGCAAGGGAAGAAAAAGAGGAACCCAGTAGCATATCAGAGCCTGCATGGAGGGAGGATTTGGTTTAGAGCCTGCAAACAAAGTCCTGGATTCACTGATGTGAATAGAAATTCACTGCAGTTCTTTAAGTTGCGATGAGTACATCTCTCTGAGGCATGTCTTTTCCCAAAGTCATTATCCTCACATGGCTTGTGTATCACACTGATATGACATAGCTTACTTTCATTACTGAAAATAAGTTCTGTCAGAAGCACAGCATGATGGACGTAGGGTAAAAGAGTTGCTTGCACTAAGCAAATGAACTATGGCTTCAGATTCCCACGTTAATGTTTTGTGGGTAAGTTTGTGTTATTTGGGGTCTTTTGCCCTCTAGCACTAAGTTATGGCAAACTGAGAGGGCAGGAAAAAGGGAAAGGTAAACTCTGTAGTTAGAGCACAGAATTGGGAACCATAAAATCCATATTCTTCCTCTGGTTACCCAACTTCTTGTGTGAGCTTGGGAAAAAAAAATTCAACTTTGCCTGCCCTACATCCTCTTCTTTTTCAAAGGGCAATGATAATAGTGACCTGCTGAGCAGAGAGATGCCACATGAAGCACTTGATTAGTGCTTCAAAACATGCTTCCCATTTCTGGTATTTGTAAAATTTGTAAAGTTTGAAGAGTTACTTTCTTCCACACCATACAATAACCACAGATGTGGGAGCTTTCCCTCCCTGCTCTGGGAGTGCAGTAATGGAGGGGAAGAAGGGAGAAGAAATTATGGGTCAGGATTGAGATACAATGACAGAATTATGAGGGGAACATATTGTTCACACCACTAACTGATGCAAGACAGCAGACATAGGCTGTGTACATACTTTGTTAATCCATTTTAGATGTTTTTCCCTCCATTCTTCCCAGTGTCATTATTGCAAATAACCACAGTATTGGCCTCAATCCTGCAGATTCATGGTGCTCAGCAGGGAACATGAGGTTAGCCTCCGGCAAGGGTGTGATTGGAAGCAGTAAGCTGCAGAGGGGAAAAACTGGGTGTAGCCTTCTGTCTTGAACAGAAGGCCTCCTCCCTACCAGGCTGGAGAAGTGGAGGGATGAGAGCACAGCCCTGTCCTCAGGAGGAATGGCCATATGCCCAGCCCAACTTGAGCTCTGGGCCTCCATTCCCAGGCCCCCTCTGCAGCAGGTAGAAATCATGGATCTGCTGAAAGCGTCTGGCTCGGCAGCGAAGGGCTGGATGTGCTGAGATCCCTGAGCGACTCACTGTGTTTTATTTGAGTATCTATGCAACATTCCCCACTGGTGCTGCGCAGAGTCAGGCACTGACCTGCTCCTGTTTCTGCTGATAGGCACCTTGCTGCAGGGTGCCTTACAGCAGGTCATCAGTGCTGCACTGCCCTCCAGCCCTCCTCCACGGTAGCCAGAATGGTGGCTCAATGTCCTTAGCAGTGATCCACTTGTCAGGACAAGTGCTGTGACAAACGTCCTCAGTCAAGGCAAGGAGGCATTTTGGCAGGGTGACTTGGCTGCAGAGCAGGGGTTTATTCCCTGGGGAAAGAGCAGCATAGATTAGTTAGTGCACCATGGAAGGGGATATGAGTGCACAGAAACTTTTGTTAATGGTGAAGAAGCATTCTATAGCATTCTCACGCTCTCCTAGTTATTTTTGCAGAGAAGGGAGAGAAAGGAACAGAAAATATCTCGAGGTACTTTCCATTGTTCACCGTAAAGGTGAGACAGTGGCATTGGTTGGCATCTCTGCATTAGCTGAAGTGGCAGCTGAACTGTCTCGGTGCTGGTGTTCATGTCAGCCTGGCATGGGGTGGCTTCCTGCCGTCCAGCCCTGCCCACAAGCAGGGAAAGCATCCTGGAAAGACAGCCACAGCTATAGTGTAGACAAGCTGCAAAGCCATGGGAGTGAGCCCCGTGGCACTGAGGGAAGAGCAGGTTGGTATTTTCTTGGTTTAGAGCATTCTTTTGCTCTCCAGCTGTTTCAGAGAAGTGTGAATTCACCGTGGTCCTGTTCAGATGAACACACAGCGTGCTCCGGCCGCTTGGTGGCACTGTACATGCCCTTTGCTTTCTCACTTTGGACAGGTAGACGTGACTGCCTGAGAAGCCCAGGACCTGCTCTTGGCCTTTTCTGCACCCAGGGTCAGGGATGTTATTATCCTTTATTTTTATATGATGCTGTTCCCTCTGGAACACATTATTTTTCAGCAAGTTAAAGTTCAAAATAAACTCCACACCCCAAAGTCTCATACAAAAAAATAAAGGATTCAATAGTCAACAAAATAAATCCAGGGAGGGAGGGAGGTAGAGAATTTTGCAGACCATACATTCAGAAGACCAAGTTTCTATATGTATTTCCCTACCCCTTTTCAGATCCCTGGCAAGAAGTGTCAGAATGGGGATACTTAGCAGCTTCATGCCATGAGGAACAGGCTGCATTTTCAGCACACATCTTTTGAAGTATTGCTTTTAACCAGACCCACTGTGCCAACTGCTCTGTATTGTCCAGGAAGGTTTCTATTGCAGATTATGCCTCCTTCTCAGTCCCATCAGGACACACATGGCCACTCAATCAAATGCCACACATTTGATTCAGTGGCAGGACTTGTCTTGAATGTTGTAAGGATGTTGAGCAATTTTCTCATAATTACTTTTAATAGTGTCAGCTGGTTTTCTTAAGTTTTCTTTTACCTAATCTCCATGCAAGCAGAATCTACACAAAGGAACTTAAAGATTGTATGGCTAGGTAAATGATTAATCACGAAAAAAAGAGGAAAATCTGGAGAAGCCAGTCAATAATTAGTGAATTACTTCTATGTGGTAAGCTCTATTTTTCTGTATCTGCCTGGGCTGAGAGGTTTTCATCTGCAGCAGGGATGGTCATTTCATATTTTATCCAAATGCATATGTCCTTTGCCATTAGCTGGTGGAGTCTGTTGGTATTCAGTGGCAAAGACTGCATTTTTTGCACCTGGGAGGACTACATGACCTGGCATGCACATTTGTTTCTCTGCCTTTGCCCCTTTGTGCACACAGTGTATGTTTGTGCAAAGGCTGCAGCAGGAATGGCTCCAGGGTCCACGCCCCAGGTCTGTTCCCAGGACTGGGATAGGTGTGACTTGGTCTTTCTAGTCTTTTTTTTTTTTTCACTTTGTTATTTTTAAATTTCCTTCCTCTGGTGCACAAGGCAGCCTCCCCAGCTCAGCACCGTGCTGGAGAGCTGTGGGCAGGCGTTCCCTGCACGGCAGGCTGCCAGCCATGCGGGCAAGCAGACAGGAAGAGCCAGCGAGCTGTACAGCCAGCACCCACGCCCACGGACATTCAAACTGCTCAAGCAAGCTCATCACTCTGCAGCCAGCCTGCCTCAGCTGCTTTTTATTTTACTAGAAAATGTCATGCTTTGACTCAGAGCTGGATGCTACGGGGATGAGCTTTCCACGCATCCAGCTGGTCCCAGGCTGCCACCGCCATGCCAAATGTGCAGAGTGACTGCAAACCACGCTTTGCAAGGCGCTTCTGTGAGATGCTGTCAGTGCTCTCTGTGACTGCTTCCCCACACGTCTTCAGCTGTGGTAGGCAGCAAACAGCCTTGCGTGGGGCCCCCTGTGCCAGACAAGCTCTCAGCACCTCAACAAGGTGGTCATCGTCTTTAAAGAACACCATCCTGCCTTTCTGCTGGATGGGAAGATGGATCACCTTGATGATAGGAAAAACAGAGACACTAAATTCTAACAGTGAGTGCAGGGGCACAGAGTGGCAAGTATAGCAGCTCACTCTACTTTGACCACAATGCACACCAGAGCTCCACTTCAAAATGCAGTTGGGTCAGACACTGATTTTCCAGCCTGCAGAAATGTGATGCTGCAGACTTCGAGTGCCTTGCTCCCCTAAGGAGCCTTTCAGAACACTCAGTCTTTTGTTCAGGTATTTCTTTTCCTGAAATTGTGTCTTTAACTTGGCTGCTGGTGGGTCTTGCTACCCCTGCAGTAGACCAGTGCAGAGGCCCAGTGCCCTGCTGTCCTCAGTCCTGCTCACTGGGATGTGTTCAGCTGAAGTAGCAGAAATGCAGCTTCTCTCTCTCACCTCTGCTGCCTCGGGGTGTAGGGACACCTCTGAGGCTATTTCCAAGAGGGAATCTGTGATGCTCTGAGCACTTGCACAGCTCTAAATCTCAGCCAAAGAATGAGGCTGATGTTTCTTTCCCCTTTCGTCTCACATGGAAGGAGAGGCAACCAACCCTTGGGTTGGTGCATGTTAAGTACTCCTTTGGGGAAGTTTGGACTGCGTACATTACTGCTTTCCTGCCAGCCAGCAATGCTGCTTTATTGCTTGGTACTTGCTTTGAGGTCTTGGCTCCATCCTCTGTGTGGGCTGAAATGACACGCCTCTAGCTTTCACTTTTGATACCACTTTTTGGGACATCAGAGCTGATGCTGTGGCTTCCTCAAATGGTTCTAAGTGTGGAGATTACTTGTTTCTTTCTTCTGGATAAAGAATATTGCCTGTCTTAAAAGAGCCTTATGTTTTGGTCTCATCTTTGGTGATGCAGCAGGGACAATCTGCCCCATCTCCCCATGGGATGCTTAAGACTAACCTTGTAGACATCAGAGAGCTGTGAAAGCTGTGATAAACATGCAGAAGAATCAAAAGGCTTTGCCTAGACTCAATTACACAAGTTCTCATCCAATTTATCTGGTATGGTTTTGGCTTCTTTATGTCTTCTCTATCTGATTTTTGTACTGGTACTTTGTCCTCGGAGTTGTTACTGCAGCTTAATCTGTGACAGGTGATATGTCAGGTGTGGGCATCTCCAGTGCAGTGCTTATATCCAGTGCACTGTCATGCACCATCATTACTGTGGTTTTCCCTATATGTAGCTCCTTATTCCCTTCATGGCAGTCTTACTTCCATGTTACCACCCCCATTTTGCTGGCTCACCACATTAAAATAAGTGTCTCTCCTGGAAATCAGCAGTGCCCACAGCTTTTTGACTGCAATGAGCTTTCTTTTGTATCATTGAGTTTCTTCTCTTCTCTATAACAATTTTTTTCTCTTAGATATTCCAGCAAACATGCCAATAAATTATTTAGTTCTTCCTTGTTAGTGGCGATTAGATCTCCCTTGTGCCAAATGAACGAAGCGCTGCAGCGAGCAACCTTCTCAGGGATATGTTAATAAAGGCATGATGCACATGCTTGTCTTCTCACAGTGCAATTGAATGTCTTCTTGCATATGAATAGTCCTGTACTCCAGGTACAAAAATATCAGTGCCCCAAACGGGCCTGTATCTTTCCGTTGCCTTGCAAAGACATGCATATGCTGTCTTGTGTTTTGATGTAGCCAAACTTACTGGAAATATGCCTCTACCCTTTGGATAGATAGAAGAGCGTAGGTTCACTGACAAAGAGTCCAGTGGTGATTTTCTTTCAGTGCTGTATTCACTCACACATTGCTTTCTAATATTGTGAAAGCTACTGTGGTTTTTTTCATCTCTCTGTGCAAGTAGATGGGAGCCTCCGATGGCTGTTTGGCAGAGGTTAACCAGAATCAGACGTCCCAGCTCGAACAGCAACAGAAGGAAAATTCAGTGAACAAGAAATCAATACCAACAGCTGTAAGACACAGCAATGGACAGACATATATGAACCATTCAAAAAACTCACAGGAGAAAAGTGACATTCTCTGAGAGTAAAAGTAGTGATTTCTCTCATTCTTTAAGGCATTTTGATTTTTTATGTTTGCTGTTGCAAACATTGATTTCTGCTTTTTATGTTTTTTTACAACTTTTTCTTCTTGCTGCTTCCTTATATTTTGCTGCTGTTTTGAAAGACTGCATTTAAGCTGAAGGGTTTTTTTCTGTATTTTTTATCTCCCTACTTTGTTCCCTGTTAAGCCAGAGAATGAGCAAGGTCGTAGAACTTCTCTAGAAAAGTTCACTCGCAGTGTGGTAAGTTCCTTTTCTTTTCCCTCCTCCCTTTCCTCAGAACTTCATTTTCAGTTGGGGAAAATGTGGATGCTTGACTTTTTATCTCATCCTTTATTTTTGCAGCTAGCATCTTTGCAGCTTCTCTCTTAGTACCATAGCTCATCTAAATAGTAGCTCTAAAGAAGGGGGTGGGGGGAGAAATGACATAACGCTCATTCTAGCTTATCATCATTGCAAAAGCGAATTGATTTTTGTCTAGAATTAAACACAAAGTTGTTGCTACATTCCCACTACAGTATTGGTTGTGGCTTTTCCTTGCCCAATGAAGTAGAAGAGCATGGTTCTCATAGCTCCATTGCAACAGATCCGTACAGTTCCATCGTGCATGGATAATGATAGCGTCACATACATATCTGCCCTCAGCACTGCAGCCTCCTCCTCTGTTGCCCCATCTGTCAGTGCTCATGTAAATAGTGATGTGCAATACCCTTTGTTTCGCTCGTGGTACCGATACCGGAAAAGGAGCACAGTCACAGCAAGAAACATGACACTGCTAAACCTTTTGGACAAGGGGACAGTGGGACCTCAAGGGCAGCAGGCAGATGTCCTCCCTCTTTTGTCTTTCATCAGTCTCCAACCTCCAGCCAGTCTGCCCAGAGCTTGGGCAAGACCTGCTTGCCCCACTTGCTTTCAGGTATCTGTCTGTGCAGCAATTTTTCTACAGAACAGGAAAAACAGGGAGAAGGGGCAGGACCAGAGGCAGATAGTGCAAGTGGAGTGGAGTACCAGGGGTATTCCTGTCTGGGCAGCACAGGCTGTGTTTTGAACTGCCTCAAAAGCAGCTTGACCAACAGGTTCTGAGAGGGGATTCTGCCCCTCTACTCCTCTCTCGTGAGACCCCACCTGGAGTGCTGCATCCAACTCTGAAGTCCCCAGGAGGACAAAGACATCGCCCGAATCCAAAGGAGGACCACAAAGTTGATGAGAGGAATAGAGTACCTCTCCTACATGGAAAGGCTGAGAAAACTGGGTTTGTTCCGTCTGGAAAAGTGAAGGCTTTGATGTTGCCTAATTGTGGCCATCCGGTACCTGAAGGGAGCCTACAAGAAAGACAAGAGGGACTTTTTGTGAAAGCACAGTGACAGGAAGTATGTGAATGAATTCAAACTAAAACAGAGTAGGTTTAGATTAGATATTAGGAAAAAATCTTTACTGTGAGGGTGGTGAGGCTCTGGAACAGGGTACCCAGAGAAGCTGCAGATGCTCCATCTCAGGAGGTGTTCAAGGACAGGCTGAATGGAGCTCTGAGCAACCTGATCTAGTGAAAGGTCTGTGTCCCTGTCTGTGACAGGGGAGTTGAAACAAGATGATCTTCAAGATTCCCACCCAAAGCATTCTATGAGTCTGGGATATTCTTGCGTGTGTGTATATATGTATTTATATGTACACTACATACACAACATATAAATATAGCACCTTTGTATATACTGAGAGAAACAGGAAGCTGTGCAGGTAAGTGTGAGCTGCTGCAGAGCAAATAAGCTGAGAGTGGTTCTTCCTGACGCTGCTGTGCTACTGTGCAAGCAAACCCAAATGTAACATACAAGGCTTTGTAGTACATCCACTGGCAGACTTCCTGGGGAATGTATTTATATAGCTAATGCATATGCACACATTTAAAATATGTTGATACAAAATATATCACTATGCCCATCTGCATATTTACTACTTTCTAAGAGTCTGCCAGGGAGAGGAGTAGGAAAGATTTTTTTTTTTTTTTAAACAAACTATGCAGAAATATTTACACCGAGTTGTAAATTCTGCTCCCAGATTTGCCAAGTACATGGAAGAGTAACTCTTCACTTTACTAGACTGGCTGGGTTTGTAGTTGCACAGCCAAGGATGGATTTTTCTCTTGCATTTGATTTGAAGAGTAACTTGACAAGCTCCGTTTGGGATGCTATGATTAGAATGTAAGTAGCTGTAAAGAAAATTATTGTAGATTGGTTGGCACTTAGGTTACTTTTTGTCTTACTGGCTAACATACTGTAAATATTTTCTTTCATTTATCTTAATACATATATAAAATCTCGTCTCCTGATGGCACGGTAGCTACCAGAACTAGGAGGGGTCTGAATTTTTTCTACTTTGCATTATGGCAGTTTGTGATTGCCATCAGATGAGAAAATAGTCACTATGTTGACATGTCATAATGTCCTCAGAGGACAGCATTACCAAAGTGAGAACTTTATGGCATGCTCAGGGGACTGAATTAAGATGAAGTTAATTCTGTATGCTCTAGTTCTCCAAAATGCACTGCAGCTCCCCAGCTGTGTAGGAGTGGAGCAATTCAGCAGTCCATACTTCCAGGGCTCCACTGTGCTTTAGTGATTGCTCATTACAGGGAAAGATATTCAAGCTGGCCCTGCGCAGGCATGATGAAGTTAAGTATATGCTTAAGGTTTGGCTGGAACAGACCCCCAGTTTGTCTCTCTTCAAGGGAGGAGCACTGAGCCTATTTTGCAAGCAGATTAATGTGAGGTTACATTTCCAGTGATGGTTGTAAGAGAAATATCAAAAACAATGAAGGCTAAAAGTTTATTTGCCTTAAGGAGCCATAATTGAGGTGAAGTAGTCTCCCAGATTGACTGAACTATTAATTGCCTGGGGTTCTTGGCCACCTCCTAACTGTGCTTCTCTGGCACTGGGAGGACCTCTGGGGAAATTTTCATATTTGGCTGTAGCATGTGATCCAGCATTTTGGGAAATCACAGAATCACAGAATAGTTACAGTTGGAAGGGACCTCTGAAGAACACCTAGTCCATTTCTTCTGCTAAGGAGCAGGAGAGCAAGTTACACAGGAATGTGTCCAGGGAGATTTGGCCCCTCTCCAGAGGGAGACTCCACAACCTCCCTGGACAGCCTATTCTAATGCTCTGCCACCCTCAGTGTAAAGCAGTTCTTCGTCATGTTGAGGTAGAACTTCTTGTGTTTGAGCTTAAGGCCTTTTCTCCTTGTCCTGTCACCAGGCACCCCTGAAAAGAGTCTGGCACCATTCTTGGCACCCAGCTTTGAGATATTTGTATGTATTGATGTGATCCCCTCTCAGTCTCCTGTAGATGAAACAGGCCACAGTCCTGCAATTTGTCCTCATAAGAAAGAGGCTCCAGACCCCTCGTCATCTTTGTGGCCCTCCACTGTACCCTCTCCAGTAGCTCCTTGTACTTCTTGTACTGAGAACCACAGAACTAGGCAGAGCACTCCAGATGTGGCCTCGGGAGGGATCACCCCCCTCAACCTGCTGGCCACATTCTTTCTGATACATCCCAGGATATCGTTTGCCCTCCTGGCTATAAGGGCACGCTGACAGTTCACAGTCGTCTTGTCATCCAAGACTCCCTGGTCCTTCCCTGCAGAGCTGCTCTCCAGCCTGTGCTGGTACTTGGGGTGATTCCTCCCCAAGTACAGGACCCTACACTTGTTTTTGTTGAACCTCATTAGTTTTCTCCAGCCTGTCAAGGCCTTGCTGAATGGCAGCACAGCCTTCAGGTGTATCAGCCCCTTCTTCCAGTTTCATATCAGCAGCAAACTTGTCTTTGGGTGCATTCTGTCCCTTCATCCTGGTCATTGATAAACAGGTTGAATAAGACTGGACCCAGTATTGATCCCCGGGGAACACTGACTACAGGCCTCCGACTGGATTCTATTCCACTGATCGTGACCCTTTGAGTTCTTCCATTCAGCCTCACTGTCTGTTCATCCAACCCACATTTCCTGAGCTTACCTATCAGGAGGTAATATGAGACCATGTCAAAAGCTTTGCTGAAGTCAAGGCAGATAACATCCACTGTGCTCCCATCATCAGCCCATCCTCCCATGCCTCATGGAAATCTATCAGATTGGTCAAGCATGATTTCCCCTTGGTGAATCCATGCTGACTACTCCTGGTGACCTTCTTTTCTTTTACATGCTTGGTGATGACCTCCAGAATTATCTGTTCCATCACCTTTCCAGGGGTGGAGGTGACCAGCCAGTAGTTTCCCAAGTTCTCCTTCTTGCCCTTTTTGAAGATGAGAGTAACATCGGCTTTCATCCACTCATCAGGTGCCTCTCCTGTTTTCCATGATTTTTTCAACGATGATGGAGAGCACCTTAGCAACAACATCTGCCAGCTCCCTCGGCACCTGTGGGTATATCCTGTCAGGGTTCATGGATTTATGTCAGATAAGTCTGCCTAGCCAATCTCTAACTCAGCCCTCTACATCCAAGGGGAAGTCTTCCTTTCTCTAGCCTTCCTCTCTTACCTCCAAGGTCTGGGATCCCCAACCTCAGCACTAAAACCTGAGGCATTCAGTAATTGGCCAGGCCTTCTCTGTGTCTTCTGTCACCAGGACACGTATCTAATTCAGTAGCAGCCCCATATTTTCCCAAATTTTTGTTTTGCTGCTGGTGTACTTGTAGAAACCCTTCATGTTGTCCTTGATATCCCTTGCCATACTTAATTCCAAATGGGCTTTGGCCTTCTTTGTCACATCCTTACATACTCTGACTGTTCCTTTAGTCCTCCCGTGCAGCCTGTTCCTTTATCCCAGAATCTCTTTGAGATTTGCTTGAAGCTCCCTGCTCATCCAAAGGGGTCTCCTGCCCCCTTTGCTTGATTTTTTACTCCTGGTGATGCATTGGTCTTGAGCTTAGAGGAAGTGATGCTTGAATATTGACCAGCTCTCTTGGACCCCCTTTCTTCTAGAGCCCTTCCTTTTACATCATCATACTCAAATTTGGGGAACTTTATTGCAGTAATATCGCAGGTGGCATAGAGCCAGAGCAGCAGCATGGAGGTAGAGGTTCTTGATCCCTTCCTTGCTCAAAACACTGTACTTAGAGTGTTGCTTTCCATATCAGAGAAGGCCAGCCTGTAGCCAGGAGGCCAGACATGCCCAGCTTCTTAGACTATGAGTCTTCACCTGAGTGAAAAAAAATCAGACTTTCTAAGTTTGCCTGTTCTAGTTGCTTGTGTCTCACTCTTGATTGACAAAGACAGGAAAAAAACCAACACTTCAGAAAGAGAAGCAGTCAAGGTTTGTATTGACAAACTGTGAAGAGTATTGCAGGCTTTTTGTCTCTTACTTGGGTTAAGCCCCACCCCTGAAAAATCTTTCAGTGCTCCCAAATTGGTCTCCTGCACTGGGTGGAAAGCTGTACACTTGGCTTTGGGAGCACAGACTTGGAGCTAGTGGAAGTTGTCTTATCCACAGGGCTCCTGTTCATCTAAGAGTCATAACTCAGGAGACAGGGATTAGCTCCAGACCATTTGACATACTTCAACAAGACACTATGGAGTTCTGCTAGCCAGCCAGAGGCTTTCCACCTTCACATGGATCAGTGGGGAATAAGAAAGAACAGGACTTTACAGATATTTTTATACCAGTCTTCAATTCCTTCAAGACCCACTGTCTTCTCTTCCTTGGCTGGATACTTTTGACCAACAGAAGGCATCTCATGACTAATGAACGCACCCAGTTTTTGCACCAAATCTTTCTGAAAGCCAGGTGCTATCTGGTCTACATTAAGCATGACACTAACAGCAAGATTTTGACTGGGCAATTTTCACTGTGGTGATAGTCCACCATTTACTTCCAGGTCTTTACAAAGTAGCAGCTGATACCTTAGTGCAATAGCCAGAAAGGGGTTGTACTCACTGCGGTCAGGTCCTTCTGTACCAAAGGGCATGGTTTGCAATATCTGTCTGGGTTCCCCTTGGAGCGAGGGAACATCTGTTTGATCCAGCCCCCAACAGGCCAGGCACCCTCAGCCTCCTCGACTCACCTGACAGAAGTCTGCAGCTGTGATGTCCACGTGTTTCATGGCAGCTTTGTGATCCCAGGACCAAACATGGGCATCAGTCATCTGGGGAGCATCAAAGGGCCACATCTGCATGGTGGAGCAGAACACTACAGGGCACGTGCTGCCCAGTGCTGCTGGAGAACAGGAGTGGCAAGTATCTTTTCTCCTCTCCTCAGGTTTTGAAGAGTCCTCAAAAATACAGAGGCAGCACAGTGGTAGGATAAGTATCACACTACCTGACCCCTCTGGCTCTATGCCAGGCCCCTGTGCTGTGGAATCACAGGTATAAAGCTAGGCTGGCTCCTCCATGCTCTCCAGGGTGCCCTGGGGAACGGTCGATATCACAGGCTTGCAGAGCTGACAGTCTATTGCTTTGGAGCACTTACTAATCCACCTCGTTTAAAAAAGGATGGGACTGCACATGATGGCACGTTTATCTTATTACAATTTTCCTTTTGAATACAACAAGGATTGACATTATGAAAGCAGAGTCAGCCTGTCTTCTCTCCCAAGTGAAGATAAATGGCATCATAAAAATCAGACACCATGTATCATATATGTTATAAATAATACCTAGTATTGAGGTAATAACTTAATTTTAAAGACACACATACACACAAATCCATATATCTACATCTCTCTCTTCTGTCATATTTCATCATCTTACTAATTAAAAGGAGCCTGCTATACTATTTTTAGCCCTGCAGTCTCAGCCTAGCTGTTTAAACCACTGTAGTTTCCCATCTGCTTTAGAAATTATTTAATAATCAGATAGACAGAAGCTTAGTTCTCATAAGCTGAGATGATCCTTCAGGGCCAAGAGTAGAAGGAAAATATATTTTAATGAGGACATTTAGGGGAACTACTGCTGCTTTTTGTCTCACAAAGGAAGCCACCAAGTCTCTGACTAACTTGCACTGGTAGCCATTTGCATTTAATAAAGGAGGAAACAGAAGGGGGGTCCTTTGTTGCATCTTGAGCATTATCTCTAAAAGCAGTGATTGGTACTCCAGCAATAACAGGCAGGGATTAAACCTATGGATACCAGTCTCAGCAGGTGACTTATCTAAGCCTGGGCCATGATAGGCAAACTTGAATTCAAACTTTCCTAAAATTTCTGTATTCCAGGGAAGGAATTTTCCATGGAAGAAAAAAGGTGTTAAAATTTGTGACTCAGTGTCCAGGTGGTGACTCAGTGCTGAGACCTCTGGATTTTATTCCCAGCTGATATTTCTTTAAGAACAAAAGGCACACCCACACACATACCACTTTTGAGAGGATAAGAGTTCTCAGTCTTTGTGCTTTAAAGGACAAGATAGTGACCAGAGTAGCAATCTATTCTTTAGGCAGAAGTTTTACAAATTCTGGCTGAACTGACTGATGTGGGACACTGTTAAGCATTATGTTCCTGGAATGGAAAAGGTTTTCACCCGAAGAAGGCAAAGAATCTCTTGTGTGTCTCTTCCACTGCTTGAAGATAGAGACAAGAGTTGCACAACCTGGGAGAAGCAAGAGGCGTTTGCTGTCCAGGGCCCCTTGTGATGGAAGGACCTGTTACCCCCAGACAAAACCAATAGTGTCAACCAGAGAGTGCTCTACAGGACTGGGAAGGCAAAGATGCAAATGCCAGGCTTCTGGCTGGATATTGGAGTCTGTGGGAAATGCTTTTTCTGTGTTTTCCCTGCATCCTTCAAGCCATAGTGGTCCAGTGCAGTGTATGCAGAGGTGTGATGTGCACAGGCCTGCCATGGGTGCCCGCAGTTTGCGTGTGATACACTGCAGGCTGTACTTTATCTTTCATGTTGCAGTCTGTAAAGAGTGCAATACTTAACAGGAAAACCAGTGCTCCTGCTAAGTCCTGGAGGAAATGTGAGTATGTAGTGAGACTAAAAGACTTGGGGTATTTATTTTAAAGCAAGTATATAAGGAGACATCAGATACAGAGGAGAGATGTGTGAAATGTATCAGGGAGTCAGTTATGAAGAAATAGGAAGCTTTTTTAAGTGGTAAATTCAATGCAGTGCTGAAAGAAAATAAGGTGAAGGATGAGAAGGTCTGTATTTGAGCTATGTGGAAAGTAGACTGTAGATCAAGGATGTAAGAATGAAAGTTTTCAAATGACCCTTCTTCAAAGAATCCTGGACATTCTGGATAGAACATTTTGTACAGCAAGTCAGTGAAGACTGAAGATTGTCTCAGTTCCCAGGCACAGGTTAATAACTGGATTGACAGACTGGCCCAGCTTCATTAACCATAGCAGGTGCCATAGGCAGAAGGAGAAGCTGGGAAGCAGGAGCTGCTGTCATCCTTGTGTTAGCAGCACCAGCTTAGTGGTTTTGTATTCTCATCCAGAAGCATTGTAGACAAAGTCCCACCTGACATCCTAAATGGCTGTGGAGGCAGTGTTCCACCTCGGTTTCTCATGCAAGGATAACTTTTCCAGAAACCGAAATGACTGGAGATCTTGTATTCAATGTATCTGTCATGCTCAGTGCCCAAGATGCATTCTGTCTGGAGCCTAAAATACCCTCCTCCTCCTTGTAGTGATGCAAACTGGCATTATCATGGTAGCATTTCCTTTGCTTTAGTTTTCTGGTATCTTTTGGTAATTTTGTATTGAACACTTCTTGTCTCAGGATGTAAATGCATCCCAGTTCAGTGCTCAGAGAAATCCACAGCTGCGTGTTTAAATTTCATTTCCATTTGTATCTGCTCTCATGCATTATACAGCTATGAAAGCCTTCATTTCTACCCTGCCTGGCTGTCCCTTCCTCAATGTTCTCAGCTGTCTCCCAGCTCCACGTTGTCACTTTTGTTCTTCGCTGCTGCTGCTTCCCCATCTTCCTGATGCTGAGCTTCACCCCTTGGCCACTGCTACTTCCTCATTCTGTTTTTTATGTCTTCTTGGTTTGTGTACTGTTGGATCAGAGTCCAAGTCAAACTCACTCCTATTCTTAATTCATGAGTATGGTGTCACACATGTGAAATGTGTTGATGGAATCTTATCTTTCTGAGGTGAGCTGTATGATGTTTTGCACAGCTGTGTCACTGTGATGTATTATAAATAGTAACCATGAAAGCAGTGAAGAAGGTGTAAGGCTGGAGATAGAATTGCTACCTGATGCCATCTTTTTAACTGGTTCCTTGATAATCTCATGAAGCTGTCATATATTTACCAGCTTTCCCACTTTTTCACTTTCCCAGCTCTACCAGCTTGCATAAATAGATCACAATATTTGAGGATATGGAAAGTATTCACAACCTGCAATAATGACAAAGGTTTAAGCCGTTATTGGTAGAGAAGAGTGGTTGAAAAAGTGGGAAGTATAAAAAGATTATAAACTGAGGTGCTGGTGAAGTGGCTATCAGAACAGACAGCAAGAAGGGAAAGGATACGGGAATGGATTGCAAAGTTTCTTAGATTTGGCATCAAGAAAAGACATCTGGAAAAAGGGTTATTTTTATCCTTGGAAGATATTTTACTTTAAAAGAAAACGTGTTCACTACTCCAAACATTACACTGGCTTTTACTGAGAAAAGGAACTTGCATTACTCAGGTGATGGGAAGCATCAGAATGTATCCAAAGCTCAAAGGGGATGCAGCCCGTGTTAGCAGTGTGCCATGTGATTGTTCCCTTAGTGTGACAGCCAGCCAGCGTCCGCAGCTGGGGCTGCAGAGGGCCGGGTGCATGTCCTGCACGCATGCACTGACTCGCCGCTGCAGGCGGGAATGCACCGCAGCTGCTCTCGGCATCGCCGTGGTGCCTCACCTGCTTTGGTAGGGGGTAGGTTGCATGTGTCACACGTGTGCTGCACAGGCTGCTCCATATACAGGCTCCTTTCAAGGGTAAGTATTCGTTGTTTCTAGTCGGTAAGTTATCCTTCACTCCTTCCTAAAAGCAGTGCTGTGTAGTGCTGCTGGTGTAGGATGGCAGCTTCCTTTGGCCCTGTGAGGGCAAAGTGGGTGAGTGATCTTTGTGCATACCATTTGTGAAGTGCATGGGGACTCTTCCAGATGAAAGGCACTATACAGAGCTCAGAACACACCTACTATTAATTTGCTGTATTTTATTAGAGCCACACACAAACTCTGGAAGATAAAAGCAGGTACCTTCTCACTACAGACAGGTCTAACTGCAGATACTAAACCATGACCTTAGCAAGGTGTTTGGGAGGGGAGCTGCTGTGATTTCAGCCAAGTATATTTTGATACTCCAGAGAGATTTGATACTTCAGTGGCACTTCCATTTTCCTCTGTGCTAGATATTTACATATCTGGTTCCCAGTTGTGCTGAAGGCTGTCAAACAAGCTCAGTCCTTTGCACAGAATCACACCCTGTCCAAGAGCCAGACCAGTAACATGTAGTTAGGGCATTTCTGAGGTGGCTTGAAAAAATGGTCTGCTACACCATGTGTACTGGCTGCAGTGATCCATCTGCTCCTTTGTCTTCCTGGGTTTTTGTCAAAGGGAGAAATGCATCCTGGATTTGCAGTCCATAGACAGCTTCACCTAATGCCAGAATTGGCTCACTCTAAGCTACAAGGAGCCCAAACTGCACCACAACAGAAAAGGATATTACTTGTGGTGCTGGTGGGATGGTAGAGGAGAGCTGCAGCTATTATGAAGCTGTTCTAGGAATGGGTGAATATGGAGGTCCTGGTTTGTGCCATATGCAGTGGTGTACTGGTATTTCTCCAAGCAAAGTGCAATGCCTCATTTAGGAAGTGTAAGAAATCCTCACAACTTAAAATGGGAATAGATGATACTGGTTTTAATTGGACTGAAGGTCTGAACTGTTCCCATAAGTGATATGAGCCAGAAAAACAAAAAAGCAGTATCAGATGTAGGAATGTAACCCATGGTGGTCGAGCTTCACTGTGATGGGCAGGAATGGCAAGAA
This sequence comes from Vireo altiloquus, assembly GCA_013396875.1. NCBI lineage: Eukaryota > Metazoa > Chordata > Aves > Passeriformes > Vireonidae > Vireo > Vireo altiloquus. The sequence goes on along the minus strand of VZRF01002650.1, from coordinate 848,056 downwards.
GCTCAGGTAACTTGTCAGCCAAGCTTTAGAAGAGGAGTGGAGCCCACTCTGCAGGAGTTTGGGGGTAACTCATGAGACTGTGCTGGCAAGTACAGGTGAGAATCCTGCATGCTAGGAGGATCTGGTCCCACCTTGCCTTCTAGAGCCACTTTGCTGCTCCTGTTTTCAGTCTGTCAGTGTGTAATTGGTGGTATTGTCCACCACATTTTGTGTGTTAATTTATGTTACTTACATTCATACTTTATGTGTGTGTGTTTATTTTGTGTTGAACTAAGTTATTTTCCTGTACTGTTTATGTTTTTAATTTAGTTTCTTATTTAACTTTATTAATTTATGTTATGTTTATCTTATGTTGACTATGTATATTTTAATGAAAAAATCTAATAAAAAGAATATTTTCAAAATGGCACCAAAATAAAGCTTCCCCAAGATCTGCATTGTGATATAACATTGAAAAACAAACAGTGCTGGCAGTGCTAGGGCCATGGCAATCTCTTCAGAAGTAAAATTTGGTTGCAGGACATCATTTGCCCACTGCCAAATTTCTTGTAGTATGTTAGCTAAAAGATTGGAGAACTGAGCAGTGCCTGTGATGATGTGAAAAACCTCAGATTCAAGCTGATGGAAGGAAGATTAGCTCACCTCCACTGGAGGTGCAGACCAGCCCAAGTTGTCTGCAAAGGGGGATGGGACAACAGTGCTCCCCAGGAGATGATTTCTCCTCCAGGAAGATGATCTTCTGGCTAGAGCAGATTGGGCAGCAGACTGGGAAAAGGAGAGCCTTGGGCACAAAGGAGAAGTAGAAAGAAAGAATCGGGGCCAGCTATAGCAAACAAAGCTCCAGGCTGATGCGTGGAAATTGTGGAGGTGAACAGTGAGTGTGAAAGCACTTTGGTCTATATTGACATGGCAAACAGGAGCCTGTGCTGCCATCCCTCCTCTCCCCTACTGCTGCAGCCTCAAAGCTCCTTATGGGATAAATCCTGCCTGGATGTTCAGGTAAGTTGTTGACAACATGCATGAGAGCTCTGGCTTGTGCACGCTGGGGGTGAGGAATGTCTGCATGCTACATACTGAACTGTGCTGTGCTGTGCTGTGCTGTGCTGGCTGGGCAGAGCACACCAACCTTGTGTGAAGCCACAGGTACTGGACAGAACTAAATTTTCCATTTAGCATTATTTTTAAAAGATAGTTCCCCCTCTTCACTTTTCTTCCAACTGTGCAAAGTGCTGGTTTTGGCAGATAAAAGCAAGGAGCAAGATGGAAACTGGTGGCTCATACAGGAGGTTTGAAAGGAGTGCTGTCCCTTTTTTGTGTCAAATCCCAGACACCCTTTTTTCCCCTTGGCTTCTTGCCTATGTTAAATTACTGAATTTTGCTTCATTATGCTAATTTCTGATTGCATTTTATTTACACTTTAGCTTACTAGCTACTCAGCAAAGACTCAGCCACTAAAGATGCTAACCATCTCCTGTGACCTATAGGTTAATCTTTATTTCACTGGGCCTCAGTCAGCCCTGATGGTCCAGTCCTCTGCCTGACACATAGCCAAGCAGTAGGATGGCCACATACTTGGAAGTCATATTCTGGGAGACAGTTTCATTAGGTTTACTAAGAATTCCCTGATGTTTTCCTTAGGTTACTCCAAATTCAGATTTTACACTGCCTTTAAGAAACTTAAGCTCCTGTCATGAGGGTGTTCAGGGGCAAGAAAAAAAGATTCATTTGGCAGCATAGAGAGAACTGGACCTTACCTTTGCCAGATGCAGTGAAGCTCCATGTCATCCTTGCCTGTGAGCTGTGTAACAGCTCAATTGCTTGCAGGACATGAGGGAAAAGGAAGCCTTCCTGAATCCAAGACGACATACAACATATGCCATACAACATATGCCCTACTGCTTGTGCTGTGCTGTTTGAGCGACAACAGTCTGGGCTTTTAATTGTCGTAACCCTAATTAATAGTGACAAATATTTTGGGACTGGAGGACTGGGGATTTCCGTATAGGCTTTAGACCCCATGTAAAAAGTTTACTCCTTACATTCACTCTAATCTTGCCTTAAGTTATCCAGTATGTTCATGTGAAACAGTAAAAGAAGCACTGAAGTGTGCTGAGCTTGAGATGGTGTGCTTTCCAAATCCCCTGCCAGCACAGTTTAGATGAAATTTCTCCTGGAAATACGGCAGTTGTTGACGTTCTCTTTCAGTGAGGAAAGGGAAGGTAGAAATGTGAAGGCAGCCACTGGTTTCATGCTAAACAAAGATGTGTGGAAGGAAAAGATAATTTATTTTGGTTGAACCTTTTAAAATAAACTTGGTGTTGTTTGTGCCAAATTTTCACATCATAATAATCTGAAACATCTCTGTCAGAGATAGCCACAAGGGAATTCCATCCATCCCCCGTGGTAGATGAGACCCAGCATGCCCTCCTGGACCTTTTTTGGGGTGCATTGTACCCAATTAAGAACTATTTCAGGCACCTCCAGCTTCTCAGAGCAGCCTGTCACCTGATTGACTCAGGCACTCACACCATGCCAACTTCAGAGAAGGGTTGTGGGATCACAAAAAATACAGGGGTGCATCTCACCTCTGCTGTCTCAAGGTGGACACAGGCCACCCTCTTCTGGTTACCCAGGCACCTCTTTTCTGGGCACTGAGCAATGACACTAAAGCATGCTGTTACCATCCTGGACTCTTTGGCCATGGACACCCTCTTGGCAAGCAGGGGCAGGTAGGTTTGGATGGACTGGCTGGGGGTCCTGGGGAGAGTGCTGGCTGCCTGGGGAGTGAGCCGCTGCCCCATTCCAAAGAGCCATCATGTGTGCTGCAATTAGGCTTTTCTCAGTCAGCTGACACAAACCTTTTGTGTCTCCTGATGGGCTTCTTGCCTTAGAAGCCCTGGGGGCTAAACCTGAAACAGAGACACCATGGGCCAGCCCCTCAACTGGTGTACATCAGCAGCACTTCTGTTGAAACAACTGAGTCATGTTGATTTATATCAGCAGGTGGATTGCAGATCCCACACAGCTTTTCCACCTGTAATACAATATTTTGCTCCCTTCTTGTTCGTTTTAGTAATAGAAAAGAGACACTCGTTTTCCTAATGAAATGTTGTTTTTTCTGATCTTCTTCATTTTTATTTTAATGAGGGTGTCTAAGATGAGAGAATCCCAAACTGAACACCTACATCCCAACACCTGCATCCCACCCAACTCCAGCCTGCAGATAGCCGTATCGCTCAGAACCATGCTGTGAGGCTGACACTTGGCCCTGCATTGGGCTGAAACAAAATCCCCTACATCAGTATGCCTCTAGTTGGGGGCTGAACATGACAGCGCTTTTGCTTGTAGTCAAAAATGTCACAGCATTAATTCCTCTATGCAATTTCAGGGATCCTTTTGCCATCTGTCCTAGCACAGAGGTGAACACAAGACCCAAGCAGACAACACTGCTGCCTGCTTCTTGCTATCTTAAAACAGAGCTTCTTGCACCCATCTGTTTGCGTGTCCCTGTGTGCGAGGCCGTTCCCTGGCACAGTTATCCTCCCAGACAGACGGGCTTTGCACTGGGGACTCATCCCAGCCTGCAGGCGGGAAGTTTGCTGCAGTTCCCAGGGTAACGCCTTTCCCCTGAGACGGGGGAGCTGCAGATGGAGGCCACTGCCTTTCCCCGCAACGGGAAGCAGTTTCCACTGGGAAACCCGTGAGTGAGGTTTTGCTCTGTGCAAACCGCAGCCATTGGCTCCGTTTCCAACCCACCACCTTCTCCAGGGCAGCTGTCCCCTCTCCTCAGCCCACTGGGCCACTACCGGCATTTCTCCTTCCTGCTCTGAACGCAGGAATGTTGAAATGGGGGCGGGATGTGGAACAGTGTTTGCTCCTCAGCCCTGCAGGAACCTGACGCAGGGAGCTGGCGTAGCCCCAAGCCACCTGCCTGTGAGAAGATAACAAGAGGAGCTGTCTGTCGCAGATTAGTTAGAGTCTGACAGAATAGGCATTATATAAACCAAGGCTTATTTGTTAATTTTTTTCCTAAGGAAGTACCCAAATATTGGTAGAAACTAACGTTTTTTTGTTCCCTAAACTTAGCCATGTTATTCTTCCAGGGATTAACATCCACATCTTTACCTTCTTCTTCCTATAAATAGGATTCAGGAACTGGTAATTCCTTAGCACTCTCTCTCTGGTATTCCTTAACAGCAGCAAAATGACAGCCCTGGTCTTAGTCCCCCCAAGCCACATTGCTCTACAGAAGACTTGGCCACCCCTGGGGTAGCACTGGGCCGAGCTTCACAACAGTGCATTTCAAAATAATAATAATCAAAAATTTGATTTATAGTGGAAAAAAAAACCCAAACCAAACATGCATGTCTTAAATGGTGCATGTGCAGACCTCTGGGATGGAGCTGCCCATTCCCATGCTGAGCCCTGCATGTGAGGCACGGAGCAGTGGCTTTGGGTCTCTGGTCTCAGGCAGGACAGTCGGCATGATGGCAGTGTTTCCCACAGCCAACTGCTCGTACACAGAACACGGACAGATTAGGCCGTGTGTGCTCATGCAGCTGAACAAATAATTTGGTGAAAGTCACACATCTCAGTAATGAAATGCAGCTTCTGTAGGGAACAGCTAGATCCTCCTGGAACAGCCCTACATGGAATGAGATTAGAAATCAAAGGGAGGTGGGAAGTGTTTCTTTTTTCCGAGAGTGTTAACTTGTTTAAAAATATTTATTTCAAATAGCCTGCTAATTTTTACATTTCAAATTTTTCTACATTTTGTGCATACTCATTTTCACTGTATAATCCATTTCTCTTGCTCTTTTTGTGGCTCTTTCTTTGAAACGGCAATCAGTAAGACTTCCTATTGCAAAGGAAACCTTGGCTAAATATAGTAATGAAGAGGAGGTTGTTTAAGAGCTGAGAGGTATTCTACAGCTCTCTGGTATTCCCTGAATGTTTATTTCAAGCAAGACTTCTTTTTTCCCCTTTAAGAAAAACATCTTTTTTCAAGAGGAGATCTCACTAAAGAAACACAGCAACTATTGCAATACCTGAGACAGTTTTTCACTGTTATATCAGTGCCATTCCCTATGCAAAGTAATTGCAAAGTATTCCCTATAGGGATATACACTGTCTGCAAATGGAGAAGACTGGCTGTAGGTCCTGAAATAGGTCCTGTAGGTCCTTTGCTCCTGAAAGCATGTGTTGCATGGTCTAAGCTAGGGAAGGGGTTCAGATGTGCAGGTGACCTTCCTTCTTCCTAGTCCTTGGTACTGCCAGTCAAGGAGAAGGCTCATGTGGATGACAGCAGGGCATGAGCAAGGCTGCCACAGCCACGCTTTTGCATTGGTGGCTTGGAGGAGAGCACAGGGAGAGCAGGGAGGCCAAGTGGGAGTGAACAGGCACCAACCCAGGAGGCAAGTGACCAAGGAGTGAGCAAAGGTGAGTGACAGCAGGCCAGGAACAGGCTAAACTGTTTCTGAAATTACTTTTTTCCTGCTCCTGTTCCTGATGGATGCTGTGCAGGTGATATTGATTCACAGACTGTGGAAGGGACATCCCAGTTTTCACGGCAGCCTTGATTGTGCATCCCTCCCCAAGCTGGGATAGAGCTCTGCACCAGCAGGACAACACTAGGCAGAATGAGTAGCAGTGAGTGACAGGGCTTTGCTTTCGCCAGCCCCCATGGAACTGGAGAAAGGAAACATCTTCACAAAACAGAGTCCCAGGGCACAGCCTTGAGTGATAGCCACTGGACATCACTAGGCATAACTCCTCCTTGCCAAAGCACTTGCCTGGGGCAAAACTGCAGGCACTCAAAATGCTAGGGGCAAGCTCACCCCACATCACCTGCCTCCCTTGACAGGAGAGCCTTGTGCCCTGCTCTGGGGGAAAGCCCCTGTCCCTCACTCCCAGAGAAACCATCCCATGACATTACTTACACCTCTGGGTCTCTTCTGTCTGTTTGTCCCTCTCTCCAGGGAAAGTCACTGGCAAGCAAGCGCCTCACGGGCCTGATGCAGTCCTCCTGACAGCTCCAGCCAACTGCCCCACGGGAGATACAGCTGGGACCACTGCTGGGGATGGGGCATTTCAGGGAGAGCTGGTCCCTGCCGGGTAGACAGCTTGAGCAAATGGAAGCAGAGAGCCACACGCCAGTGGAGCACCTCTCTTCACAGTTTACAGCAACACTTCTCTGTCTGCACAGCTCCCTAAGGACGCTGAGCTCTGTACAGGTACTTTGTTTCCAACTGAGGTTTGGAGGAGCACATTTCACCATACACTGCAGGTCCACAAGGCGAGGGCTTGCTGTCTTGTTATTTAAGGAAACAGGCCCAACCACAGCTTGGAGAAAGAAGAGCTGAGAGAGATCAGTGTTTTTCCACGTCTTCTCTTCCTGGCATAAGCGTGACTGTAATAAGATGGCTCCGCAATCTCACTTGCTCCCTTTTGTGTGGTCGTCTGGATCCAATAAAATATCTGCTGGAAGCTGCTTCTCCTTCTCACAAAATCCCAAATGCATTTCTCCTGCCATTTCACTGACTTCAACTTTGTTTTTCTTTCCTGTGTTTCTCCTCCTTCGAAGCAATGAAAAAAACAAAAGACACTATTTAAGTTCATCACTTGTTGTCCTTCCAATAGCATGTAGCATGTCCAGAGATGATGGCCAGATCCTCAGCTGAGGTCAGGAGAGCAGGAGTGGTTTTCATCACCTGAGGATCTTCCCCCTTGAATCAGACTCCAATCCTGGTGCAAATTCTCTGACGTTGGCGGAATCGTTCTGCATGTGCGCGCAGTGCAAATGTGATCAGACTCTGCCTGATGCTCAAAAAGCCGTGTTTGAGACATGCAATGCGCACACGAGCGCACACACACAAACACACACACGGTATTTTAAAGTCAGTTGGTTTATATTTTATTTACTTTTCTATTTATTTAAGGTTTTGCACACCCAATCAATGGTGGATGTTCAAGCTTTTCTCCAAGCAAACCAAACCAGACTCCAGCTCTCCTATCAGAGAGGGCCAAAATCCACTCACACGTACCCAGGGAAAGGCAACTCTGATGTGGGCAGGTGTCAAAATTCAGCCTACAGTGAGGAGGGAATTGATGGAAATGGGACCAGCAGACGCAGGGTGTGAATGGGCAGGGCACTGGGTGCCAGGTGACCCTCCCTAAATAGCAGCACACCCACCTGTGATATCATGCTCAGATAACTGACCCTGCTGAGAAGCATCATTCTGAGAGTGAAATGGTACCATTGGAGGAAATGAGCTTCCTCTGAAACTCATCTGACCTACAGCCCATGGATGCAACAGCAAAAGATGACCCAGTAGCTTGTTTCAAACTGTTGGGGGTATGGAGGTTAGGATGAGGACAGGACTGAAGTGACTTTAATATAAAACCCACTTATACTAGCTGCAGATAGGAAAATGGCCTACATTCACATACAGTGTATTATCTATATATGAAAAGAATTTCAAGACTCAGCTGACTTAGTACCACAAAACCTCCTATATTTTGTAAGCAGTTCAGATCTGAAGCATACATGAAACTAGACATTTCTTGGTCTTCTTCACTCATGCCAAGGCAAACTAGCTTTTCGTACTGGTGGTAGAAACTGCTGTATGGCTACAAGTCTGCATTCCTACCTAGGCAAAACCATCTAGCTAAGTAGACAGCTGGCTATCAACAACATTCACTTCTGAGGCAAGTATTATTCTAATATCTAAGGCCTATGTATGCACAAAAACATGCCAGCATAGTTTCTGTCAGAGAAAGTACCTTCCTCTTTGCCCATGACAGTTCTCATTCTGATATCTCTTTTCTTTCCTGCAGAAAAGTCCTAATATCAGTTATACCTAAGATCCATACACCTGCATGAATGTATAGTAGAATACTGAGTATGATGTTTGTTCTTCACACACGCCTATACCCTAAACAGCCTGCTGTCTGAGGCCTTCAGGCCAAATTCATCCTACATACACATGACACACAAGTGAGTTCCGGACTGCAAAAACCACCATGAATGTCCCAGACAGTCATGTGGTCTACTGCCTCTGCAGAGGACATTTGATCCCCTCCAAACTGTCACTTAGCTGTCCTTGCAGGACCCATTTGTCCTCTGTTGCCCACCCAGCCAAAGGGTCCCCTTGGGAAATAGCAGGTCTTTGTGTAATAGGCTCACTTGTCCATTCATGCAGATATGTGTCCTTGGTCATCCCTAGGAAAATGCAGAGATCATCTCAGAGCCTTGTAGATGGTGTTTTTATCTCCGTCAAACTCGCCAGTGCCATGCATCACTGGAGCTCTCTAAACCAACAGCTGCTTGCACTCCGAGCTGCTCTGCTGCCAGTGCTGCCCAGCCACAAGGCATTTCTCATGGGAGGTCTGTCTTTTGAGCCCTCAGACTGGTTTGCAGAGCATTCCTGAGCAAGACGTACATACAAAACATGAAACGGGTGTGTAGCAAGGAGCAGAGATGGGAAAGTGGTACATGTGGGTCTCTGCTGTGCAGTGAGTTCCTGACACTTCAGAGGTCATCTCCTGGGGTAAGGATGGGGTAACTCCATGGAGGTACTCCTCAGTGTCCTGCAGCATGAGGACATATGGGGGCAGGACTGGAGGATGCTGGCAGGTGATGGGACAGGTGGAATTTGGGTTATGGTCTGTGCAGGGAGCAAAAATGCCATACTTTAACTTGGGGATGTGCTGCTGCCCTGTGAGCAACGCACTCTGGTCTGTCTTTCAGCTTAATTCCCACAGGATGGTCGTGTTGGCTGCCACAGTATTTTGCCTGTGGGGAATATTCATGTTTGAACAGTTGAGTGCATGGACGGAATTCTTACAGACATGGAGAGCATGCATATGGGCGTGCATCAGGGGGCCTGGATGCTGAACAGCTTGCCATTTAAATGCACACTCGTGCAAACTAATCTGCTCTGCAATGGCTAGCTGAGCGGACAGAACTTCATATCCTCTGGAGGGAAGAAAGCTCTGCTCCTCATTTCCTGACTAAAATTCTCCAAAACAAACATGAGAGTAGACAAAGCCTCCTCCTGGGAATACATATGAACTGTTCTTCACATGTCTTTTACTTCACACATGGTGATACTAACATGTAACTCGTTCTACATGAACTGCATCCTTGAATGATTGCTTTTTAATGATGTTGCTTATTCCAAGTGATGCTGCTCTTGTACACCAACAGTATCCCATTGAGCATTGCAGTAATCTGCTGCTTTATAAGTGTCCAGTGTCTTCCAACTACCTCATCATGCTGAAGATGAGTTAGGGAATCAGCTTTCCGCCTCTGTTTATGTTCTAAATTGCATCAGTTCAAGGAAAGACTGTCTGGAAAGCTTTTACAATGTCCATGCTGTGCAAGCTAGCTACAAAACTTCCCATACTTACAGGGCTATAGCTGTGAAATACGGCTGTGCACTGTTATTTGGATAATACAGTATCCAGCGTATTCATGGCTATTGTGGAAAAACAGCAGCAGGACAAGCACTAGGAAAGGTTCGATGAGCCAGTGCAGACAGTGTTAGGCTGAAGCAAATGGATTAATGTACTCTCAGTATAACTCAGCACTAAGATCCCATAGAGTACTGTAATAAAATGGTAGCAGGGCAGCCATAAAAAGTGGCAGTAAGCTGACATAATAATACCAGAATAAATGTAGCAATAAGGTAACACAGGCCGCTGCAGTAAAGTAGCATTTTGATAATGCAGCAATAAGACACAACAGGATGCTGCAGTAAATTAGTTAGGGGAATAAGGCAGTAATAACAGTGTGTGTGGACAAACAGTGGTACATTTGTACTAGGTACTGCAGCAATAAAGATAACACAAGGTGTCCTAGTAATAAGTTACTACAGTAACAACACCACGATGCACTGTAAAGTTATATCAGGATGCTTCCATGCTGCAGTCAAATTGTACAAGAGGTGGTAGTGAGACAATGAAGACAAAATATACCCCATTTCAGACTGCAGAACTTGAATCAGTTTTCTGCACCATAACCCAAATTCTGGAATGATCTCAGCAATACCAATCCTCTCATTCCCACTTTCAAGGAAGCTGAGGCAAGAGCGTTCCCCCATCCAGGCTATTATTGTGGTCTGAAAATACAAAATTGACTCATTGTCTCTTCAGCCAAATTGTCACAGACTGTGGTGAAGTTCTTTGTTTAGTCCTACTCAGATAAAACCCTGGTGGTTTTGGTAAGTCCTTTGCCTTCAAAAGGATTTGGCTCTTTCATCTTTTGGCATTGGTAATGCTTTTAGCATAAAATTATTTCTGGTTTGGGTGGGAGAAGGGGAACCTAGGTACAGAACATCTGACTGTTACCAGTCTGTTTCCTAAAATGCACAAATAAATGGAGCATCCTGGAAAAGTCAAAGCAACAAGGACCAAATGTGTTCTGTCTGCCATGCACTCATGCACACAAGAATAGTCCTCCTGGAATTGGTGCAAGCCCTGGATGCATCCATGGGCAGGCCATGGCCTAACTCTGTTCTCAATGTCTCCAGCAGAGTGACAGAAGCAGTGTGTCTCTCCTTTCCTGCTTTTTCATATTTTTTTTTTTAATCTAACCTCACCCTCTGTATGAAATGGCCTTAGAAAAAAATTTGTTTGCCATAACACAATTCCTGCTTTTTCATATAAGGAATAGGTTTGTCCAAGGAATTTGCTGTCTTTGTACTCTTCAGTAGAGGGGTAAAGCATTCTGAAAAATAACCAGCAACCACTGTTACACTCCATAATCATCAGGCATAAGGGTTTAGTCAGAGCGACTTGAGCAGAGTGTGTGTGCTAGATAACAAGATGGTCTCCTGGGAAAATGATGTAAATAGGGCACCACTGCAGAGTCTTGACTAGCAAGAGCAGCTCACAGCTTCACAAGTCCCAACGGATACCAATTTTCTGCCACATCTTTCTGACCCTTTGCACAGCGACTTTGCTCTCCCTATATGTGGCTTCCTCTGTCTCTGGCTGACTGCTCAGTTCAGGTTTGGAGCAGTACTCTGATACACCTTGGCTTGGCTCTTGCCTTAAAATCCTTGGCTTGCTTTTATTGTGGTTTAATGATTAAGCAGGATTATTAAAGTAGAGCTCACAGTAGGGTAAGATAGGCTAGGTTATCATGATTATGTTGTTTAAGCTGTGAGCAATTTTGTGGCTTCTCAGCACTGTTTATAACCTGAGACGGAGAACAAGCAACGTGGCTGCTCAGCAGAACAGTGAGCTGGTGAACAATAGACTATCTTCATGCCCACACGTACTTTGAACTTACTGCTGAGGAGAAATGCTTTGTAGTGAGAAAAGTAATCTCACGGCAGGGGAGAGTCAGACCTGATCAACTTTTTCATGTGATACAGATTTTGCTTTGCCAGCCTCTAGCATCTGCAAAGCTCGCAGCTAAGAGCCAGCAACCTCCTAATCCTGCTGCTAAGCTTTGGAAACAAGCTTTTCAAAGGCTGTCTTTACACAGCAATGCTATTACTTGAAGCCTTTTAATGTGGATTTATGGCTATTGCCACAAGTGTCAGTGTAGTTGCCCTCTGTATTTGCAGTAGGAAATTGTGGATTCACCCCACACAGAGGGTGGATGTTAGTGGGCAGAATTTAGGGATTTACCAGTGCATTCCTGTCTGGGGACCCAGAAGACATGCTGAAACATGTCATCTGGCAGAGGACAGCTCTCATGTGGGCAATTGAATTGTTCCTTGGATATTGCTATCTGTCAGCAGAGATGCTAAACTCAGCTTCTCTCTCTCATCTTTGGGGATTTAAACCATGGCATCCTTACATGAATAGTAGGTGACAGCTCACCCTGAGCAGCCCCTTCTATGGTGGACTAAGAAGTGGAGCAGTGTGGACTGGGATTTCAGGAGTGGTTGTTTCCTTTTGGATCCTCAGCAGTATTTCTCATGTCCATCCATGTGCAGGTTATTCCTGCAAGCTGCACAGTTTCATAGCCCAGAACTGTAAGTGTCTGTTTCATGCCACGGTTCTGCATGAGCCTTATGCCACGTGGATTAAGCCACACCAGATTAAAAAAAAAATCAAATGATGCTTTATAAACACATCATATCTCCTATAAAGCATCTGGGATTCTGATATTTGCTCTCCGGTAGTCATTTGGGGCCTCAAAGGAGGCACAGTGGGATTTTCCTCTACAAGAGAAAAATTCTGAAGGGCCTCCTGCCCCTGTGGTGTGACTGGAGGCAGCCAGAGGTTCTTCTCAAGCCACGTCCCGTTGCTGGCAGAGGGCAAGACCCGGGGAGGGTGGAGGGGGCCGGGAGCAGTGGCGGTGGGTGAGGGGCGCTCCAGGGCAGGTCAGCTG